>WBMZ01000753.1:0-449276 GCA_013400975.1 Atrichornis clamosus
CGGCTCCAGCCACGCTCCGCGGCCGCGCCGCCGGCCCCCGCTGGGGAGCAGCGCTCGGTGCGCGGCGGCGGGGGGCGAAGTTGGCCCGCAGGGGAGCGCCGAGAGGTGCCGGGTGCCGGCTGCGATCAGCAGCGGCAGCCCCCTCCCGAGCAGGGGCGGCGATGTTCCCCGGGATCGCGGCTTTGCTAATGTTGTGTTTACTGCTGTCACTGACAATGTTCCTTTCACGGGGAGAACCGCAACTGTAGTTTTGCTATGTGGCACAGTTCGGCTGTAGCCCTGATCGGTGTGGGGGCTTCTGTTGCTGGTTTTGTTGGTTTCCTATTCTGGATGAAGCGTTATTGAAGTTAGTTTTGGAACTGGGAAGATCAGTACCCATGATATTATAACAGGTCTTTTTTTCCTGCCCCTCTCTGCCTCGTTTTGCTTTTCTTTCTTTCCATTTCTTTCAAGAATGGAATTTTAGGGTTATATTGCTCTGCAAATAGGTGCATACCTTTAAAATGTCGCTGCATCTGTTTAAGTATATTGTAAACTTGTTATCAAAGTGAATGTTACGGAATTTTTGATGGGTGACAAGTAGCTGGGAAAGTTAGAATTTGGGTAGGTATTTAGTCACTTCCCTGGCTGATTAATGAGATTATGTTTATTCTTTCGCTGGTTTTATTGGTTCTTTCTTTACTTTTCAATTTAGGGGATATAATTCCTTAACTATGCATGGTGAAATTCAGGGGTTGGGTACTGCTTTGTTAAATGCTTTTAGGCTGGAGTGCAGTTTGCCAAGAAAGAAAGAGACTAAAATACTGTATTTTGTGATCCTAATCTCTAAATGTCACACAGATTATATGTGTGTATCCATGTGCATTTGGACCTCGTGTTTTGCAGAGGGTTTACTTTACTTTGTTGATAATATAAAGGTATGCGTAAGAAAAGGTAATATATCTTGTTAATAACTATCATTTTGCCAAACATGGTGTAACAGTTACACTTGCAAATCCATGGTAATCAGAACCAAATACCTGTCACGTTCCATTTTACAGCAATTGGGAGTAAATCCTCGCAACCATAAATTACACTATATCAATATTAATCTGTAAGCAGGCGTTTTGGATCATGTGCATGTTTTATCAGCTCTACATAATCCATTGTATTACATCTTTTTAATAATCACGCTGTTGTTATTTAAAAGTAATAATCACAATAAAATTAGTGCTCAATTAAATATTATGCTTCTACCACACTATCTTTACTCTGCTACACTAATTTATTTTCCAGACAACTGATAACCAGCGTATTACCACTCAAATAATATTTGCATACAATTTGCCTAATTTATAATGTGGGTAACATCATTAATTTAATAGAAGCTGTTACAACCCAATATGTGGGTGTAGTTCAAATACTAAGCATATTATGGGTATTGAGTTTTAGTGTTTGCTTAATAACTTACTTTCATTTGACTATGGTTTTGTGTGGATTTAGAGATGTGCATCAGAAAGAAGGGAACTCTTGTGCCTCTGATTTTCCATAAAATATGAACATATTGCTACTCATTCTAGCAATTCCATTTGCTTGCTTTCGTATTCTGAAATGTTTTTAGGGTTCATGAGGAGAGAATGATTTTACTTTGAGTGTTTCAAACAGTTCGATATCTGTACAAACTCTCTCTGTGGCACAGGCGTTTGCACACAATTACTGCAGAGATCAAGTTGCATTTAGCTTTTAATAATCCAATTAGTATATGCAAGTGCGTATATAATATGTGGGTACATAATCTACATGTATACACGAATGTGACATGTATTTTATTACACATGTAAATATTTTTGTCTCTGACAAATAGTTGCGTAGCTTATGGAGAGTCGAATTTAGCTCATCTGTCAACAAACGTGTGTGTATATGTAATATGCTATACATACATCATCTCCACACACCCAAAAATATGCATGCTCATCCATCAAGATTTATTAATTTTGTCTGTGTATCCAATATGGTGTGGTTGCTTCATAATATTTACCAATAAGTATATATAACATGATGTGTGAACTGCTGCTTCTTTTGAAGCTGCCCTCCTTCCGCCTGTAAGCTGGCCTTTGTAAAACGTGTTTCACAAGCATTTATAAGGCAATTAGGGACCCTCTTCTGCATTCCTTGCAAACCCAAAACTTCTGCTAATCTGTGCTGTAATCGCCAAGAAGGCAAGCTCAGGCCTACTGTGTGTGTGGGCGTTTGTATTATCTGTATGCAAAGTACAACAGAAACATCGTTAGCCTGAGAAATATATTAAAAACATATTTATAGCTTGAGCAGAAATTTTTTTTTAATCTGATGAAAAGGTGTAAAGGTAAACTTTCTCTGCTTTGCCTTTATACCAGGAAATGACTTCGCAGAAGTTATGGGTTGATGGGAAAAATACAGTTAATTTCCCCCCTGCCTCCAATGGAGGTACATTTTTGTGACACTTCTTGAAACATATTTTGTCAAGAGCTGTGATTGTTACAGCGTGCAGTGCCGCTACATGTGTGCTGAAATTCTCACCTGGCCTTCCGGATGTTTAGTGAGAGCTTTGTCTTGATACAAACTGCAGAATCAGCCCTTTAGTTTCCCATATTAGGAGATATCACAGTAGTACAAGAATGAGGTGTTTCATTCAACCTTCATCAAGAATGTGATTAGGAGGGTAGGCAAGAGTTGGTGTGGGGAATTTTGTTAACACTTGGGTAAAACGTGTAAAATAAGGCCACAAATATCCCTGTGGATGTTTTGCCAGGCTTGAAAAACTGAAAAATACCCAAAACAATTTAAATGAATGTAAACTCAGGATGAGATGGAGGGGCCAAAGCTGAAGTCTGCTATGATTCCTGGATGAATAAGAAGTGTTCACCTGGGCTTGCATTTAATGTGAGCCATTCTATGAGGGGAAAAAGGAAGGGAGATGGATATAATGAAAAGCTTGAATGCCTGTGTGCACCAAGGGGACCGCTTGCTGTTAAAAATCAAATTTCATCTTTTAAATCACTTTCCGTGCTTGTCTGTGGTAACCAAGTAAATGAAATCTTGCTGTGTCCTGGGACCATGTGGCTAGATTTGAACCTGCTTATGGAGTAAGGTGGTGTCATTAATCAGCATCTGGGAAACAACAAAACCCAACAAAGACCCAACCACCCTGGAATATATTGCTCCTCACTAGCACAAAGAAAGGCAGAGAAATTTGTAGTTTATGTTATATTTATTGTTATAGGTATTAATATTTTTAAGTCATCCAATCTTTAAAAAAGTGGAAGTTGAGAAAATACTTAGTGGAAAAAAATGGATATTGAGGTATGTAAATTAAAGCCTGCAAAGGGAAATAAGCAGGTAACAGTGTCTTCTTAGCTGTGTGGTTGTGATGAGGAAGACTTCTTGCTTCTGAGAAACAAGCGTCTTGTTTTTTTCCTTTTTTATATTATGTATCACAAGCAGCCTAATTACAGCAAAACCAGCAAACTGCCAGTTATACAGGAAGAGGCTTAAACTCACTAAACTGTTATATAAATAGAAAGTTCAAAGGTCTGTTTGTGGCTGACAAAGCTGAGAACAGGCCATCTGTGGGCCAGGTTCCTCTCCCGTGTGAGTGCAGGAACACACTGCATGCCACAGCAGTGCGCCCTTTCAGCATAGTCCTCAACCTGGAGGGGGTGATCCTGCTCTCCGGACAAAGGTGAACTGTTTCAGTTCCAGCCTTGGCTATTCTCCCTCTTCACCCACCTTCCCCCTCCGCTCTTTGCCTTGTGCCCCTGCAGAAGACCTTCTCAGTTACTGTTCTTTCACCAGTGTCTGTAATAACTCACTAAATGAAAAGTCTTCTGAATGTGGAGACAGAGTTGTGTTTCTGATGGGAATGTGTGAAATAAAGTCGATAGGCTCTTTGGGAGTTAAATTTAATTTTTATTTTTTATTTTAAATTTTTTAGGGAGTGATGGTGAGAGTGTTAGTAAAGGAGAAAGTCTCATTTTGAATGTATTTCTCTAAGGCTTTTTTTCCCCCTCCCTTTCTTCTCACTAAGAAATATTACAGTTGAATTGCAGTTACTTTTTGGATTTGTATTACAGACATCCATGAGTAATTATTTGCGAATGTTTCATTTTCAATTTGCTTTGAAAGTGTAAATGGATAGATTGTGTGGCTGCTGGTGGGTGTGTGAGGGGGATTAGATGCTGTCAAAACAAGCAGCTGAAGAGGACCAAAAATAGTCTTGGGCCAAAACCTGTACTTGAAGTACATCCTGATTTAGTAATTCTTCCCTGGCTGATACTGAACTCCATGGAGTGTAAATCTTAAAAGAATTTGGCTGTTTGCAAACATTAAGCTCACATCTATCCTATGAGGCAAAATTACTATCAGTTTAACAGTATTTGAATTGTTTTCCTAATGATTCATTCAAGAATTTAATGACTTTTAAAATATACAAATTGGGACAGAGAGTAGATACTTCAGATACTGTTCATCTATTCTGAAGCCAGGCAGAACTTAAGAGCATTTAAGCACTCTGTACATGAATGCCAATTATATTGTTTAGGCTTTTCTTTTTTAGTAAAAGATGGTACTATGTTGCAGGTCCTTCAGTAAAGCAAAATTACTCCTTTTGTCTGACAAGACTACTTCTGCAACCTGGAATTTACTAAATAATTTAAGGGATAGATGTGACATTCTGTAAAGTATCAAGTTAAATAAAGGTACTAAATGGTCTCTGAAAGAGTGGATGGACACTGCTGGTCTTTCCCTGTTTCTTAGGACTGGGACAGTATGCTCCAGTGTTGTGGAAGGACTGTTGTGATGCATTTTGTGTTATCAAATTCTGTGTTACCAAATTCTGTTGCCAAGTTTTGTGTTACCAAATTGAGGCCCAAATTCTCTTTTTATCTGAGTCAAGCAAAATTGCCAACACGGTGAGGTGGGATAAAACTGGCTCTAAACTTAGAAAAAGCATAGGGCCCTTAATATAGCTGAGTCCATAGGTAGGTATGTACTTCTAAGCACACAAGTGGTCCTATTAAAACAATTCTGATTTCAAGGTAAGATTCACCAAACTGAGTTCTTTATCACTCCCAAAATGCTGGGTGTGTTTTACTAATGACTAAACCCCAGTTTTTGATGCGTTTGGTAATGAAAGCTGATGTTATTTTTGACTGTATAGTACACATCCATTTCCTTGAAATTTATCAGCAGTTTTACATGATTTCACAAATATAACTGGGTAGCCAGCAAGAATATAAATATTAAATCTCATTAAAAAAAATAAAATTTAGCAAAGCTGTAGGAAACATTTTATGGATTAAACCCATAAAGTGTGTAGAATAAGCATCTAAACAGATACACCCTATCTGGTATTTTTCCCATGCCTTTAGTTTGAGGTAATGGAATTTTTTTGGCGCCAAGTACTTGAAGGATTTGGCTCCTGGATGCTTGCTAAATGTATATAATCATAAGTACTGTAAAGGACCCATGTCTTCCTCCAGCTTGGGCCTGAGTCAGTAGCCAGTGATGCCAATGGAGGTGCTCCCAGTTGACTTCAGAGGGTCCTTGTCTTGCTCCACATTTAAAGAAGTCTGCCTTTTGGCCAAAGTGGGCAACTCTCCAATGACCAGGATCAGCAAGGCACTCTGCACATGCGTAATACTATGCATGTGGAAAAACTCCTCAGAGCCCAATTCTGAACCTGTCTAATTCAAATTTACTGCCTTTCTTTTGCAGAAAGAAAAGAAAAATGGAGAGGAAAGCTTGAATCTTTTCTCTTGATTGCAGTTAACAGAATGGATTTTCTAAAGCCGTCAAATATCTATTAACACTGAAAACTGAAAATGTGCCACAATTCTGGATTTTGCAATGTTACAAATTCTTTCTTAAGCATTGAAAAAGAAGATAGTAAATCAAGTAAGATGTCAAGTTAGTGTAACCTTCCAGACCACTCTTAATATAACATGGTCAGGAAGTCACAACAGTGACTCCAAAAGACAGCTCTTTCATTCTTTTATTGTTGCTGAATGTTCCGTGTTGATGCTTTGTAACCAAAATATTTGTTTAAATTGTTTCTAATAGCTTTGGTCAGAGGTCAGAAGGTGCATTGCTCCTGAATAATGGACAACTGTCGAGATTAAAAAATGAGGGAAAGGATGGCAGTATGTGTGTCAGTAGCTTTTAAGCTTCATTTTGAGTAACTTCTAATGAGACAGTTGTTTGACCAAAGAGTCTCACAAAGGACATATGATGTTAAAATTGCATTTGTGGGGAATGAACTGGAGGGCTTATTTTTGAGTACTCTGTCCTGGAGTCCAGTCTCACAGAAGCTTTAAAAGAATTGTATGTTGCTCCTGAATTTCAACAGGGCTGCTGTTGAGTGCAATCAGTGCGATGGGTTTACAAGGTTGGGCTCATAGTGCTGAAAAAGTAACATGGAGCTAGGGAGCTGAGGTAAGGGAATAAACCAAAACTTCCTGCAGTTAACTTCCCAGCTGTTACAAACTGTTTTATCATGAAGAGACTATTTCTTAACTCTTACATAGCAGATCAACACCATAAATTATTATGACTTTGAAACAAAGGTCTAGTCAGTAGTTTCTTCAGTAAAACTTTATATCATGTTTTAATAATGTTTTATGAATGTGTTCAAATCAAGGCACTGAGAGAAGAAAACTCTTACCTGGGGAATTTTTTCTTTGTGACCTCAACTGTTAATCTGTGTCTTTTTATTGGAGATTATCGTTTCATGTGATTTGGGATGGTGAGTTTTAAGGAGAGTTGGAGATCATACCACAACTGGAAGCTGCTTTTCGCTGTAGGTGGAGCAGAGAATAGGGAATGCCATTTACTATGTGTGGTGGTGTGTAAGTCTTGTTTAGTGAGGAGCTGTAGTCAGCAGTTCAGATTCCTGACTCACATGCTGCATGGTGCTACCAGTTATAGTAAGACATGAATAGCCCACTCATAATTATATGTAGTTACAGGGTGGGGTATTAACAACCAGCAAAGAAGAAAACAAGATAGAGCACCAAGTTAAAAATCACTCGGTTGTTCCTTTGACAAGTATTATAATAGCTATTTTTGTATGCTGTGGGTGTACATGGTGTTGTGGAATGAGTAAATTCTGTAGCTCTACATTGCTTTCAGTGCCTGGGGCTCAAACCTGCAGATGACTTACTGCTGAGACTAGTGCTTTTTCCATTTGGCACTTAGCACGGACTGTTGTCAGGATTCGACTGTAGCTCAAAAGTTTCCTTGGGCATCCAAGTGTAGGCCCTTATGATAGGTGATGGTATCTGTGTCTTGCAAAGTGATAGGCACCTGAAAGTAAGACCAGGTAAGAACAGAGCAGTGCTTGGTGGCTTATGGTATGTGCTGAGAAGGTGGCTTCGTAAAGGAATATTTTTTATTTATAATATTTTTATGTCTGAGAGTAACAGTACGTTGTGTAAGTCTACTTGTTCTTTTTTTCATCCTTTATTACTGGTTTAGGTCAAGATTTCACTTGTGAGGAAAAAAGCATACAACTGTCAGTAGAGAAGGCAAATGCAAAGCTTTAAATATAAACTATCATTAAGGTTTCCAGTTCCCATTTATTTCAGTCTCATGTCATGAGGGAAGCTAGGATCCTGCAGTAATACTGTGTTTAGGTGAGTCTGTTTCTATGCTGCTGTCAGTAACCAAGCTTGTATTTGAGAATGTTGCATTGAAACAATACATGTCTGTTGGTTATGGACCTCTTTGCATATGTGCCACTGTATGAAATGATTTCAGAAGGTTGCACATGTTTTAGGTCACTGTCCTGAACTCTCAGGTGAGACCCCCATAGCTTGGGGGGCAGCCAATTCATGTATGAAAACTTTGGGCTGCTCTTTTGAATGTGGGGGTGATTTTTCTTCCAGTTTCTTTCCTGTAGAACAATGGAGTGACATTCTTCCTGGTGTTTCCTATGAAGAATAATGATGAGGAATTATCTTCCCTGTCTACAAGTGTTTAAAAGCTCATTAGTTAGGGTCCCTGAAAGAGTTCCAATAGAAGTCAGTGGGTGTGGTGAAGCCAATTGTAATGGGAAGTGGACTGGGCCCTGGGGCTGGTGGTCAGCAGGGAGGCAGAGCTGTAAAGAATACTGTGCATATGCTATAGTAAGCATTTTCATAGATCTCCTCTGTGGGAGAGGACAATGGCTTTGGAGCTCATATTTACTCAAAAAGCAGCCCTTTGATTTTCATGGCTTTCTGCTTGGTTGCACATTGGAAAGCCCATTTGTCTTCACCAAGCCTTTGAAGAGGGATAGGTGAAGGGATTGAGTCATTGACCAGTGGCTGAGGGTCGTGGTTGCTTGGAGAAGAAACTAAGCTGCGTTGCTTTTTTGGTAATGCTTGCAAGTGGTCATCATTTTTAAGTTTGTGAAATCAAGGTGTATATATACCTAGGAATAGAACATGGATTCTCTTACTGGTGCTGTGACTAGATTCTTCAGTGTCTTTGGAAAGTCACCTGGTGTCTGTCAAAGTGAGGCAATGATATTTACTTCTGTCATAATTTGCCTTTTTTTTGTTGTTTTTTTTGTTCAGCTGCAAGGCATGAAAGAGAAGGGCCAGCTGTGTGGTTACATTTATCTGGTCTTTCTGCTCATTTTTTCACCTTACTGGGTGTCAGCTGGGAACTGCTTTTGACATGTTCTCTGTACTGAAGTTCACTCTGGGTATGTAGAACTTCACTACTTTGCTTGTCATCATTACCTGCAAGAAGAGTAAATGGTGTTGATTGTCTGGCACAGCTGATGCACAGAGACCCTTGTGTTGGATGCAACACTTGTGCTGATCATATCAGACACTTTTTTTTTTTAAATGGGGTGATATTTCCAGCCACAGACCCTTCAAGCAATATTGATTTATGTCTCTGCTTTATCTTCTTTTGTAAAGTGGGAAGCATAACATCTCAGAATTTTACTGGTAGACTGAGGCATTTTTTTCAGAGAAGTCATTGCCATTACCCTTTCTTACACATTGGGGAATGGGAAGAGAGGAGTTGAAGTGACTTGCAGAAGGACTCGGCGTTGGTCAGGAATGCTGGGAGCTGAGTTCCACTTCACTGCTTGCCAACTCTGATGGGTATATTTTCCGATTCCGTGGGGGGGTGGTGAGGTTAAGTCCCTTAATGTTTATGAATGTTTTCGGTGATAGAGGAAGACAGAAACCTAGGCAGATATATTAGTAGGGGAAAGGCAAGCCTGTAAAGAGAAATGGTGGGATTTGGGCAGAGTACATCCACAAGAGAAGGTAATAAAAGCAGAGAAACTCTTCTGAAGGGCAGAATTTATATACAGTTTGTATGCTTTGTGATTTGCCCTGCTAGTATAACTGGACAGTGAAGGCCATGGACCTCTTGGAGACGGAACCATCTTGTTACTCTAGAAGACTTGTCATTTACTGGGTCTTATAGCAAAGCTTTGTATATGCAGCTGTAGCTTAAGTAAGCATCATATCTCGATGCTTCACTGAACAGTACATCCACAGTTTTTCAGAAGCATTGTTGCTCTTTGAGCCAGCTCCCTTTGTTTCTAGCAGATCGCTGCTGCTTTGTTGGTTAACCCTGGGCTTGAGTTTTCTTCACATATGTTATTAGACTGAACATATCTTCTATTTATACCACTTGAGGATACAAATTACTGTGTTGTGTTCAGCAAGCATGAGGAAGAGTGCATCCTTTTGATTGAAAAAAAATGAATATGAGTCAAAATTTTATTCTAAGGTTCTTTCTTTCAAGGTTCAAGGGAAAAGAGGCAGCAAAAACAATTAATGGTCTTTATGTCCCTGAAAAGTCAGAGGTATTCGCATATGCGTGTTTTAATAGACTATGTTGGTGGAATTTGGTTGTGAAATTAACAATAGGCCTTTGAAAAAGGGAATGAATTTTGATGAAATCCTGTGTATCATTTTTAGGCAACTAGGAAGATTATTAGTGTTGTACATATTTAGAAGTATTGTCTTTGTGACTTTGATAGTTGTCTGTGGGCCAGTAAATTTGCACTAGAGGGCTGAGCTGGAGGCCACTGCATCTGGTTGAAGGTTTTCATTGATTTAGTAAACTCTAAACCATACTTAGCCACAGTTTCCCTTTGTTTCTCACTCCATCTTGGGAGCAGATGACCTTTACCTACTCTGTGATAGAGCTCCAGAAATATTATGCAATCTATTGCAATGTTTTTGTTACTGCGCAGACTTTCCTTCTCTCTTTAAAGAGCCTTTGCCCAAAACTGGCTGGTTTTTAGTGTACCCATGGAGGGATCATGGATAAGGGAATATAATTAAAGAGAATTTTGATATTTGTATAGGAAAACACCTGTGTGCTCATTCAGAATCATAAGCTCCATCAGCAGGACATGTTTGGATCGCAGACCATGACTAGGTGTTATCCTCATCAGGATAATAAATAATACACTTGCCTGTCACTTCACTCTGCTGTTTCTTTCCCCATTACCAAGACAAGCTGTTGTGTGAGAATTTTGCCTGGTTGTAGACTGCTCATGAATCTTGCAGTACATGACATGCAGACATCTAACAAACATGACTAGAAACTGCATAAACTACACAGACATAACACAGAAGTCATATGTTTGAAAACACATTAGAGCTCCACAAATAACCTGATATCTAGGAGCCTTTTTTCTTCCCTTATATCTATAACCAAAAATATTCTGCTAACTGCATTTCAACCAGATCAGGGTTATTTTAGATTTTGTAATGATTCTCGCTTGTGTAAACTCACACAATCTGCCTGCAAATTCAACTTCAATGATAAAAGGTCTCATCAAAAAATTGAGGCAGGCTAGGATGTTTGGTTAAGATTTAATATCTTTCTAACTAATTATAACGCAGTGTCAATATATGCTCTAATATCTGTGGAAAGAAAAGGAACATAAAAGATACAGTTCCATAGTACTGGGTCTTTTGTAAACAATTAATGGTTAGGTGGATGTCTGAAGCAGGGGTGAGAGAATTGATAAACCTGTTCCAAAGGGCTTGAAAAGTTGAAGTGAATTCTAAATGTAGATTAGAAGCAAATGATGACAGCCAAGCCAGCATTACCTCAGTTGATTAATTTATAAGGATACTGGTCAATGATTTTAACCAACAGCTATGCATAGTAGAATCCTAATGGGATCTGTCTGTTAAGATTACATAAAGTAGAGCATTTGATTTATTTCATAGCTTTCCAACGCTCCACTTTAACTTCATACAAATAATGCATTAGTCACACTGGATAAGATGGCGTATTGAATAAAGTTGTGATTTTGTCTGCTTCTTATAATCTGATTTTATAAAGGATTAAATCTGTTTTAGTAGTTTATTCATATCATAAAAGAGATTGTCGGTTGAATGAAATCTTTACATCTGCCACTTTCTATCTCATTAGAAAAGACAGTAACATAAAGTTCCTCCTTTCCTCCCAGTCTGTTTTATCCCCTGGTGTGTCTGAGTGTGTATATCTTCTGTACATGTTTGTATATTATAATGTCAGTGTGTTTTCAGAGTTGTGGTTAAGAATGCGTCACAGCTTTGGGGAAGATAATACCAGGGGTTATAGACGTTCTGGCCAAGAACATACCCAGCCAGGAACAAGTAGGGATGTGGGCAAAGGATGACAGTCAAAAATCTGAAAATGCTGTCTTTTAGCAGCGTGGCCACGCGTGTATGTGTGGCCGGATTCAGCAGGTACTCGAGTGCAGCAGCCTTCCCTGTGAGTGTGCCGGCGTCAGCGGGCACCGCGTGCGCGCTTAACGATAGGCGTGCGTCGGCTTAGGGCTCGTTCGAGAGGACGTGAAGGCTGGGCATTCCTCTGGCCTTAAATGTGAATTGTCAGTTGTGATGTCAGTCATCTGTCACGCTTCTACTGGTTTTAAAAACACTCTCCTAGTTCAAATGCATGGTTGTTGGTTTTATTAAGTTAATATTTAATGGAAGATTACAAATCCAGACATTTTTTATCCATTGTTGCTGGAGCGTTGACTTACTGTTTGTGTATTTTATTCCTTTTGTTTAAATGTGTGTCGTTGACAGGATGCTGCTGTTAAAACTAGCAGTTGTTTCCATGTAGACCTTCAAAGTCCTATCAGCAGATGATCTTTTCATAAATGTTTTTTATTTGTATTTAAGGTTCTTGATGTTTTTATTTAATCCTATTAAGTACTTAGGGGCCACACTTGGTCTTCTGAACATGAGGTTCTCTTGTATTCTGATGCTGAACAGAAGGTACTACCCTGCTCTTTCAGCTGTCTTTTTAGTCTAAGCAGATTCTGAGGATCTCAGTTCTCCCTCCTGAGGACTTGCTGAGGACCAACTTCTTCATGGATATTTTCATTTGTTGATACATGTTGCAGTTCTGCTGGCTTAGGCGTTTAAATCTTGGCTTCTTTGCCCACATACTTTGAATCAGTAGGAGTATTTTGATATAAAATATGTGGTCAGGCTTCACTCTAGATCAGGGATCGTTCTGCAGGCTTTGGTTTCAGATGCACTGGGAGTGCTGGGATGGGCAGGGTGCTCATGCTGGGCTCTGCCCCCAGAGCAGTCCTTGGACTGCTGAAGAGTTAATACAGAATTATACCCGTTTGACTGCCAGTGCGGGACTGGGCCTGTCTCTGACCCTGGCAAGCTTCTTGTTCAAGACTTTAGGAATCACGTATTGTTCATCATGCTTTTAGGAGAAATGGCAGCGGGGCTTAGCTCTGCTCCGCGCTGGCCATTGTCTCGGCAGCAGTGCTGTGCTCACTGCTGAGCCCTGCAGTCACGGCTGAGTCATTTTCTGCTTAAATCATGTTTGTTACTGAAATTCAGGGAAAAAACTCTTTGCTTCTCATGGAAGTGATTTTGGTTATGATGCATTCCCATGATGCAGAATGGTCCTCAAAAGGGCAGTAATGTTTGCTGAGGTGGAGAGTTTCTGGGGCCAGATCTGGGGAGTGTGCACCGGTTGGTTTGCTGAGGGCAGGTGGTTTCTGCTTGGTGCTGCTGAATGAACAGTGTCCCTTTTCTCAGCTAAATTTAAGTATCCTCTGCTGCAGGTTTACCTGCACACATGAAGCAGCTCTGGTGTCTCTGACCTTGCTTTAAAAATGGGCAGTCATGAGAAGCAGACACAGCTTCAGCAGCACTGGGAGTAATGGACATTGCAGGGAGCCTTCCCGAGCCACCTTCCTTCCCATCAAACCTGAACTGCTGTAGGTGTCATCCTGGAGCCAGACATGGCTGGAGTGCACATCCATCCATCCATCACTGCTATCAGCATATCCAAACCTGGCACCTTCTCTATGCACAACTGTTTAAACGGAATTATTTGTCAGCTTCTTCATATATTAATATATAGTTAACATAATTTTAGGGGTGGAAAGCATGTGCTGGTCGTGTGTGGTTCTAATTGTTGTTCAGGAATGGGGGCTGATGCTGGACCCACAGTTTTGTGATACACTGAGGACTAATGCCACCTTCCAGCCCTCAGTTAAAAAATTTTCCTGTGAGATGGTTATGGCAATAACACACAGCTTAAGTATTTAAACATGAAAGGGCAGTGCCACACTGTTTATTTTCAGTGAGGAGTACTGACTGTATCTCTGTATAAACAGACAACAGCCTTTTATGAGAGATTTTTGTTGTATTTTATTTGGCAGCTGTCTTAATAGGAATTCTTCAATAGTATTTATTGTATTTTGTGCTGGTAGGGGGGAGAGCCAAAGCAGAATCTGAGCAGTTTTACGTGCTTTACTCATGAACAATAAGAAAATATTGCTGTATTAATTACTTTTGTGCTTTATTGGCATAAATAAAGAGATCCTATAATATGAAATTGCTAATATAAGAAAGGCTTTGATTTTCTCATTAGCACAGGATATTTTGCATCTGTTCTGGTTCACAAGTGCATTGTCGGCACTTAAATAATAATAATGACTCAGTAATGAATAAGAATAACAACAAATAAGCATGTGAGTATTCAGGCAGTCAGGCACCCTCCAGTGTTTATCAGTAGGTTGGTTTTGGAGGTCTTGCAAAATGAGCTGTTCCCATATGCCCATTCAGATTTTCTTAGATCATTGCACAGCCTGGAGATTCATTTCACTGCTGACATGGCTGGGTTATATACAAGCACCTTTTTCATTGTATGTCAGTAGTGAAGTGCTAAAGTTGAAATGGGAAATGTTTCTTCCACTTAGAGACATTTAAGTCTCCATTTTTCCTCTGTTCATTTTTCCTTTTTTCCTTTTTTTTGGTGTATGAATAGTCTTAAGTATCTCATTGTTTTGAATTTGTGAAAATACCAGAGCGCTGGATTGTTCTGCCAGTCTTTCAAGTACGTTCTTAAAAACATAGCCTAGAAACACCTTCACTGCAGTTCAACTCAGCTTGTATTAAATTGTCTATGCTCCTGTAGGTACTCTTACAAAAACAGAGAATGTTAAACTAATGTTAGCAGTCTGTCTTGAACATGAAAAAGCCTAGGAATCTAAAATTAAGGTTCAAATTCTGATTTGACTCTTGGGTTATAGCACTGTCTCAGCTTTTGCAGTCTCCTGCCTTCCTGTAGAATATGCCACACAGTGCAATTTATGGATTTCATTTTTCTTAAGTCTTACCTAATATCGAATATTTAAGAACAGTGATAAGTGAGAGATAGCACAATACTGCCTTTATTGTTAAAGCAGTGGCTAATTTTGTCAAAGTATATTAACTTTTAACCTTATTCTCAAAATAATTTGGACTAGTGTTGTGGCTTCCTGGTTATGAGTTTAAGAAAAAAGGAAAATGCTTAGTTCAAGTTGGGTGAAAAAACCCCAGCAATTATGCTTTGAGTTACTATTTTCTTAAAACACTACTCTACATTGTAAATTATACCCTTATGACCTTGCAGCTCAAGAGAAAGTCACAAAAAAAGTGTGTATGTGTATAAACAACAATCTGAAATTTGACAATTCTTGTCAAAATTCTTAAACTTCTGGGATGGCAGGCAGGAGAGCATCTTCTGTGCGAAGAATCTAAATTGTACCTGCCGATTAATGCCATTAAAGGACTACCTTAAAACAAATTACCAAAAAGTGGCCTTATTGATTGTTCTAAGTGTTACTTGCTTTAAGAAGTCTGCATGTGTTAAAGTACACTTCAACAATATCTGTCAAGCAAAGAAAAGCAAAAGTGGATTTTTTTTTTTCCTTGTTGATTAAAATTATTTTTTTGGTCCAACTATTCATGCTTAAAAGAAAACAGGGAGGGAGGAATAAAAAAAAACCAAAGGAAAACAAAACAAAAACCAACCTTTCCCTCCAACTAAAATAGTTTAGCCTTGGATAAGCCAAAAGAAATTGGTAAAGAAAGTAGTTTAATAGCACATGACCTGTAAAGTACTTAGGGTGATCTGTGAATGGAAGCTACCCTAAGTCTGCTTCTTGTCACAGTAATTTGTCTGGTTTAAGAGCAGAGTAAGTGGGTCTCCTTGGCAGTACAAGAGCAAGTAGATCACCAGGTAAGATCAGATAGGAGTCTCTGGTGGTAACAACCGAACTACAACAAAGCTCTTCTTTGACACCATTTCTACTGCTGTTAATAAGTGTGCTAATTATCATTAACCTGATAAGGCTTATATTAATTGACTGAACTGAATGGAAATTCTAGTTAAATGGAGAATAGTTCAGTAGAGTTGACAGGTGCCTATTTGCTTAGCTGCTATGTTTGGAGTGATGGCATGCTTCAAAACAAAATAAATATCTATATTGTCACCCTTGAATATTGGGTAGGCTTAAAATGTTCAAGTTTTACGCTCAAAGTAGAAAAGGTTTTCAGAATATCTTCTACCTTTCTCCCTTGTCCTGTGAGGCTTTATGCAAGGAGAATTAGTTCTTACAGTTTTTACACTGCAGTGAAAACCCTCTGCAGCCATTTGTCACATATTTGCATGGCACAGAGTAGTGTGGCCTGTTTGTCTCCAGACACGATTACAGTAAGAAATGTTGGATAATAAATAGCAGCAACCACCATTGTGATGTCTGTAAGGTAGATGTGGACTTCCAGTTAGAGGATACCCTGCCTTGGCTAGAACCTTTTGGGCAGATCATCTCTCCCTACCTTACTCTTCACGTTTGCAAAATAGATGCTTTAGTATAGTCTTAGCTTTAGAGGCAGTTTAGGGCCATGTAGTTGTGAAGATATGTAAGATCTTTTAAATACCTTTTATGTGCCCAAGCAAAACTGTATCAGTATTAAAGCATTCTTCTTTTACCTGGGATTAGGGAATTGCCTGTTTAAATGCTCAGTATTACAAGTATAGACATGGAAACAGACATGGAAGAAGCAAACATGGTATCGCTTAGTGACAAATCTCACAGAAATTCTTGGGAATGCTGGAATATTATGATATATTTTATATATTTCATAATTAGACATCGCCTTAGTGCTCACGACCTGTTCATTTTAATTGTCAGGAGAGCTGTCACACAGTAACATGCTGCAGGAGCAATAAGCTTTTGTCGTTTCTCAGCTGCGTTTTATTACTTTGTAAGATGTTTTAATTCTTTTCCCCCTTCTCCCTCCAGTAAACGCGATGTTCATGTGTAAGGCAAACAGCTTTGGAGACTGGTGTCCTCTCCTATCAAGAGGCCCTGGCAGAACAAAGTTCTTCCTCTGTGCTCAAGTCTGGCCACTTCCAGAAGGAAATTGTGTATCCCTGATTCCTGTACTTGATGCCCACTGTCATCTCAATCATGCTTCTAGAGACTGACTTTTATATTCATTCTTTTCAGATAATATTCTCCTCTCCAAAACACTCCCAAAGTAATCTTCCACCAACCCAGCAAAAGGCAAACATATGAGACTTGTGCAGTGTCTGAAGACTCTGTAATCTCACTGTGGATGGGGCTGGAGTGGTACCTCGGAGTTGGTTTTTGTGCACATGGGATAGAAATAGCTGAGTGCTTTCTGCCCTGTGCACACCACCTGTTCCAGTGAAAAGAGGAAGCCTTATCTACTTATAATGGTCACGAAACTCACTGCACTTTACTGAGACATACAGGTGCAAATAACCCCTTATTTTACATAAGGTAATAAATTGACTGTTGATAAATTAGAATGCAGCTGGACTTCTTTGCAGGCTGAGGGTCGTTTATTTCTCTGGGTGTCCTCTGTCAATGCAGGGTAATTATCACACATTACACTTTAGTTTGGATTGCAAGATCTTCACGTGCTTTTACTGCAGGCAGTGCTTCATTGAAGCTGTCCTGCATTATGTCTAAAAAGATTAAAAAAAAGAAGGGGGGGAAATGGAATTACTTCCTGCCTAAGGAACATGCTGCAGGGCTTTTTTTTTTTAAGTTTTTAGTTTTGTATTCACTAATTTACTGTTTGTTCTAGAGCAGCAGTGAGTGGGAGTTAAACTTTAAGTGCACATTTGGCTCTTTAAAAAGACATTTAGTGTACAATTACTGCTGTTTACCATCTTATAATTGTTGTGTATTTAGGCTTAGTCAGGCTTAGGAAGATGGGTATCTGTAATCTTTGAGGGCTACAACTCCCTGTCCTAGTTTTTACAAAAGAGAAAGTAATTATAGATATTGAGATAGATACAGAGATAACATAACACTTTGTGCTGTGATGTTTTAGTGATTAGTGTAAAATAAACACACAGACAAAGAGAGAGGTTGTGGTGAAAGATGCTATATGTGTCTGCAGTTTCAGTCAGTGATATTCAGTGTGATGCTCAAATCAGACCTGTAAGTCAGGACTGCTTATCATGGAGTCCCCAGATTTGCTGTTCTGTGCATACACAGGTGCACAGTTTGAAAAAAAGACTGTGTTTAAGTAAAGGGCTGTATTTGTAGTAACAACTGTACGTTACACCACATCAGAGTAGAACTAACTGCAGTCACGCCTCGATGGGCAGCCTGGTGAGCACGTCCAGTGACAGGGAAGTATCTCCATCAGCCTTTTTTGGTTGATGTCTTTGTTAGATAGGAAATAGTAGGAACTTGGGTGAGTAAATATCTGGGAAGACCCAAATCTGCAACAGGGTCTTGACGGGGCTGAAAGCGTAGTTTATGGGAGCAGCCAAGAGTTGGAAGCTGCAGGTTGCCCAGTTTGAGGTCCATCACAGGAGGAACAATGGCCTGTTCCAACCTGCTATGTAGCTTGTTGCTCAATAACACCATTTGTCTTTTCACTAGTGCATGGTTGAAGCATTGGAGAAACATGGATGGATCCAGGTGTAAAATAATGCAGACAGTAGCATTCCCATTTTAGATGTGGTCTTTGTGTCTTGGCAAAGGATGCTGTGCTGACATATATTGTCTGGATTTTCTTCACGAGGAAATACACCTGTGAGGAATGGGCTGAGACAGGTGTTCGATGCCTACGGTGAAAGTACAAGTCAAGGTATAGGTGTTGATTTTCCTTTGAATCTGAGTGGAAAAAACAGTAGTGTGAAAACAAAATGTGGCAAATATGTAACTGAAAATCCCATAGTACTGAAAGTCCTGAGACGAGGGGTAGTTAAAATGCGTCATTAGCTAAAAAAAGTACCTTCTTCCTTTAATTCAATTTTATGACCCACTGTAATTGGAGGACATTGCTCCACTGTTTTTCTTTAAATGGGAGAATATGATTGGATTTCAGGGCAATCATCTGAAATTTTTCACTTATAAATAAAACTAATTTCAGTTTTATTTGTAAGAAATGTTTTTTAATTACAGGTGCTCTAGAGAAACAAATCTGTTTGAGGGCTATTTTGTAGCTGAAAGCCTTTGAGAAAATGTTCCTATCATTCAAAAAAGATCTGAAGCTCTGAGTAGATATTGTGACTGTCACATTAACTTACAAACTTAGAATGCAAAGGACAACTAATCCTTCCCTCCTTGGTGGAAGTCATATGCTGCTTTTTAACTTTCTTCACCACGTTTGATTTTTAATGTAATTTTAATGAAAAGGTGGATCTGGCATTATAAAGTGGTTGTTTGTTGCTTCTCTTCTGATGTCAGAGTGATAGCAATTCCAGCAGTGTTCCTTTTTTTTTTTTTTTTTAATAATATTATATATATTCTGCACTTAAACTTTGATCTTGTGTTTAGTCCTATGAGTTGAAATCCATGACACTTCTTTGGGCTTTATCTGTAGTCTTTTAAAATCAACTGATACTTTTTTAAAAGGCCGTAATAGTCTCTGGATTGAGACCACAGAGCTTGAGTACTTGGGTGTTACAAAGGTGGAATATGGGGAGTGAGGTGGTGAAGATCAAATCCACCCTCCCATTTAAAGGGTGGAGATAAAGCTTGATACAGTACCCCACCTCTCCTTGATAAGGCTGCTCCGGCTGTGTTAATGCTGCTTCTCCTCGCCGTGTTGAACTTCACCCACTGACATTAAATCCTCTCTCATAAGTGATTGGTGTACAAGCCTACTCTGTGATTTCCAGGCGTGTCAAGGGATTTAGCTGTACAAGCTTTTTCTTGTATTTGAAATGCAACTTTTTGATAGTAATAGGAGGCATGGATCAAAATGTATGATTCATGCTTCTTTGTACCCATAAAATCCTATAACAAAAGCCAAGCTAATTAATATAGTTAATTAATTTGTTCATAATAACTAGTAGGAAGAAAACCCACCCACAAACCTGAAATCCTACTTAAAAAAAAAAAAAGAAGTGCCTTTTTAATGTGAATCCAGTTTTTTTTTAAGACTGAACATTTTTCTGGGAAAATACATTTTTCCATAAAGTATAAAATTTCAGAAATTTTATGTTGGTATCGGTGGAAAATTTTTTAATTTAGAAAAGGATCACTTTTTCCAGTGGAGGAGGAAAATTATTTTGCTTTAAGAGATAAATCTGGGCATCTCTTAATAAACACTAGCTTTACTGTGGTTTTTATCTGTATGTGCTTTCATAAAAGGTTCTTTTTAGTGCAATGCACATTTGGTTAAATCCTGCAATACCTTAATGCCTTTCATGCTAGTGCATCCCAAGGCACTTTACAATCTGTAAAGTTAACATTAGAAATGCAGCACATAAAATTCCCTAAGACAATCCTTTTTAAAATGCTGAATAAAACATCTTAACTGTTAAGTTTGGATTAAATGGCCCAGCAGTTGGTGCATTTTTTCTTTCTGTGGAAAATATGTTTGAAACAAATGACTGAAATGAATAAAGGCTCTGTAAATAATATGACTTCAAATGATATTCATGAAGGCCAAAATCTGCCATTCTGCAGGAGGAAGTCTAGACATGTACAAAGTTCAGCTCTGTTAATTAAGAGGGAGCAATACGCTGCAGTGAGTCAGAGCAATTTTATAATCCAAATGCTGCTAAAAGGGACTCTTGTCAACCTCAAAATCTTATTTGTTTTGTAATCACTGGGTAGGGAGACTTGCTGGCTGAGGAGATACATGTCTCTCTCAGGCTTGACTGCAGTCCAGCCTGGTAGTGACCAGAAGCTGTTGCCATCTGATAACTGTTAGGCTATGCAAAATAATTGTAGTCTCCAAACAGTTCCCAGTGTCAGCATCAAAAACACCCACCCCACGCTTGGCACTAATTATTGCCCTCGCTGGCAGCCCTGGCGAGGAGGCCAAGGTTTGACTGTTGTTTCCCGTTTCAGTGCCTGCAGTGGTCCTGCTGAGAGTGTGTGTGTCTGGTTTGTGGTTAAACGGTGTTTGCTCTGTTTTCTGCAGGGCTGCCAGCCTGGTATCTTTTATAAGTACTGATTTTTATCATTATGAAAACAAGATACTTCATCATCTTCTCGCTCCACCTTTAGGTCTGCTGCAACCTGATTTTCTTATGTTGATGCAGTTCTTAAAAAACACCAAGAAACCCAACAAGCCAGCAAAACAAAACAAAAACTGTGGAAGGTATGAATTTGTTGTGCCGGATAAGATGAGGCCAAAAAGAATCAGTGCTTTTAAAATTGTATTTTTTTCCAAACTAAGAGAAATAAAATATATGCTGAAAAATAAAAAACGAGAATAACAGCCAGCTGATAGCAGTGGAATACATAAGAGAAAGGGAAAAAAAAACCCCCAGGATTATGCAGCCTCAGAAAGAACCAACAGATGTTCAGGGCGGGTTAGAAAAACAACATGATCAACGGTACGAAAGCTGCGACAGATCTAAACAAAACCCCAAAATAGATGCAATTCTAGAATAAGCCTGAAAAAGAGAAATCATTATAGGCTTTCCTCGGCACAGCCGCTGGTCTCTGATAAAACAAGATTGAAACTTCTCAAAAAGGAAATTTATACTGACGTGGGTTTGCAACTTCATTGCTAGAGACTTCTCGCACACCTCTGCCAGCGGGTAAATTGGAAACAGGCTGAAAATGAGCAGTCTGTACCTCAGGCAGGAGGGGTGCCTGAGGTAAGAGCTAATTGCTGGCCGTGTAACGAGTGGCACTTTTTTAGGAATTGGGAACGTAATTGCTGTATCACTTAAAATATATTTTTTTTTCTTTTCACTGGACAACTTCAGGTGAAAGCAAGTCCACACAGACCATTGTCGTATACAGTGTTGTATACAGTGGGCTCCTGCCCCTGGTGCAGAAGGGTGCGTTTCTAAAGCGAAGGAAATGGGAAATGCAGGTGCAACCAGGCCCGTGTGATGAAGAATGATGATGAAGTTCATTGAGGGGAAAGTCAAAGGTGGGGTGGAGACTGAGCAGCTTTTTTTTTTTCCTCAGGAAACCTGCTTTTTTGGGAGCTTGTCTGCTGCCACCCCAAAGTGAGCCCACAGTTGCTGGAGCCAGCCCAGGCTTCCTGCCTGTGACTATAAAGTGCTATTTTGAAAAGGCAGGTGTGTATGGATCTGATTAAGTTACACTAAATTTTAGTAAGACAGAAAATTGCTGTATCTTTATCATAACATTGGAGAAGCAGCAGAACAAAATACCTCAACCGTGTGTTGCGGGAAGGGCACGATTGGAGTGCCTGAGTGCGGCCAGACCCCATGGCACGGGCACCATGTTGGGTGAGGCTGCCCAGACTCACACCAGCCTTCCCTGGGCACCAGGAAACCCTCTTGAAATGCTAATTGTCGAATCTACATTAATTTGTATAAATTATGCAAATGAAGTAGCAGTTGCGCACCGCTGTGGCTTAGGTGGTTCTCGTGCTGTACTTACAACTTCGTGTTGGACTGACACAGGTTCTGTTCACTACAATAAAGGGCTTTGCTGTAGAGTGTTTGGGAAGCAGTTGCAGGTGGTAGCTGGTGCAGGTGCCCTGGCTGGCTGACCAGTGGCCCTGGCTGCTCTCCGTGTCTGCTGCGTGGTGATGTCCAGCCTCTTCCTGTCGTGGCACAAAGAGCAGAGCTGAACTCGGGGCATATGTTTCCAGTAGGAATCCAGCTCCAACTTTTTAGATGAAAAGGTTAAAGACTTTGACACGAGATAATTATAAAAGGAAAATTAATCTTTTCTTGGATCAAAAATTATTGTGTAAAAGAGTGTGTAAATTATGGCGTGCAAGTTAAGTAATGGCTTTTATACTGAAATCTGGAATTACTGTGATGAAGGAGATGGTGTCAGACTGTGGTAATTTATTTCATTTTGGTTTCTCAGATCTGCAATGAATTTAGGAAATTCAAATTTATAGCAAGTGGGTCTTTGTAAGAATTTCTCTGCAAGAATGAGGATACTTTATGGAACTTCCATAGAGGTCATATTCATACCATTATTCTAGTTAGCACTTCCAGTTAGAAAGTTCCCATGTATAATTTGTTCCACTGGCTTTTCGAAGTGGATTTTTCAAACTTTAAATGTTACTATCTCATTTAACTTACATCACTTCTCTTCAGTGTTTGAACAGGGATATGGTGATGAGCATAATGCAGTATTTTGCTAATGAACCATAAAACCTTCCAAGCCCTGTTTACTTTTTTTTTGGTGGAAGGTTTGGGATTTGGTAAATTTCTTTCCAAACCACGCATAACTGTAGTTTTTGTTATCTCACTACAAGTGCTAGGAGCTCAGTTTGAAGTTTCTCTGGAAAAAAATTAAAGTTCTCAAAGTTGTATTTTTGGGATATGAAGTCAGATTAACTACAAAGGCTCAATTCTATTCCCAGTGGAGGATGGATATGAATTGGTCATAAGCATAATTCACCTGTGAGTCGCAGCACGTCATACAGAATAGGATTGTTGATGCTGCACAGCATATAGTCTGCCTTGTGGTAAATCAAAACCTGTGGTGCAGAGTCTTTGTTTGTTTAAAGAAAGAAATGAGCAGGCTATATATCTGCTGTATCTAAACCGTGCTCTTTTGTAAACAGAATGGCTATTTTTGAACCCCGAGCAGGATGTTTCTGGTGGAGGGGTAGTGCAGATGGATCCCTGCGTGCACACAGGCGCGCTCTGTGTTTATCACTCAGGGAAGGGGCTGTGCTATCGTTCCTTTAACTGGCAATTCTTTTGTGGTGTCAGTATCATTTCCTAGCAAAATTGGCTAAAGGAATTGTTTCAAACACAATAGATGTTTTGAACTGGCCTAATTACTTACTCAACAGCCAATAACTTTGGGAATTGTTTTCTATGTGAATTCTAGATACAAATTGGGATATCTTTCCATTTGTTTAAAAAAGATTAAGCCAATAGGAGAAAAAAGGATCTTTACCCATTTTCACTGAGCAGTGAAGTTTGAATATACAGCTTGCAATTGAAACTATTTTTTTCCAAAGCCTTTGAGGGCTGTTTCTCAGTCTAGTGTAAACAATTTATTGTTAAAGTCCTAGAATATTTGCATTTTAATTAAAGACAATTTTAATTAAATACAAAACTTTAATCAGAAAAGCAGAGTTTAGGCAGATAGTGTACTTGCATGCTAAGCAAGCTTACTCTGAGGGGACCTCTACTCTGTGTAAAACTGGTTTCTGCGGTAGTTTAAACAGGAAAGTTGTAAATGCATCTTCCTTGCCTAACTTACCTACAAATTGTAATCTCCCTCCTGCATCTTTTAACTGCAGTAAATATTCTTCCTACGGGCAATTAAATGAAAGAGAGGATGATGCAGAAGTCTTAAAGGGGCAGTGAGCAGGAAAAAGTTCACTTGGAACTCCTAGGGATGCCTGGAGAAATAAATGTTAAAATTACTGTTGCATATTTTAAATGCTCTGTTTTGATTATGTGGTTTTTTGTTTGTGTTTTCTAAAAGCATAGGCAATTCCATGTCCATTTGACGTTAAATAATAAGTGTGATATCTGGATTGCCTGGGCTTGGTATTGCTATAATGCTGATGCTAGAACAGCATCTTGCATTAATACCCCTTGGTTTTGCCCTGTTTGTAGGTGAAGATCTCTATGCCCAGTCATAGATCTAATTAGGGCCCTAACATGTATTACAGAAAGTTAATGTCTGCCATGATGTAGTGAAGTAAATTCTGAGATGTAACAGGCAAATGTGTGTTTGGAGTTTTCCTCCTTCGTTCTGATGGGAATTTGCTTAGGCCAAGGCTGCACACCTGGACAGTGGGAGTAAAGCCTTCCTCAGTGAGCTATGAACTCTCAGTCTTCTGAGAAATACAGTGGTAGCCGACTCTGAGCGGTTTTTATTTGTTGTGTGAGTTGATTTTTATACATAAGGTTTTTAGTATCCTAAGGTAGACAGAAGTAGGTGATCTTTTGTATCCCTTCTGTCTGTTGCAATTCACTTAATTCTTTGTAAAATAACAACTAACATGATAAATAAAGGATATTTCATGTTTACCCATAGCTACATATTTTGAAAGCAGCACTTCCCATTAAAATCTCATCATTGACAAACTGCTCATAAAAAAAAATTAGAATGCAGGTGTCACTCAAGATCTGTTTAAGACTGAGACTTCTGCTGTGATTTAGTGTAATATTGGCATCGTGTTTTAATTCAAAATGGATATATAGCATGCATGCAGAAATAGTTTCTGTTAGGCCTACAGTTACTTGAGGTAATGGCAAAGCAGTTAATATATTACCTTTGCTAACAGGAAAAGTGGTGCATATAAATATTTTTAGTCAATAATGTATTTTTAAAAAGGTTTCTCAGTGGGATCAGATTTATGTTGTCAGAAAAATTTATTCCGCCGACAAGTGCGGATGCCCGGCACATCGTGTGTGCTGAGATTTACAAAGCAGTTTCTTCCTGGACGTCAGTTGGATGTGGTTATGGCAGGGTTATGTAGAGAATTGGGGAATCAGTCCAGGACTCCTTTTGTGCAAAATCCTGCCTTAGATTGGTATGATCCAATAAAGCTCTGCCTCTGCATGTCCGTAGCAGTTTCTGGTAGCGTTAGATACTCAGGTCAAGAAGGGGCAGAGCGCTGCAGTCAGGATCTGTGGTGTGGATCTGAGAACAGAATTTTGCCTGAAGCATTTGAGTTTTTCCTTATATATTAAACGGGCCATTTTCCTCCCCCTGTTACTTGTGTGTTGCTGCCAGCTGCAGTTCATCGAGGTAGAAGTTGGAGCTTGCTCCTTTGGGTTCCACAGATAAAAAGTAGAGAAGAACAGTATTTGTGCGTTAGATTTTGCCAAGTGTGCATGTTTCAACCACTATTGTTAAAGAGCCTGCACATTATTTGTTGTACAAAATATGGATATAATGAGAAAAATATGCTTGAACAGAGATTTCATGTTGCACAGAGTAGCCAAAACCATATAATGAGTAAAAAAAGTACAGTGCTGCTTAAATCCAGTTTGAAACTAATGATCACAAAATAATTTAAATTCAACTATTTTGAAAATTAAAAGCCTGTAACATATTTTTAAAAATCATAACTCTCATTTGTTTTTACAGTGCTAAGATCAGTTTGTGAACTTGTTGCATCAGGCTTGATATCTTTTGATGGAGCTATATTCAGTTACACTGAATTTTTTCCAAAAATTTTAATTGGTTGAGTAGAATCTCTTCTCCCAAGAGAGAGGTAGCTAAAGCCAAGGAGGTTTTTAGCTGCTTAATTAGCCTGGTTTGTGAAATGATTTGGTAGAGGGGATCACAGGAAGAATTTGACTCTTTGCTGACTTTGAGATAACCCATTGGTTGTATGAAATAAAGAGCCAGAATTTTGGGGTGTTTTTTTGATGTATAGGTGTAAAGTAAGCAGAATTTTTTCCCCCCTTCATTTTAAGTCCATTTTGAGTAATTCTAGTTATCTAATCAGCATAAAATTTGCGCTACAGTTAAATAGCACTGCATGATTATACCTGGTGATACACTTCTTTTTTAAAGGAAAAAGAATCTAATAACAGGATTCTGTATTGATTGTGCTGCTAATTCTGCCTCGTAGCCCAGACTGGCAGAAGGCAGGTAGCTGAATTGTATTTAACGGTTTTATTGTGATGTGACTAAGATGGATGTGACATGGTCCTCTATTATTCGTTTGAGAGTGTGGACACTAATGAAGCCATTAGCTGAGCTAAGGCAAGTGAAGAAAATAGGGAAATTACCATTATTCTGAAGCCATTAAGTTGTAATCTGCCACTTTCTCTCCTTACTCAAAAAGGCATCTTCTTTTTAAGGCCTCCCTGACTGTCCTTTAAAGATTCATTAATTCATTAACTTTCCAAAGGAGATGGAGGAAACACAATTGAAATTTTAATCAGCTCAGTGTGTCATATTATTAACATTTTGAGTGTATCTGTATTCACTGTTGCACCACATCAGGTTAAGGTTAAATAAACTACATTACAGCAAATAATGTTCTGTTTCATACTGTAAAACATAAAATGTTGAAGGCAGAAATTGGTTTCATGGTTAAATTAAATTACAATGCAGAGCTCATATTATAAATATTGTCATTCAAATGTATGCTCTTTGGAGGAAATGCAATACTATCTCCGTGTTATTAACATTAATATTTTCAAAATATCCACAATTAGTCTATTCTGTGTGAAAGGTTATAGAAAGCACTAAAAAAATTTTTATAAATGTCTGCTTTTACTATATACACACTTATGATCAATGTTTTTACTTTATAGTATTATAAAGTGAGTGGCTTATTTTAATGTCTCTCTCCAAATGGATCATTTGGACATTAAGTACAATTACAGCTGCAAATTTTTCTCTTCGTTATTACTTTCATTTAGATGCTATGTAGTGCTATTTTTATCTATCCCTACTTCCTTATTAAAAAAAATTCCCATTTGCCTCAATTGTACTGGAGCTTTGTGGAGTGCTGTGAGCAGCTTCTGGCCTGTGCTGTTGGACCTGATTGAGAGACAACTCAAAATCAATGACTGCTCTGTCTTAAAAATTAAAATACCCCAAATGTACAGAGGGGGTGAGTGCCATCTGAGTATGGCACCACTCTATCTGATTCCAGGTAACCAACAGGAACTTTTGCGGGGGGAGAAATAGCCTGTTTCATTTTGGGCTTTCTAGCAGTGGTTTTATTAATGCCTCAATTAAAAGAAGCCTGAGGTGTACCAAAACTTTTTGGAAGGTGTGTGTTTTAAGGGCTTGCTTGAAATCATTTTTTGCAGAGGTAGAGCTCACACACACACACACAAGGGTGTGGTGAAAAAAAAGATGTGGGAACAACAAACTGGGATGCTACAGCCTGCAGGTTGGAGGTAAGATGAGGCATGAAGACAAAGGGAGGGTAGTGGAGGCCTGAATGTGCTGTTGCTTCTGTCAGCTTGAAAGCTCCTTTCCAAGTTAATCAGATTTTTTCCTGTTCTTACTCTAAGTTTATGTTTGGAAACACTTTCCCTTTGGTTCTGGACTGTTTTGCCCTTGTGCTGTATAAACTTTTAAGCAGTGATATAACAAAGCCTGCAAGCTTGATGTTAGTATTTATGCTAGGCAGGCTAGCCTGGTATAAATCTGAGGTGTTTTTCTTTTCTTTCCTTTTTTTTTCCTAGCTGTGATAGTGTCAGTTTGATATATCACCTTTCATGTTGTGTTTGT
This sequence comes from Atrichornis clamosus, assembly GCA_013400975.1. NCBI lineage: Eukaryota > Metazoa > Chordata > Aves > Passeriformes > Menuridae > Atrichornis > Atrichornis clamosus. The sequence goes on from WBMZ01000753.1 coordinate 27,899, forward strand.
ACTTGAGGTCAGGAAACTTCTGAGTTGTGCGTATCATCAGCATTGTAAATACAAAGTAGCCTTTGGCACCTTAGTGTGGTGCCTTGCAGTGGATTTGTCAAAACAAAACAAAATCCCCTCTTTTGTTTTCCCCTGGAGTCAATTACACTCAGGATGAAGCGGTTAGTGACACCAAGGATAGCAGTTGAAGCATTGCAGGCCAACCTGTTTATCAGAAGTGCTGGCATCAGTATTTTCTAGTATCACTGGCCAGCTTTACTGGTCCTTTGAGAACCTTTGCTTTCAGCAGGACTTGGAAAACTCACTAAAACTTCTTTCCAGATTTTTGAGCTTCCAAAAAGTACCCACCTAAATAAACTGATTCTGCTGTGTCAGTGCTGACGGTCTCTGAGGGCAGGACCTTTCCCCTTTTGCCTAGGAAGAAACCCTTTGATCAGGGACGTGGATCAGTGGTTGTGCCCTCCAGCCCTGCCCTGCCCTGCATGCCCTAAGTCAGGGACATGGGGAGGCCTGTGCCAGCCCCATGCCATTCCCTGCCCTATGGCTCTGGGAACATGCTGTACACTTCTCTGGGATACACTGTCCATAAGCAGGCCCTGAGTGTTGCTAGGAGGGTTCTCGGGCTCTAGAGATCTCAGATATAGCTGTGTATGTGTGTGTCTACACACCTTTGCAGTTGCTGGTATTGTTTGTGTGCTGTGTGATAATACAGGAGATTACATAATGCATAAATGTATTCTATAGGCAGAGTGTAGGGGGTGTATATTATCATGTACATACAGTGTATCTGTATATTCTTAGGATGCTTCTTTGCAGCATCACACAGGATGACGGAGTTGCAGCTGGTTTCTCCACACACTTGGAAAATGGGCTGGTGATCTGTGGTTTTCCAAGCTTCAGTACAGCCATGGCATAGTAATTTAGCAGCAATTGGTGTTCTATGTCTTGGATTTCAAAATGCCTTCTCCTATGCTTAAGCGTATATAACTCTGTAACATGAAATAATGTAAGTAGACCTATTTTTGAACAAAGCTTTTGCTATTGTGCAGGAAAAGTTTTGTTTTCATTCCCTTGTCAGATAGGTCAGCTCATTAATTTTGTTGCAGCTGCAGTGGCATAGGAAATGTGGCTCAGGTGTTCCCATATTGCTATTGCATGTCAGATACAGGCTGACTTTTGTGAGTAGGATTAGAATTTAGCTGTGTTCTGAAAAAAAAAAATTCAAAATCCAATGGAGAAAAATTAGCTGCATGCCTCCAAAGCAGGAGAATGTAAATCATGTATTGTTGTTTAGATGATAAGTAGCTGTTCATTACATATCAGTAGGCTGAGAAACTACTGTTGGCTCAGGATGGGGTTCCAGATCTATCTGGTGACAAGGTTTGGGACCTGTGACAGGTTTGGGACCCAGTCACATCTGCTGTGATGGGCTTTGCTTGAACTGAGCTTTCTTCCCATCTCCTTTTCCTGGCTGGAGGTTTACATAATGTATTTGAGTACAGTAAAAGGCCCAGACATCCTGACCAATGAACAAAACATGCTCTGTACTTAATACAGCCTCAAATTTCTCATAAATGGTCTGTGATTATTCCAGTCGCACATAACACAGGGAAGCTTTGAGATAGACTTTGTTATATGGTTATGAGTTCTTTTGTAAATAAAGCAAATCCTCAGGAGTGAGTGTGAGTAATGGTTGATCCTGAGAAATGAGGAATAGGAGTGTGTTTTGAACCTGGGTGAAAAACCCCACATATTGTAATTTATTTATTTGCATCCATTACTCTGCACTTCTCCAAGCACTGAAACTCGACCAGAACACAAGAACTTATTGCAGATCTGCAAAGTCCTGTACAGTGGGGACTGTTCTTAGTTATTGCTTTCAGCAGCAATAAATGTAATAAACATAAACCTCTCACGACAGCCTCATACATTCCTCAGTCTGCGACTTCTCCAGCAGCCAGAAAACAGATGAACTTTGCAGTGGGCCTGCAAAGGGGTTATCAGCAAACTCCAGTTCTGCAGACTTGTGGAAAAGATCAGGTTTCAGTGTCCCACGTTCTTCAGGGAAAATACTGTCATCAGGATCTTTGAAGTTTTTGGGGGACCGTGGTCATAATTGTTGTTATCTTCCATATGAGGAATAGTACTGGCAAAATCCAAACAAGCAGAAGTGTTAGGAGCTATACCCAGTGTCTAAAAGCCTATGTCAAAATTAGCCAGCCACCCATACAGACTTTGGAGCACCAGTGCCACTACAGAAATATGTAGTCCCAAGAGAGAAACACCAGTATCTATTTTGAGGTGAAAAACACAAAGCATGTCTGAACCTGAAAAAAATCTATCACAGCTTTCCTGAGCCTTTCCTAAGATCCTTAGGAAAACTCAGACCCTGTTTGTCTTCAAATGGTGTTTCCCTGGTGACCCCACCATTCCTGACTGTGCTTCAACATCCTGTGATAAAAGGGAGGTTCTGGGGTTTGGTTTTGTTTCCTCCTCCCTTAAGCCCATCCAAGCAGGGATCTCAGTGCTGTGCCTAGAGTCCCCTGAGTATATTGAAGTTATGGACTGCACTCCTTGTGAACTTGGTTTGAGATGGAAATGTGTGTGAATAAACAATGTGTATGATTCAATTCTCCCTCTCGTGGTCAGATGGGGCCCTTCTCACAGCCTCCAAGCACAGACATATTAGATGTGTCTGTTTGATGTAGCTTGCATCTTTTGGAAGGCTCCCATGGTCGTAGTACAATGAGGATTTAGTGGGGAAGTTACTGATAGTTCTTGAAATACATATATTGACTTTTTGCCACACTGTGAGTGGACAGATTGGAGATCTGAACCGAACTGCGACATTGCGTGGGATTGCATTAACCTCTCTTGTACACACCTCCCCATAGCATTTCTAATTTGTCTCTGTTAGGTGTTAGAGTGCTTCTGAAACATAGCTCTGTTTATCATCCTGCTGGCGCTCCTGGTGACTCCTGTGGGTGATACAGTGTGAGCTCTGTTGCTTTTCAAGGATGCTGCAGTGTCGTTGACTTTGACAGGAGCACTCCTCTAAAAAAAGGAGAGGAGGATTTGCCTCTCTGTAATAAATTCCACTGTTTGGTAAGAAAAGTCCTGAGGATTTTATTCAATGATATTTAAGTCTTCCCAGAAGGAACAAAACCCTGCTTAAAAAAAAATTGCACAGATGTACAGAATTAAGCATTCCAAAATCAATTCTTAATTATTGTTTAATTGATTTCAGATATAAAAAAAGAAACAGAAAAGAAGAAAATTTTCAAATATATTCTTTACACAGGGCTTAACAGCCATTTTCTGTCAAAGTAGATGTTAGAACAATACCAGAATTCTGTCATGAACAAAGCCCCTGTACACCAGCATGCCTTTTGTTTGGTTTTATCGCTGAAGAGCAGGAGTTTTACTTTATTAGTTTTTCTGATTTATGTCACAAATATTTTCTGTCTCATGCATCATTTTTAAGTGCTGTTTACATTTATTTTCATCCACTAGCATGGGAAAATAATTGCCACTCTTTAGAACTCCTGTTAAATTCTGAAGCAGTAAGTTTAATTGCTTATTATGTATTTCTAAGTAGTTGGTTTCCTCTAAGAATTGGCTAAAGATTTTCCTTGCACAGATCTTGACTCAAAGATTGTCCTTTAGCTAGAAAATATTGATTAGCTTTTGTTTGGCCCCTGTGGAGAGCACCTTATCTCTAAGACTGGATTTTGTTACTATGAGAGTTGACAGAATTCAGATTTAACCAGGTGAAGTCTGTCGCGGTCAGTAAAATGTTAAAGAATCACAGTAATAAAATATGATATTAATCTATTGATTTTTTTTTAAATCAAAAGAGATTTTGAGGAGTTCAAGCTTATTGAAGTAATTCATGCTAATTGTCTCATCTGCTTAGTGTGTCATTTGTCTTCTATGAATATCAATGCCTACTTTCATTTAATCTAAAATAATTAATACCCAAACAATTAATAATGAGAGATAGAATCTGAATGGAAAAGAACTTTAAAAGACTTTAAAGTATATTAATAATTTTTAAGACCGAATGTAAATATTACATTATGTCTCAAATTATGTTATCAGAAAAATTATATTAACAGTTAATACAAGATCATATGCATCTTTTTGTTGTGCATGTTGATATTATTATTGTATTAGCAAGCATCTTGTGTCAGGTGAGGGATCAGATTTCTGTGCCATAGTTCAGGCCTTGTGCAAGCTCAGTAAAAGGGTGCTGGCCGCACTGAGCAGCCCAGGCTATTTCAGTGGAGTGCGTGGCTGCCTCGCTGATGTCAGCAGGGAGATAGGTGCCTTTGAAGAGTGATTCAGCAGCTCTCAGTGCTGACTAATCACTAGATTTAGCCACTAGCAAATGCAGGATACACGATGATGTCTGAGCTCCTGCCTTTTAGGGCTGGCATACGGCTCTGACTCAGGGCTGTATCTGCCCACTAATGATCTGGTGCCTACAGCCCTCTTCTGATGTGACATATCCGAGCCCATCTTGTCTCCTTGAAGGCAGCAAAACCCTCGAAAAACCTTGCTGCCTTAATAGCACTTTGTGGCTTTACTGTAATAACCTGGTGGCTGAGAAAGCATGACTTTGGGGCTCTCAGCACCCTGAGAGGACAGAGCCTGCTGCTCTTGCCAGCAGGAGGGCATCCTGGAGGAACCAGCCTCTATGCACCTGCCTGAAGATGAGCTACAACACAACCAAAAATGCAGCAGTCGCAGCACCAGAAGTAAGTCTGATCCTGTAGCTTTGTGGCCTGGGATTCACCTGGGGAGGGTGGTTGGTTCTGTGGTCTGGAGTGTTTATGTTTCCAAGCTGGTAGGAATGGGACAAAATAATTAGGGTTCATACTTCGTGTCTTGGCTGACAGATATGAGCTGCTGTTGTGGCGTGGGAGCACACGCGTTGCCTGTGAGGGTCAGCAGGACCTGAGTGACCATGGCTGCCACACCACGGTGGGCTGCTCTGCGTCCCAGGCACTCACTGCTTCCCAGTGTCATTTGCTGCTTTGGGTTTTAGCAGATCTTTCATGCTGCTGAGGAAAGAATGTTAAAAATGTGGAGTGGATTAAGTAGCTGCGGAGGCAGTAGCTGAGGACCTGCCTCTGGCTCCCAAAACCTGATGCTCTCATCTGTCCTCTCAGGCACACTTGTGACCTGGTGATGTGGAGGGTTAACCAGGTGTGGCTAGTGATGGAATAGCTCTTGGCACACAATGTAACTGCCTTGACTCTTGGTGCTGACATCTTTCTTTGGTCAACAGAGGACGGTCCACCCTTGGTCACTTCTTTCTGAATGTTTTAGGGCATTGGCCTAGGATGTTCTTTCTCAGCAGCTTTCTGGCAGTCACTGTATTTCAGATAATTATCCCACCAAGCAAATTGGTGGACTCTGACTCTGTGCTATGGATGTTAAATTCAATTTTCCTGACTACAGGTGTGCCTACAGGCGGTAGCAGAGCTGGCATAATTTGGCCATTCCAGTTCAGTAGCAATAGCCTGATGTGCTGCTGCTGCCTGGCACAGAGGACGTGGTCATGTTGTTAGTCATTGCAATGATACGCTTTATGTGTGGTTGTCTGAGCCAGAGGTAGTTTGGATTTCCAAAGGTGAGAGTTGGAAAGCTTGAAAAGACAAAGGGAATAATGAACCTTGGGTATTCATGTAAGCATCTGTGAAATATCACAGCCTGGACACTGTCAATTGTAGGTGTGTTTGTTCATTGACTTTACATCTGACACATACATGACAGATGCTGTCCTGCCTTCCAGCCTTACCCCAGCCATGCATTTGTTCTGTCTGCCTTGTGCAGCTACTGGCTTTAGGATGTCATGTTGTGAATCAGATCAGCTGAATGGTCCTGCTTATTCTCTTTTGTGGGGGTGGGAATGGGAGGGAGGGAAATTACTTTGCAGCCAGATTAATTTCCTGCTCTATCTGCCTGTGCAGTTGCATGAATGCCACTGCCAACACAAGGAGGGGAGCAAAATTGCTGCTAAATTAAAATGTTTCTGGACTGCCATCTTTAGATATGAAAGAATAAGTATGATTACTTTGTTAATATTACTTTACCCTAGGTTTTGACATAGTATGGCTTAGGACCATATGCCTGTAATCATTATTCACTCTTGAAATGTAGAGTAGTCATCAGGCATCTTCCGTGGCTTCTCTGAGTATGTATGTGTGTGTATGTGTGCTGTAGTCCTGTTCATTTACTGGATTCAATACATTATTGGTGGAAAAATATAACTTGACTTTGCAGCACACCAGCCTTAGCATGAATGATTGCACTGCATCTGCTCGGTGGTGTTTGTGTCTTTTAAACACCTGTGCTTCTGAAGATGTTTTATCTAATTCTCACTGTTGCAGCTCTGAGAAGGATGAAGGTGCTGGACAACTCAGTGGTCTGTGGTGGCCCAGTGGCCACAGCTTCTCATCTTGCCATTGACTTTTACTGTGTGTTTTTTCAATTTCGGTATATAAATTTACCCAGCTCTACACTGAAAAGTCTAAGAGTTCTCCAAAGTTATTTACATGAATTTATCATACCAATTCCGTGTTAAGGTCACAGCTATAGAAATTCTGCTGTAGAATTCTGATTGCTCTTTAGTCAGTGACCTGCATATGAAAAGTAAGGAATAAGTAATTCTGGTATATATATTTTAATTTGGTAAACATAATCATAGTAGCTTGCTCACTGAAGCAGACAGTTGCTTCAAATACAGCTTTTGTTGAAGTAAAGTGAATATATTCTGGATAAATTTCTATCCATTATAAATTACTAGCTTCAGACAGATATTGTGAAATACTTAAATTCCTTCTGTTCCCATATTTTCTTAGTTTATTAAGACAGTATGAGTTCAGTGGATGTGGGAGGCATTAGGGGAAAAACCTGAAACGCATGTGAATAAACAGGTTCCCAGACAGGATGCATTATTTTCTCTCCTGGTAATGTGTATTTCAAAGTATTAATTTGCAAAGCACTTAATAACTTCGTGAATGCAGTCAGTGTTTTATATGCAAGATTCCACTTTGTTCCATTTTTTAAGCCTTTTACACAAAATTCACTCATTTACGTGTATCTCTTCATAAATACCTATAATGCTTTAATTTATGGGTGTTTGCTGTTGGGCTTTGTTTAAATGAGTTCCATCCAAAAGGAATCAGAGCCTTGTGTTCTTGCAGAAATGAATAAACCACATGAGGTGAATTTTCATACAACCCATTTCAAACCTGGAGTTTTCAGGGTATAATTTAGATATTGCATTGGTGGTTTATGACCATATAAAGTGGAGGTGTGTAGGTAGGAGGTTAGATAGATGTACTTGTAAATGGCTGGAAGCGAAGAGGCTGAGTATGGTCTCCAGCAGTGCATTTTTCAGCTCACAGTTTCACATCTCTATCCTGAGGCATTAGATGTTACTAATTCTCCAAGAGCCAAAGATTTGTTTTACAGAATAAGATTCTGATTTGATTAAGATATTGCTTCAAGACCTAATGTTACTTTAGCAAATCACGCCACGACTGGAAACGTACATGATTGGAAATAAACTGCATGTTATCTGGGAAACAGAGAAAGAGCCTCATGATTTGGAACGATCCTGCAGAAGCAGCGTTTAGTGTAATGACAGTACACTTAGATTAATTGTAGCGCTGCTTGCAGGCGCCACTATATACTTAGTGTTGTGTCAGCACTTTTGCTGTTAACCCTGTCTTGAAAAAGTTTATAATTTGGCTCTAAAAAATGAACAAATCCTCTGGTTTGAATTCCAGCTTTGTGCTGAATGCACCAAATCAACTTCTAGTTAGGGCCTGGATTCTGTTTTTGTACCTTTAGGTCTTCAAAGTGTATAGCTGTAGAAATAATCATACCTATTTATTATTGTGTATGTTTTCTGCTCTGCCCACTTCTGATGGAAAACTTAATTTTAGTAAATGCCTAGACCATGTTGTGATCACTTCACATGGTCTGAAATAAAGAACTGAGGTATTTAACCTTGAAAATTGGAAGGTGTGAGTATTAAGCGACCATTTCACTACTCAGTAGATGAGTTAAATTTGGCATAATGTGTGTTTATATGATTAGCTGCAATGGCTCTGAAGGATTGTTAAGGTCTGAAACAAGCCTTGAACATGACTTAAAAGGCTGTTTACACACAAAAAAATTGGAAATGCCCAAAGAAGCTATTATAATTAGTTGTGTAAACACTATAGAGTGATTTTTAAAATAAACATTGAAATATACTATAGGCATAGAAGTGACAGTGAAATTAACTTTTTGACTATGTCTTCAGAATGCTCTTCATCCTCATTTTACTGTTGATGAGACAGTAATAAATGCTGAACAAATAAAATTGCTTGTACCTGCAAGTACATCTTGTCCTGCAAATACAGGAATCTTCACACTTTTTTTTTCTAGCAGTTCTTAGTTTCTTATCCTCTCTTGTTTCTAATTTCCACTCCTAGATTGTATTTTACTTTTTTCTGAGTAGTGCTGGCAAGTGGCTCTTATCAAGAACAAATGATGCTGTAAATCAGGACCAAAATCAATGCTGCTGTGGGGTTGTAATAGCGAGATGCGGTTGTGTGGGCCCGAGTGTTTTACCTGCCTCTGAAGCCAAGAGTAGGGCCCTGGGTAGTGTTCCAACACTTGGCTTCTAATTTACTGGCAAGTATATATATACAGCTGTTCTGTCTCTGTCCTAGAGTGGAGATATCAATATTAAACTCCTGTTTTCATGTGCCTTTTCTCATAATGCAAACAGTAAAAAGCAAGTGGACATTCATATTCAAGTAGAATTGCATAAGAATACAGAAAGCACTTAATCCCTTCACCCTTAATACTACTAGAGTTGGATTTAGGACTGGCAGGGCTGGCTGAGATGCCTGGCAGCGTATATTGGCTCCCTTCTCCTTTGGAGCATGTGTTCTCTGGAGGTGCAAAGGATACTGGGTGTTCAAATAGCAGGATGGGTTCTGTCAGCTGGAGGAAGGTTTATTTGCCCAAAGCAACAGGGTCCTTAACATCATGGCTGGCCATTTTCGGCGGTAGTTACTGCTCTTCTCCGTGATAGGTGGTAGTATAAACAAGGAATGATTTGTGCCGCTGGAATAAGGCCATGTGTGTTATGCCAAATATAAAATGAGAGGGCTGATACGAGTGCCTCTTGGACATGTCTTTCATTACCCTTTACGCTTCTCTTTCCTAATAGAATTTGGAAGAACCAAACACATGCTGTATGCAGGGTTTTATTAGAGTGCTTTGCCTCGGGCCCTTAACTCCTTTAGCTGGTCATTACCTGACCAGTAAAGACCTCTAAACGGGTCATTAATGCTTAAGTAATAAACTGTTTCACAAGACTGTCTAGTACAGAACCTCTTCTATCATTTTTACAGTTACTGTTTTATAGATAAATCAATGACCAACAACTGGATATTCTTGTTTTGCTACATAATCTTGTAATAGCAGCCACAGCAAACAGGCAGAGGGTTCTCTTAACTGTGTTAGGAGACCTGGAGTGTCCACGCACAAGTGTGACCTGGAGTTGTATGTAGGGTAAAACCAGGACTAAGGTAAAAAGTGAAGGCATGTTCTGCTGTTACCAAAGCAAAGTGTATCAGTGTCTCTGCTTCTAAAGTTTTCTGGTTTTTTAAGTTGATGGGGTTTATTTTTTCCTTCTAGAAGTTGTATAATTTCAATAAGGTGGCTTTTCTTCCCCCACAGCTGTATTAGAGATATGTAGGCCTCCGTGTAGTCTAATATTGGCAGAGAGAGATTTTGTACTTTCATGGGGACTTCTGAACTAACAATTAGTTAATGACATAAGTCTTGCACTCTTCTATAACATACATCTGTTCGCTTTGAGTTTAGCATATATTACATTCTTTTTAGGTATGACAGTAATAGCTGTGGCACACGTTTCTTCTGGTGCTAGACATGAAATTTTCAGCCCTCCCTCCTTTGACCAATATATCCCTTAAAATAGGTGCTGTGCATGAAGCTCTACAGAGTTCTTTCTCCCTGGAGAGACAGAAGGAGAAAATGCATAGTAGGTACCATACAATTTTTTTGGCAGATCACCAGGCATTCGGTATTTCCATCCTTATTAATATCAGTGTATCACTGATGGACTGCTGAGCGCTGGAATAAGCAATCCAGTCATATACATCTTTTCTCATACTAACCTTTGAGGAGTGCCTGTCTGTGCTGGGAGTGTTGGGGTTTTTGTTTGATTCTTAGCTTTGGTTTTTTCTTTTATTTTTTCTTCCTTTTTTCTGTCATAAATATTACAAAGAGGAATGAATGCTGAAAATGGTCCTTTGTAGACACAAAATATTTTTCTATGGTGAAACAGAACAAAATCTCTGCAAACTGACGACTTTTAGTGTGATTAGTGCCTATGGAGCAAACTCTTCATAAGTGTTTTTCTAAGAAATTGAAAATATCTTAGTTATGGGACAAGTTCTCTCTGGCAATGTAGAACAATTAATATTGAACAGCTGTTTTTATGATAGACTGTTTTGCAAAAAATACAGTGTTGGCATGTTTTTTTATTCATTTCTTCTGTGTTGAATTAGTTTTGCATTTGTAGCTGCCATGTTGAATCTAACAAAAAAAAATAGATAAAAAAAATGAGACAAGTTATTTACTGAAAGAAAAAATAAGCGCATTTTTTTTTCCTTGAGAAAAAATGTCTCTTTGAGTAACAGCGTTAATGAGACCCACCAAGGGCTTTGAGGTGAATTCAGCCCTGCACATTGTTGTGCTAGACCCTCAAAGCTGGTGCTGAAAGTCGTAACATTATATATAGTGGTACAAGAATCGTGTGCTGACTTAGAGTTTAAGTAGGGAGAAAACTGACACAGCACTTTGTTCAGTTTACAATGCTCATAATATTCTTAGCACCTGCAGAAGGATTTTAATTCGATTAAAGCAAAAAATGGCCTACATAGGATTATAAAACAAAAAACACTTCAGAGGTTGCAGCTCCACTATTGTCCCATTCTTATCTTTCCTGATAATCTGACAGTGCTGGTGTGGTAGCAACAGTAGCAAGACCAGTATTTGTACCGAATTCTTCCTTCAGGCTTGTGGACAGAAGCTGTCCTGTGTCACTTTACTGTGTTAGTACGACATCAGGAGTCGATTTGGTCCCATCTGCAATCTCCTGATCTAATCAACCTCTGTTCTGTTTACTTCAACTCTCTACCTACAGTAAGTGATTTGTATGTGCATGAATATTAAACTTCCCAAGTAAACGTGTGAGTAAATATGAATTGACAATAAAAGAAAGTTATTTGTGTGCACTGAAAATAAGTGCTCATTGTTGTTTTTATAAAACAGCATTAAATTGTATCATAATGATTATTGCTTCCTTTATTTTGTGATAGGAGAGAACACTAGATCCCAAATAACAGCTTTGTATTACTGATTTCACTTCTGGCTAATGTTGTCTCTGTTAGTCAATTTGTTGTAAAGATTTTCTACTCTAATTTTTTAAAAAGTCAAACCTATGTTAGAGAAATTTTTCATAGCTGAACAGCCCTTAGTTTTTTTATATGACTGACTGCAAGTATATTTGTGTAATGATTTCAACAAGGCAGATACAATATTTACAAGCCATAGCAATTCCTGTGCAAATGCAGTCTCCAGAGAAGGGCACAATAACAAAGCAAGCAAACATCACAAGTCTCTAAATAAGAAGTTTCAGGCATTTGGGGTGGTGACTCACCACGTGGATGGGAACCCTGGAGTTCCAGAGTAATTTATGGGGATGCTGAGGAGATGGATTTCATTTAAATACAGTAACTGCTGAAATATTTCTAAGTTAAAAAGTCAACTAGTGGTTAAGTAAATATCCTCTTGACCCCTTTTAACTCTTGTGATGTACCGTTTTTTTAAACTATTTACTTTGAAATGCTTGAGTCATAAAATGACCCAGGAGAGATGGATTGACCACAGATAGTTAATGCATAAGGTTGAGTTGCTTAAAATTTAAACTCCATGCCCATTTTTAATCTAATCTATTGTTCTTTAATTGGATGAATGAGGATAGAAATGGAGGACTGTGCAGTCTAAAAAATTTTTTTAAAAAACCTTAAAAAAATTGTTTCCATATAGTCTGCAAAAAGCATTAGGGGGAAAAATTTAGAGAAGAACAGAGGTTCCTTCTTGTTTCTATAGAAACCAATAGTGATCAGGAGGGGAGAGGATTTCTTTCAAGTGTACATTTTAGTGAGGCTGGCTCAGCAGCTCAGTGCTCGGGAGGGCCGGTGTGAGAAAACCCAAAGCTCCCGTGGGTTGCGGCGCGGTGTTCCCGGGCCCGTGGAACCAGCTGGAACAGGGATAGCGCCTGGCTGGGCGCCCCTGGCAGGCGCTGTGTGGGTGCAGGGAGCGCTTTGCAGTGCCGCGTCCCCCGGGAGCGCAGCCCGGCAGGAGCTGCAGCAGCCGAGCGCCACCGAACTCGCGCGGATCCCGCCACGGGAAGGGGGAGAGGACGAAAGAGGGGGGAAATGCTGGAGGAGAAGGGCGCTGCCCTGTGTCAGAATTAACTGTGCTAATTGCTTTGAAGTAATAATCCCTTTTGGTTTTGTCGTGACAGAATCGTGGCCACAGAAATGCCGTGTGTTCAAACCATTGCAGCCAGGACTCAGTGACTTGGCATTTGAGTCATGATGATCTTCCTAGTGTGCTGCATAATACATAATGCCCTCCACAACAAAATTATATTCTTAATTATGTTCTGTTTTCCTGATGTTACCTAAGTGTTGCCATAGAGAACAGATCAGGGAAGCATTTGAAAACCAAATTTTAAAGCAAATCTAGGTCTTAATCAATACTGTACCTTTAAAATAATTGCAGGATTCCTCTAAATGAAGTTCAGGTCAAATGCAATGTCAAAAATAAGGCAGTTTCAATTTGCTGCAACCTGACAGATCAAAGGAGTGACTGAGGAATATCTAGTAACTGGCAAAGACACCTCTGTTTGACATTTACTTTCGCATGTAAACAATGGAGCACTGTATATTGGCATCTGAATGTATTAGCTGGTGGTGATCCAAATCCTGGTATGAATTTAGATGGTTTTCCTTTCTGTTTATAAATACATAGTCTTGATAACAAGGGAACATTTACTGCAATCTTGCTCTGCAGTTGTCAGAGCAGAATGAATCATTTTGAAACATAAACCCCCTCAGATCTCAAAAATATCAAGAAAAACATAAAACATAAGGGAAAAGGATTATAAAATACAAATAAAAAGGGTTCTTAACATATTTAGAGGCCTGTGGGCTGTAAACACTGTAGATTATCATTAATGAAACTCTCTGCCAAGTACACAAACCACAGTTCGGTAGCAGCTGTTAAGCAAGCATTGTTCAAAGCTGGATAATCCCTTGAACATCATACTTCGTGGCTCTGTACCTCTTCCTATTAGTAATCAGATAATTGCCTTGCACTTTCTGTTACACATTTTTCTTTTAAAATTCAGTTTCATTCCTCTTTATGTCAAAAGGCTTTATCTTGCAATGATCACTTAGGCAAAAATCTTACAGAGGTCAACAGGCAGGGCTGTGGTCTTCTTTCATTTTGGGAAATCTGGTCTAACACAATTTGGTCCTGTGGTGTTACTTTGACTTCACAATCGTAAAAAAGAGATGAATTCCACTCTACAAATAAGATGCTTGAATTCTGTTGTAACTCACTTTTTTCCTATAAAATGGGCTCTTCTAAATAATTTGAGAATTAATTAAGCATGCTTTCTACTACAGTGTTTTTGCTTTAAAAATAACTTTGCTCTTATATGTTGGGAGAAGAAGGAAAACGTGGGAGACTTTCTGATTCAATTTGTCCAAAAGTTCAGGCCTCATAGGATGTATCTTGCAGAAAGAAATTTGGAAGTGATGGCAACTATTTTTTTCCAGCATTAAAATATTCTTAAGCCATAGTAGCACAGAAATAGTGAGCCATAGCCCTGGTAATTGCGAGTTCCCTTGAGCTCCATTGGCTATTAGGGTTGAACCAAGAGAGTAGCTTATCTTGCACTTCTGGAATTTCTCATAACCCTACAACAAAGCAATATTGATTTTTCTCAGCTGGGCAGGAGGGGAGGAGGGACTGAAGAAGGTCATATGTAAATGTGTTAAGTTTGATAAACAGCTGGACCAAATATTACTGAGTCTAGAACCTCACTTATGCTAAGTAAATCCATTTTATAACCCCTGAATTACTCATTTGCTGATTCCTCCCAATTCACACATGGTATCCCTGCACTGGAGTGTTCAGCCTAACAATATTCACTGACATGGGGCATTCAGTTTAAAGCCAGCATATCTCTTTGATGGGCACTGGCTTCACAAGCTGTTGGTATGAACTTTCGTTGTCCAAGATCTAGTTCCAGTCCCCAAAATCAAAGCAGATGGAGACACTCAGAGAGCAGAAACTATGATTCATCCTTGAACCTGCAGGGTTGCAGGGACTGTTTCTGTCTAGTACTTAAAATTATTTTACATCACATGGCATAAGCAGAGGTTTGAGAGATGGTGTCATACCCCCCCATGGGCAAGGCATAATGGATATTTTCTAGCTAACGTATCTCTGTGGATGTGTAAGAAGAAGAAATTGACTTTTTTTTTTTCTTCCTAAATTGCAACATTTTGTTTTCAAGAGAATCCAGTGCTTTCTGTTCATTGCAGAAGCAATATTATTAAATGCCAGTCGGCAGGAAAAATTAGAAAAAGGATAGCCTGAAAGACAAAAAGAAATGCATTTTACTCCCATTTTCCAAAAAATAAATTACCAATGAGGCAGGAGCTGTCTTTAGGCAAGGTTTCAGGAGGCAGATTAGATAGCAAAATTATTTCCTTGTTCTAGTGAGAGGCAGTTTTCATTGAAGATGGGAATTTAGGAGTATTTCTAAGGGAAAAGGTCTTGCAGCAAAACTGCAAATTGGGCAGCACTGAGGTAACTCATTGATCCTCCCAGCAAAGTAATACCAATTAAAACAGCATCTGTAATGAACAAAGTACAGATACACTTAATCTCAGTTGCTGTGAAAGGAAGACATGTATGAAACAATATTATTACTCTGAAGTGCAACTAAAAGGTTTGGAGAAAATGTCCCTTGGTTGCTTTGTTGTAAGAAGCCCCACTTTGTGCAGAGTATCTGCTGACCAATTTCTCATAGCATATGCATTCATTTCTAGGATATTTTAGAAAAAATGGCTCAGCAAAGATTCTAACTTTTGATTGAATTTACTGACATTAGGATGTTAACATTGTGCATTTCCAACAAAGCACTTTGACCTCTGTAAGAAGGTTTTCACATTAGCAGTTTCTGTACCCTTTTTGGGTACAACCATTTGGGGCTTCCTGGAGTGACCCTTGGCTTCAGCTGCAAAATTTTCTTGCCCTTAATCATCTTTAAGGTTGCATAAAATTCTTTCAGGATCTTGGCATTTCTGTAGAGTGCAGAATGCATCAGAATCTGCCAAACTGTCTTAGGAGCACTGCTATCCAGGAGGGCCAAACAGTCTGGATGAACTCCACATTCCAAGAGGGTTTAGTGTGCCAGAGGGATGAAGGGACTGGGAGAGCCTGCAGGTTACTATTGGGTGCAGAACATCAGCTCCAGTGCTAATACCACTGAACAGTATCTCCTCTTGCTGGAGATAATGGCCACCTGCAAAGGTTGTCCTGTGGTCTGATGTTTTCATTTTAACTTACAAGAGCACATGAGTCATAGACAATCTCTAAAGGATAGATGGACAATTCTGAGGAATTGTAATATTTGGGTGTTGGGCATGAAATTGAAAATGAACCACTTTGCATCCATGGTCTGTGAATTATTGTCATTTTTCTTTCCATACTAGTGCAAAGGGAAGAAGAGTTGTGGTAAATGGGGAAGCAAGAAACGGGGATGAGAGTCAGGTCCCATAACTATTCCCGTTGTAGAAAAGAGTGGAGTAAGGGATTGAACCATGGCTTCCACCTCCCGCTCTTCCTTCTCTTTACCTGACCATATTCTGGGATAAAACATTGTTTGTGAGAAGTCTAAAACACAGCTGACCTGGTTGCCAGCAGACAGTGTCGGAGACTTTTCTTATATTTTAAAAGAAAACAAACCCAACTGTTCACAGTTCCCCTTGAATGGAATCCAGGAATGCCTTCTGCATTTGACTCCCGATGATGGAAGGCTCTCAGCTTCAACTGGAACCCAGTCATTGTGATTTGGGCAGTGAGTGTTGGGTGAAATGAGAGGACTGAAATATCTTCGTCTTATTTGAGGGGAGAAACCCATCATTCTTGTCACTGTCCAAATGTGGGGACTTTGAGCATAGAATTTTTATTGAAGAATTATTCAAATAAGATAAACTGACTTCCATACTGGAGAGAATTTGCAAAAGCAAGTAGCTGTCATTGAATAGGGTAGAACATACACTTTGGAAGTAAAAATGGAGAAAATCCACAGTAAAATTAACGTGCTGTTGTAGGAAGGTGCAATTATTATAAAACAAAACAGCAAAACTATGAAAAAATTAAATCTGAACGGAAATGGGGAAAAGCAGTGCTTTCCTACTAATTTGCCCCCTTTGCTCTGTGTTTCATTTAGTAAAGCAGTCATAAACGTTGCTAAACAGTCAAAAAATTAAATGTTGCTGTGTAATTTATGGTGGTTACAGGATACATGAGAGTGCACTTTAATTAGCAAATTGCATGTTTATTTTATTTGCTTAGCATATAATTTAGATTGGATAAATGCGCTTTGACTGGCTATGGCACCTAGGTATCCTCATTTGGTATAATTTTTAATCACATTGTTTTGGAATTTTATTGCAACATTATACAGTTGATATAACAGTGCACAATTAAGTATGCTCAGTTCACACCTTGCTCTTGAGGAAATTACTTTTTATCTGTATTTGGATGGAGCACTTTATATGGCAAGTGAGAACTTGGGAGTAATAAAGAAGGCTCACTGTGGGCGCTAGAGCTGCAATCTGAATAGTAAATAATAATAGTAATGATGGTGCCCTGTTAGCGAAATGTGTTTGGGAGGAAGATTAAGAAAACAAACCTCTGAAAATAGGCAACTGGAAATGATTCTTGTATGTAGTAGTGTATTGGCTGTATTATAACATTGTCCTGATGCTACAGCTGAAGTGAGGGAGGCGGAGGATTGATCGTGCTCGGTGCTGTACACAGCCCGAGGGGGGGATCTTCATCCAGCAAACATGAGGAGAGGAGGCAGATGTGGAGAGAGGGTGAGCAGGTGGTAGAGGATGTGGGAGGTATCAGAGAAAACTGCCATCTCAGTCCTGGGTCCTGCTCCTGCACATCCACTGTGCCATGGCCCACGTCAGGATGGCGCCCGGTCCGGACAATGGGATGTGCTGTAAAGAGGCAGTACATTGGGAGAGGCAGGCTCAGGCATGGTGGGTGTTCCATGATTCTGAGACTTGAAAATATTACTGCACTTTGGGGTTTGTTTACTGTTGTGTATTTGATCGTGCTCAGGGAGTGTCAGTCTGGGATGTGTCAATGGTATTGTGACTTCAATAGACTTTGAATCTGGAGCTTTTTTTTCCCCTGTTGCTCACTTAACTTTTTTTCAGTGGTTACAGGGCTCAGAGCAGGCTGTATCCTTGCTTTGGGGAAATTCAGTCACCTTACCAGTTAAATCCCCACTTTAGGTAAAAGGGCAGCATGTTCAGATATGCTGTGGATGTTACTGGAGAATGTAATAGAGCTGCAACTTGAAGGTTTTGGGGAAAAAACCCCAACATTTTCTTTAGCAGAAAAATATTCCCTAAGCATATTAGCATTAAAAAAAGAATATTATTTTTGCAGCTAAAATATGGAAGGAATAGAGAGAATTTAATTGAGATCTAGAATATATCTCGGCAGTGGCATTTTATACAGGGGCTTGACTTACAAAATTCTGCAGAAAAGCCCTCATTTTCTCTTACGTGCTATGGCCTTTCTCAGTAAGGGCTGCCTGAGTATTACATATATGCCAGTCTGAGATCCCAAGCGACTCTGTGTCGGCAAGATTGATGCTGGGCCAGATTATGCTTTCAGTCACATAGGTATAAATCTGGGGTAACTCCATTGTTCTGCTCCCACTAGAAGAGGATCTGGCCCACTTTCCTTTCCTCTCTGCCTTTGGGTAATTGGCCCTGTAATGCGCCAGTGCTGCTCTGGTGTGACTGGCACTGATGGCTCCGCTGTGACAGGACGTCGGCGGTGGCATGCACTGCTCGAGCACTGACATTCCTTACTTTGTTACCGTGTGTTTTGATAATGTTATCTGTAAAGAATGTTCCTTGCACTGATTATGGTTATTAAAATATACAGAGATCAACAGATATGGCAAACAGCTGCTTAGTCACAGCTGATATGAGAAATTTGATTTAATGTAGGTCTCACCATTTGAAACTATATCCTCTAGAAAAACACAGGCGATTAATCCCTCCTGCATGCAAGCTAGTTGACTTTGTTTAAAATAGGATTATATCAGGATGATAAACAGGGACTAGAATTAAAGCACCTTTTTGAAGATTGTTGAAATATAGAAGAAAAAAAGCGAAGAGGAGAGTTTTTCTGGTTTGGGGGTTTTGCTTTGTTTTTTTTTTTTTTTCTTTTTATCCTGATGCACTGGAGTGTTTGGATAATATTTA
This sequence comes from Atrichornis clamosus, assembly GCA_013400975.1. Taxonomy (NCBI): domain Eukaryota; kingdom Metazoa; phylum Chordata; class Aves; order Passeriformes; family Menuridae; genus Atrichornis; species Atrichornis clamosus. The sequence goes on from WBMZ01000753.1 coordinate 46,606, forward strand.
TGGGACCTATCATGCAGATGTCATAGTGCTGTAAGAAAATATCTGTGGTATTTTGAGTCAGCGATGCAGTCCTTTAAAATATCTGTATTGCTCTATAAAGGCAGACAGTGCTTCCCAGCATTCCTTATGGAACACGGGGAGAATGGCATGGACCTCTTGAATAATTAATATGGTTTTCAGAGCAGTAGTCATGGAAACCCAGGCAGTGTCACATATATGGATTTTAGGAATTAGGCACGTTTTGAATTGCACATTTAGCCAAAAAAGAGCATGCTGTAAATCTAAAGATCAGAAGCATTTTCTCAGTGAGTCTCTTGTTTACAGTGACAAATACATGTATCTTATATTTTTTTTTATTTAAATAATATGTGGATTCCTGAAAATTTATATGGTAGCTATCTAAAGGACTGTTAAAGGCACTAACTGCCATAAGTCATCTTTTAGATGTCTTATTTTTTTTTTTTTTTTTCTATTTTTTCTTCATCCTAGACCCCTGAAGTTATTAGGATGTAGGTTTTAAACCGTATGGCCAATTGCTGTTCACTTAAAGGACCACAGCTTTACCACTGAAGTTGCTAGGCCCTTTCTATTAGTTCAGTTGTGTGGCTTTATCTGTCTCAAAAAATGTCTCTTCAGGATCAATATCGTCATTACCTTGGGTGTGTATGTGGAAGAAGTCAACCAGGCAGCAGTGAAAAGCTATCATCCAGTCCTCAGTAATATTGTACGTGTAAAGAATAAAAATACATGGAAGTTATTTATAGACCATAAACCCTCTGGTTTCATAAACCATTTTATACTATTATTTGCCCAAGTCTATGGAGTCTCTCCTGAGTTCACAGCACACTCAAAAGCCTGTTTTTTATTTCTGGCTGTTTGAATTGGGAAATTAATTAGAAATACACTTAGCAATTTATGGACATGAAAAAGCCATTTGGCCCAGTAAGCCTGCTTTCTTTTACCTTTTTTCATCCTCATTTTGTTTTGTCGCTCTCTTTCAATCTACTCTCTACTAATAAAAATATCAATCTGTTTCATAAACTCATTGAGATTTTGTAGCAATAATATTACTTGGCAGCATAATATGGCATATTCATTACTCTCTAAGCAAAATGATTTTTCTTTACATTTTGTGATCCAGATTCCTCAATTAGATGCCCACTTGCAGCTTTCATTGAAATCAATGAGACTTTTATAGCTGTCACTGATAGCAGATACTGGCTCTTTATTTCCAAATGGGAAATGATGGCCACAGTTTTGGCTTCCTTTATTTTATTTAAACTGGTAATGAATAGGTTCTCCCCTTCTCCCACATCTCTGTGCTATATGAGAATTTTTCCTAATCTGAAATGAAATATTTCTGTTCAGGCATTTCAAAGTAACCTCTTTTCTAGCAAGAATAAATTCAGTCACATTGGCCTGTCTTGGCATGAGATCTTTAAACACCCAAGGTGAGTCAAGGTTTCTGAAGTAGCACCCCCTCTGCAGTAAAATGAACTTATCTGTGTGATGCTTAAAATTGTGGACAGAATTCCAGTTGTGATGTAGTTATTCGAGAAATCACCTTGCTTCCTATGATTTGTTTTGCAGCCCTTGGTTGGTGCATCTCTGTGTCCTTGTTGCTGTTTCTTTTACTGCAGCCATACACAGAACAAATGACTTCAGAGATTTTTCTACACTAAGCTCTAAATACCTTCCCAGTTGCTCTGAGCACTGTTTGACTCTTTCTTTTCATGTGTATTCCCTCTCTCCTGCCTTATTATGCTACAGCACTCCCAGCTAAGTTGTCCACCTTTAAAAACATGGATGTTCATAATGGAAATAGTCATAAAATCAAGAGGACCAACTCAGAAGGGTGTGTGAATATCAGCTACCTGTTGGAAACCTCTCATAATTCCCTGAGGACTTCCAAGACTCAACCCCAGAAACCCCTGCAGCTGATAATCTTCTCAACAGTAGTGTTTGCTGGGAAGAGTCACAGAGAGTTAATTAAAATGCTGAGACTTTTCAAGAGATCAGAGAAGTTAAAGGGGGACAAGAATTTGGTCCAGGACTGTAGCTGCATGCAGGACAATTTACTGATGACCCAAACTGACATTCCCATAAAAGCTGCTTGAGTTACAAGAGAACTATAACCAACTGAAGAGCTTGTCTTCAGGGGCACATTTGTCTCTCCTCATTTTCTGCTGCCTTTCAAGTAGGAGTCCAGTATTTTGGTGTTACATACCTCCTTTTTCCATTGTGGACTGAGACATTCATGGTACCAGTACTGTCCTAAACTCATTCCCTTTCAGGATTGTTTTGCTTCTCTAGTCATAGATGAAGTTTAAGTTAATGACTTTTGCAAAAATCCAGTTGTCTCCTGGTTTTAATGCAGAATGTTACTTAGCAGTTTAGTTTCCTCCTCACAGAACTATACATGTCTTTTTATATACAAAGACACACACAAACACTTAATATTATAGTCTCAAGAAATTGATGCTGCTGTCATATCTGCAAGTAATCTGCAGCACCATCATTGCTGCGACCTTTCAGACCGCTGAATGTAAATCAGGTTCTTTCCCTCTGGTGGTCTCTGTGGCACAGTGAAATTGCTCACAGACTGTGTTCCAACAGTGCCTATCAAGTCAGATGACAATGCAGGAAGCATATCCTCGTTCTGGTTGCACTGGCACGTTTCCAACACTACACCAACTGCAGTGTTTTACAATGCAATCTGTGGTTTGTCGGGGAAAGTGTGTGTGCACCTCTGTTAGCTGTCACAGGCTTGCTCACAGCCACTGTGTTCTCCCTGACTTCTACGCCCTGTTGATGGAAATCCCTCTTCTTGGTCTTAAGCCATCAGATCTTTGAAAATATTATTGGCTTTGTGGATTTGGGCTTTTTAGTTTGATGTGTTACAATAACATCATACCAGGTAATGGAAGATATTATACATACAGTGTTCTGCAAAATTTGCATTTTATCTTTACAGAGGCATTTTGAAGTCCAGGCAAATGTTTTAACACTTGAAAATTCGAAGTTGGATGCAATGCCAGGCCCATGGGAAGAAGGCAGTATGAAACAAAGCAAGTGCAGAGTAGCAGAGTAGTACTGGAAATTCTCCTTGTGGCTTTAAAATCACCATCTTCTGGCATGATCCTGTGGAAAGATGTGTGTGCCTTAGGTTGTCTCCTGCAGAAAACAAAGTGACTGTGATCACCAGTTTCATTCATTGCTAAAGAAAGGCTATGATTAGAGAGAGGGAATAAGAGGATCAATAAATATGATTTCCACAGAAATTGGAAGGTAGATGAATGAAGAGCACTGGTTTTTAGTTCATGCACTGTTATCTCGCATGTGACTGTAGCAGCAGCAGTGTTATCACATCTTGCCTTTGGCAGACCTTTCAACTTCATAATTTGTCAGTTTTCAGTAAAAGATCAAACAACGGGGTAAATATTTGTGTGAGCCAATCTAGTTTTGACCTCTAGAGCCTTGATGCTCAGAGCACTCAGGCGGGACAGGGGGCTTGAACTGTAATTCTTATAATGGTGTTCACCACCTTGGGCTTTCTCCAGGATCCCTCCCTCCTCTCAGACATGCAGTGGAGAAAATCAGGTAGGACACCGATAGTCCATCCCTTTTGTCCTTCTCTGAAATTTTACATTTGAGTGGCTGTGGCTGCAGGAATATCAAAACTTAGCACATTTATTTCTGGCTTAACAGAAGAAAAATGTGTTTGTTTGGGTATCTTGGTGTTCCTCGTATGTTTTCATCTTCTGCCCAGAATTGTGTAAAAGAGGCTGGTATGAAGCTAGATTAAAGAAACTCAAAGCACAGCTGATCTGGCTTTTCATACATTGTCAGTAGAAGAAACTGTCTGAATGCTGCAGAGGGCTTTAGATCTTGGTTCCATCAGCTCACAGTGGAGATCAGGTGAGCCACTGTACCTCATAGAGTGAAAGAAACTGAAACCATGGTTCTTTGCCACAAATCTACATGGCACGTGGCCAGTTAAGAGCTGAAATAGGTTGGTATTAACGGCAGGGAAGTCTGAAAATGCTCTAATCATACCTCTCCCAGCAGGGCTCTTAGTGCAATGACAGGATGATCGTCTTGTCAGACTTTGAGAACTTTCTTCTTTAAACACACAGAAAATGGGGGGGCTGAATAGGGGAGGAGAGAAAAGGGAAGACAGAAAAAGCTTTAACGCTGCTGATGTGGCTTCTTTAATTTGCTGTCAGTGATGCCACCAATGTTAATTCTGGCAGGGTTAATTATGAGAAATTAAAAAGCCGCTCAGAACAGACTGTACCCTTCGTACTCCAATAAAGAGGCAGCTCTGGCGTGAGAAAATTTCTTCATTAATATATATCCCCAAAGGGCTACTGCGTACAGCTTTTGGAATATGAATCATAAACTCCCAGGGACCCTGCAGGAAGCAGGGGAGATAGGATTCAGGGGAGATTGACTGTGTTACTTTTACTGCTTCAGGAGAATGATGCTTAGGCTGGCAGGAAATCACCATGCTGGTGACATTTGGGAAGAAAAATTTATTAATTTGCATGTTGGCATGTTACAAGTTTTGAAATACGGTTTTAAATACGTTGTGTGCGGCCCCTGCTGTATCAATGTTCGGTGTGTCAGTCTGTAATACATGCAGCTGTTAACACGGAGCTTAGCATAAGCATTGTAATTGTTTACCATTTAGTATTTTGCAGAAATGTCTTTAGGGCATGCATTTATTTCTCAGGAAAATTTCACTGGCTTCTCACAAACTAGGCAGCATATACCCTTAACCTAATACGTTATACTAAATGGCAGTGTGGTTATACCAGATACATTGTAGAAAGTAAACTGCAAAGAATACCACATGCAAATTGTGCAGCTCTAAGATACAACTGAAAAAAGAATGGATCCCAAAACAATAATCTATAATTTATATTAGTACAACTTGGCAAAGCCACATTACCAAGCAAATGTAAGTGCAAATGGAGTTAGATAAAAGTGAAATACCTCAGTGATGTTAACTTGCAGCAGAAATAAAGCCCTATTGTTAAAAAATTATGCACTTAAACCATTTGCAGTGTAACTTTCAGATGCTGACAGGGTGTTCCAAACTGCTGGTGCAATTTTGAAGTCTCTTCCCAGGAAAGGTATTACGGTCTGTAAGTCATTACTACAAAAAAAGCAGCTAGACAAAGTTAGCTTACAGTACAGAGGTCTAAAAAGAGGCCAGAGAATTAATTTTTCATAAGAAAAACATGTATTTTTTGCCTCCTCTAATATCAGTGAAGCACCAATAAACAGTGTGTAACCTTTCATTCAAGAACCTCAACAGTCTTCAGAAACATTAATTAACCTTAACAGCAGCTGCAGTCCATGGGTATTATTTTTAAACTTGTTCTAAGTGGTCATTCAGAGGACTGATAAAATACAGTTGAAATGGACTGCTAAGAAAAATGAAACATTGCTTAGAGCATTTGAAAGTGCTTGGGAACAACCTCGTAGGAGTTGTTATTACAGCAGATTGCCTTTTCAGGCAGACTGCATTGAATATTCCTCTTGCAATTAGCAGTGTAACTTTGGGCAGGAACAGTCTGAAAGAGAATGTTAGAACCTGTGGGAAACTTCTGTGCATGTGCAGTTCCAGCGTGCTGGGATCTCTGTTTTGACAACTTAACCCTGCTTATGAGTATTCTAATTTTCTAGTTGCTCTGTGAATGTGGAGCTAGAGGTACAGGTAGACAGAGTGGCACGTACAAGGCACAACACGATGTGGTAATGCTGTGGCTGAGGAACAAAGTCAGAAAACCTCATGGCCGTGTTCTTTGTTCTGGCACTGGAATCTCACTTTGTACCTATGTAACTAAACATCTGCTATCAAAACTAGGGGAAAGATTAGGTATGTGCTATAAAAATGGCATTTCCTTTGCCACTGAAAAATGACTTTAACATTTCCAGGAATAAAGACCTCCTTTGTTTTCTCCGATTCTAATCCCTGTCTCCAATTTCACCTTAGAAGTGTGTGTCCCTCCCAAACCCTGAATCCCTGCTGTCACCAGCTGTGCATTTCTTGGCAGAAACTCACTTATCAATGTTAAGGATGAACTTTGAGGCTCATTGAATCATTCATTGTAATCCTCACGTAACAAACATAACATTTCAGCAAGATTTCTAATTACCTTTTGACTGCTTTTTTCATAATGCCCTGTTGCTGTTGGAATGGCTCTCATGGCATACACAGAAATAACATTAGACTGTAAATCTACTGACTGGAGCAGTGGAAGGAAGAAAAAATGGAGAAGGCGAGAAGGTCGTTCTTATAATTAGTGTAATATATCAGCACGCTGGGAAACTGAAATGGGAGAAGTTGTTAGAAATGGAAATTTGACTGAAAGTGAAAGTTCATCTGTGAGTCTCTTCTTCCCCACTTCCCTTCTGTTACCTTAGCCTCCAAAGCCACCCTTCTGACAGCTCCAGGATATGCTGTTCTCACAGGCTGGATCTGCAACCCAATACACGGGCAGGGTGAGCTGCTCGTACCCTCCTGGAGAACGCCTGCTTTAAAATATGCACATAGGAGACACGGGCAGTGTTCTCAAATGACTCCAAACCGCTGCTTCCCAAGCCCTGAGGGCAGAAAGCAGCCAGCCAGTGCAGGACTGGGCTGTGCAGCTGTGTCTTCACTGCTTCCCACTCAGGACTGCATCGATCACTTAAGAAGCCCTGTGTGTGGCTGGTCTTTGCTAATTGGTGACCACTGGACACCCAGTTCCCAGCATTAAAGGGTGGAATGGCAGCCTGTGTGAGCCTGAGATCCATGGTGAGGGCGGTCAAACTCTAGTCAGATGAGCTAAGCCTTGTGTACATGGTATCAATTGGGAATCAATATACAGGCTACTGGGATTGGGAATGGCTGTCCTGAAACCCTTTCAATATCTTTTCATTTCTAACAGTCTTTCCCACACATCAGGGTATTATTTAGGCAAGATCATGAAAACTGCCCTGTTTTCAACTGAATTTTTCATCTGAAATGCAGCTCACTCGCAACTTGTTACGAGAATGCTAACGCTGCCACATTTCCTCATTAGCTTTGCATAAGACAGACTCCTGTGTCACAGCTGATGGAGCCTTTATGAGCCTTTTAGCCAAATGACTGATGTTTCCCTCGTTATGTCAGATCTGAGGGCACTGCTGGCATCTTTCTTTATTCGCTGTCTAACACCATCAATCGAGCAGCTGCCATGCACCCATGATCAGGCTGATTATTAAAATGTGCTCAGGAGGCTGCTGACACCAATTTTCTTTCATCTGAAGAGGCCAATATACACTGGCTCAAGCCGACAGTTATGTACGTGTAATATTTAGTGTAGGAACCAGCAGGTAAGACTGAGGCTGATTTCACAGAATCTGGCTCCAATCCATTGAGATTACCATTAACACATTATAGAAAGAGTGGTGATACTTGCTTTGTGGGTTTTTTTCTCTCCTTTTGTAAATAGGGAATTGTTCTTTTTGTTGGGGAGCACTTTCTCTAAAACATAGCCCTTTCTCTTATGCCCATTGTCCCTCGTGCTGAGGGGTCACAGCCATTGAAGAATTGTGAAACTTGAGTCCTGCTCGAAGCAGGCCCTTGTGGGATTGCTCACTCCTAAGGTTTATCACAGTAGTTTTGCTCTGCTGTCTCTTCCTTCACTGATATGTCAGCCTCTTTCAAAGGGAGACAGCTCTTGCCTTCTTTCTGATGATAATAGTGAAAAAAGCCTTCTGCAAACAGTGTAGTTCAGAGCCATGGACTGACCCAGCGTGTCAGGGATTCATCAGGAGCTCAAGCTCACCTGGAGTTTCCCTACCAACAGCAAACACAGCTTGGCTGTCTGTTTAGTTGTGTGGCTATGAACTCCTGTTAATCCCTTCTGCCTTCAGAGTCTCTAATCTTGGATATTTTTAATATGCAAAGAGTAAATTCAAATCTTTATTTCTAGTGCACTTATCATTTTGATATTTAAGGATGACTTGTGGTGGTTTGATTGACTGTGGGTTTTTTTAACCCCAGGCCCATATGTTTTTTCAAGAAATACTTAAAGTTTAATGGTTATCAGATGTAGTTCTGTCTTATTACAGTCATGTGATTGTGTGACTAAAAGGTACAGCCAAATGTGTGTCATACTGAGATTCTGTGCATAGGCTCATGTGCATACTACAAGCATATAGCACAAGGGAGTAAAAGGGGGAGAACCTCTGCAGATGTCTGAACAAACCAGGCTGCTGGGCAAGGGGTGCTGTCATTGACTCTCACCGAGTTCTTGTTGGAAAAAGCAGGGCAGGAGTTTTGTGCTCAGCTGTGACTCCCCTCCTCTGGCCCTTGTCCTGCCCAGTCTGTTTTATGTGTCCAGACGTCCCTTTCTCTGACCTGCCATTTAAACAGACCAGGATGCTTCAGCAATGGCCTCTGCCTTTGTTGACTGCGTGTTGTGTCCAGTTGCTGCAGTGTTTTGACCCAATCTCTAAGTTGGCTGGAGAGGAATTCTAGGAGCTGTGTGACTCCCTCAGTTTGTGTAATGTTGTACTGTCTGCTCGGGTCCTACAGGAAATGCAAACCTGAACTGCATCCTACCATATACATACACACTTTCTTCCACAATTCAGTTTGTTGGTTTTTGTTTCCTCGAAAGAAAGAGAAAGTATTAATCTGCCTGTATTCCTTGAGGATGGGGATCCCTCACAGGCCCCATGATTATCAAAACCACCCTTAAACTCATAATGCTGCTAATTAGCTACATAGCACTGCTGAGCAGTTAACACTTTTATTGTCTGTCTCAAGCTCACACCCAAGAGGTTATTTCTCTTGAAAAAAGCTCTCTCCTTAGGGGGAGACTAGACAGGACCAGATGAGAGTGACTGAATTAACAAAATGTGGAGAGTTACTCTGAAACCTGGTTTGTTCCTGATGTACCAGGAGGAGTATTTGCTGTGAGGGGTGGTTTAGGGACTTGTCATAAAGATGACAATGACAAAAAGAAGAATGTTTGTTTATGGTCCTAAATCTCCAAACAGCTGTGTGTCTGTGGTGCCTTTACGACAGTCATTTTGCGTGGCTGAGTGTGCGGTGTGTCTGTATGGTGTGTGTGCAGAAAATTCAAAGACCATGCTACTGTGCAGCTTTTAAAATATCTTATTCTGTAAATGCTACAGAATCAACCCAAATTCTAATTGTATGATATTTTATGGCACTAAGTGAATACATTTTACGTGGCCCACCTGCTAGTGTAACTAATTAACAGCCATTCTCATTAATTACATTGATCAGGATCATAAAATAATTTCAAATTGCTGAACATGATCAACAGGAGTGAAATGGTTTCACTTTAATCCCTTAATGATTTTTTCATTATTAATCAAACAAAATATATGTAGTTATTTGATCAATTTTTTCTTCTTGGAACTGCAACTCAGGGCAATTACAGTAGACATAAAGTTGGTGCAAACAGAACTACATCTCATCCGGTAGCTAATTAAGCAGTAAGACACAATAGGATAGGGGGGTGTGAGTGTTAGGAGAAAATCACTCCCCTGAGGATTTAAAAAAAAAATAAATGAGGACCTTTGCTCCCTCAGGAATCTGATTATCTTCATACAGCCACATCCCTGTGATTGCCTTCTTGCTGGCAGGAAGTTCTGTAAGATTTTTTACAACACTGAATTGGGGGGGTGGGAAACCCTGCCAGAGTCTGAGCAGAGAAATGGTGAGCTGCACTCTCAGCATCTAACTGGAAGGCTCACCAAATCAGATGTCATTTACATCTTAGAGGTATCCAGTCACCCGCTTTTTCAGTAAAACCAGTGTTTACTGCCAGTTCTCTGGATGCTGTATAGATTTCTCTTTTGACATTACATAGCTTTTTTTTTGATGTGCAAACAAATCTGGCCTTTGTTCACATTGGCTTCAGACACTTGATAAACCCTTAACTCAGGCTATTGAACTGCGATGTTAAATACTGGTAGATAAACTATAAAGAAGCTTTGTTATATGTATGTGCACAAAATAACACGTGAATCAAAAAAAGATTTACAGGTATGTTTGTCATAATTTTATTATGCTGTTATTACTCCTCATTATCCCAAATTACTGAGATGTTAACAGTGTTTTACATGGTCACAGAGCTAGAATGGTTTACAGCCACACTGAGATACCAGCATGTTCTGAGATACCAGCACGTTTCAGTACATGGTAATTCACAGATAGTAAATAAATTAATTAAAAAAAAAAAGATGGCATAACTTCTGAAAGTTCTGTGCATGAACAGAGTAGCCTAGACTCTGAGACTTCTGAGACTTCAGCTATCTCCATAAGTGTAAAGATTAGCATCTCCTGTCATGGAGAAACATGCCTGCTGATCCTGACAGCACCTGGAGCGGGTGTGGTGCGCTGCTGGTGTGCTCCCCAAGAAGGAGAGCGTGGAACACCACGTGGTGGGAGCCTCCTGTGCTCCAGTGGCCTTCGCTGAATGGGGGCATGGCAGTCAGACATGGGAGCAGCCTGTGGACGTCTGAGCTGTGGGGTGGGTGGGTTGCCTTTGGCCGCAGTGCCCTCGCGCGTGCCAAGGAGAGAAGAGGGTGTGATGGATGATGTTGTTGCTGGACCTGGACACCCAGGCAATTCAGTGATTTGTTCCTGTAGAAAAGTTACCTGGCAAGCGTTTTGTTCTTAAGGCTTGGAGATTTTCCCCCGGTTTGATCGCTTGCAGTCGGACTTAGTGCGGCTTACCCAGCAACAGAAATACAATAGCATAGTCTGTCATGGTAATGCTTTCTGTGTGGTCATAAAGATCTTCAGTATTTAACCTAGTTTTGCATGAAATAGCTAGATTCAGATCAATCACAGTCATTTTGTAGAAAAGAGAGAGAATATTAACTTGGTCTTGAAATGTGATTAATTCCAATTTGCTGTTTTCGAAGATAAGCGATGCTCAGAATCCTGTTAATTAAAAAATTTGGAGTTTTCCATTTTACTTCATGCACCATTTTTTGATGAAATAAGTTTGTCTTTTTGCTTCTTACTATGACTGATGCCTGGCTCAATATGCCACAGGCTTCCTGAAGGAAAAGTAGTGTGTACTTGTTCTGACCCTATAAAATGAAGATAAATGGTTTCATGCAAGATACATTATGGGCTTTATGACATGCATAAATATACAGTAGATTGTATCCTTTCCATAAAAATGTTCTAATATTGTGTTTTAATGCAGTTTTGTTAACAGGATGACAAATAGTGAAAATATGTAGGTATTAAAATAGGATCCCAGATTTGTGTGCTGTTCATTCAACTGTCAGCAATTGCTGCTTCTCAAAGAGCAGTCTTACTTTGACCTTGCTAAATATTCATTTCATGTCTCCAGCATTGCTTGATTAAGTCAGGCAACTTTCTGTGTGTAGCTATACTTGGCATGAGTCTGACTGCCATGTGGAAACACTTTTTTGATCAAGGTTAGGAATGAGCAAGACCTTGTTAAAAACTAAACAAGCACTGGAGTTAGGAGATTTGCATGATCTAGAAACACTGGTTTCTTATGAGAACTACTGGTTTCACATCTTATCTCTAGTGCACAGCAGTTGTCAGGCCTGCATTATATATTAAGAAGAGGAAATGTCAGTTATTAACATACTATAAGTGGCCACACTAGGAATACAAAATGACCTTTAAACTAAAAACCACAAAAAGAAGGAGGGGAAATAAACCAGATTTACTTTATAATTGGCTTTAGTAATTTTTATTGAGAGTGTTTGGCATTTGGATTTTACATCTAGTTTATGCTGCTAAACTCAGCTACTATTGAAAGCAACGATGACAAACCCAATAATAGTTATTTTAAAAAGTTGTACTGTGAGTGCATATGGGGGAGGGCGTGTGCAGTTTATTTTCTGCCAGTGTCCACATTGCTCAGTCATGACCTCCGAAGCCCTGATTGAAAACCACTGTTGCTGACAAGCCATACTGCACTTAAGTCACCCATTAATTGATAGGTTGTGGGACAGATTCCGAATGTGCAGAAAGTTGTGCATCCAGTACTCTGCAGTACTGAGTTGAGTCACGTTATCTGATGTGAGCTTAGTGTCTGATTCTGAATCTAATTTGGAAAATCCTAGAGCAAATTGTGCATTTTTGAAATTGGATTGTCTAATTATTGTACTTATCAAGAAGGCAGCAGGGTGTGGGAATGTTTATACCTGTAAATATGCAGGTGTTTTGCTCTTTTGAAGTAAGCAGTAGTCAGAGTTGATAAATGTCTTGGCTGGAATATAGCAGCACAATGAACCTCTGTATAGATATCCCACATGGTATCAATTGAAGCTCCATTTAAGACTTAATCGTTGGCCCATACAAGCAGAGGAAAGCTTGGCTAGACAGATGGAAAGAGCTGCTTTAAGAAGGGATCAGAAAAGGCATTGCTACTCGGCTGGCCTAAATCCACTAATCTGATGTTATTATTAGCGATAAGGAGCAGCGACCAGGATAAAATCTCATTCTCTGCAAATGTCATTTAAATAGGACTCTGATATTTTCCAGTCAAGTAGACAGGCTTTAGTCAAATAGTGAGCACTTTATTTGTAAATGCAGGAGGAAAAGAAAAGCTTTAGTTCAGCAAGTTCTTAAGATGTCAGCTTACCAGTATTGATTAATCGTTCAGCAGTGGCAGCTGCTTCTTTATTAAAAGCGTAGCTCTCCATACAAAAGATATCAGATGTAGGAAATGTTTGTTGACAATTTACCTTTTCTCACAATGTGGCAAGAGCTCAGTGTGTTACACATTCCCCTGCTTTCTGGCCCTGCAGCTCAGATAATACCCGTGAAGGAATGTATTAGTCCATCTGCACGGGGTAGATTGCGGCAGCTGGACTCGGCTGCAAATGTCGTTCTGTTTGAAACAGACCTGCAGCACCGGTTCCCAGCATGGGAATTAATTCATGGAGAGCCAGTGCTACTTAGGAAAAACCTTTCATTTATTTGGCTGTGTATGGGTGTGTTTGGAGTATACACAGAAATATGGCCTGATGAAGCCAGAGCGAAGAATGAGACAAATGCCTGAATTTCACACAGTGAGGGATATAACCCGAGGTGCATCATTGTCTATTTGTGTTTGAATGGTTTGAAACCTTTGATTCCATCAACTGCTGAAACAAATGGTTGGTCTGGTAATTTTTAACACCACACAGGGACCTGGAGGTGTTTATGGACATGGGGGCTTAGGGAGCTATTTACAGAAGATATTCCAAAATTCAATTTCTTTGAATACATGTCTTCTTAGACTTAAGACATGGCTCCTCTTGTTGAATTTATATTGTCTGATCCTGTGGACTCTCCATGAAGGAATATAGGCAACTAGATGCATTTCAGGCTGAAATGATTCACCTTTGGGGTCCGCCATTTGTTGTTTGGTACAAGGGAAGCCTGTGTGTTTCGTGTAGACTGCTGCCACCTCATTTCTTGAGTGTATTTCTAGAACTAAAGCTGAATGCACTATTAACTGCTGGTGGAATAGTGGAAGCAAATATTGCAGAGAGTGCTAGAGCACAAGCCAGGCTTATCCTATTGCTTGTATCTTCTTTTCTTGCCAAATGCAGAGCTGGAGAAAGAGTTGCTTTTCCAAGGGATTAGAAGGGATCTTAAGTCCCATCAGCATACATAATGTCTTTTCTTATAATGTAAGTACAGTTAATAACCAAATATTATTTTGGGAATTTGAATAGTTTCTTTGCTGTGCACCACCCTTGGCTGAATCTTGTCTCCTGGTTCCTCTTTTGGCTTCCTCTTTCAATCTGAGCTCTCCTGCCGTGTTCTTCAGAAGGCAGTTTGACTGATAGCCTCTGAATCTGGCCTCAGCTTTCATAAAGGCAGGGGAATTAAAATGGATTTAAACTGATAAACTATTGCCTCACTTTCAGCAAATACACAGCTATTGAAATTAAAAAGAAAGATGGTTTTAAATCCTTGTAATTACTGAATGCTGAGCACTCCTGTTCTTGGGTTAGTATCCAGGGTTTTTTGGATGTCAAAGACATCTCAGGCTAGTGCCTCTTGATAAGAACATTAGCTACAGAGTGGGCATATGAGGTGGAATTGAAACTGTTCAGTATCTGAGCTATGGCTGAATAAACCCATTAAGGACTTATCCAAATCTGCACTGTCATGTCCAAGTCCTTGGGACACAATAACTTATTTGATACCTGTCCTTGTTATCTCCATTTATATTATTTTGCTTTATACAACAGTCCAGCTTCTAGAGGATGTTAGATGTATAAGCTTACTCCCTGAAATACCAATTCATAGTTTCGAAGAGCATGTTCTGATGAAAACCCAAATTAATTTTTGAGCTCTTTAAGGTGACTAATTGTCCTAAACAGTTTTTCAGCAGTTAGCAAAATTTTTTTTATTAAACCCTGATGCAGTAGCTGCAAATTTTCATTCTGCAATAGTATTTATACTTTAAGATTTCAAAAAATGAAGCATCTGTGTCAAACATTTAATCAGACCAGGTTTCACTTGTCTTCCCATGTTACTGAGACTGTGATATTCTGTTTGTCTAAAATGCCTGTAGGTATAGTTTGGGCTTTAGGTGTTCTGAATTAGCAATTTATGGAGTCATCCAGCAGTAAATTCACACACTGACCTTTGTTCATGCTCTCCGACTATTTATGATTAAGAACCCAACTGGGGCAATCTGGTGGATAATGTATGTTACTGTGGTGTGTCAGGCATTTCTTTGCATTTAGAAATCAAGATTCATTTGTATGTGGTTTAGAAAATGCCATCTTCTACTCTTACTAACTGTATTTACTTACTAACCTGTTATACAGAAATCAATAGGTGACACTACTATATATTTTTGTCCAAGATTTATCTTTTTAAAAAAAAAGAATTTTGAAACGTCAACAAAACTATTCATGACTGATACTATGCTAAATTGAATAAGCAGTTTCCTAAAGTTGACCGTTTCTTTGCTTCTTACAGTAACTCATAGTTACTGCAAGAAGCAACTTACTGCTCCCAGCTGTAAGTCACAGTGAGGTAAAAGATCTAACTGCATCTTCGTAAGGGAAGTTGGTAGGATTTGAGGACCTTCAGTTGTATTTGTATTATGTAATGTACAAAATGAACTAATCACTTATCAGGACAATGGTATTTAGGCCAAAATTCTGTTATCAGGTATATATATATATATTTTGCCAGTCCTTTGTTACTGGCAATACTTGCCCATGGGTGACTGAGAGCAGCTCATGGTATCTTGTTTTAGCACGAGTAATATTAAAGTCTGCTTGATATCCATCCCCCGCTCTGAATTTCACTCCTAATAGAAACTGATAGTTTAATTTGTCAAGAACAGTCATTACTGGCAGTTATCTGTTTTTAAATCTTGGATATTGTGAGGACTAAGATAATAAAATGAAGGAGGAGGAAGGAAATGCAACAGTAAGATATTTGCCCATGGCTTTTATGTTGCACTCCCAGATACCACACCTCAGCTTACCTTTAGTAACTAAGGACTCAAGAATTACTGAAGTTGGAGGAACCTTCTTTATCTTTTAATTAAGAAGAAACAGCGTTTAAAATAGACAGTGTGAGGGACATGTTTTATTGGCTGGGCACAATCTGTCAAATACCTTCTGCCAGCAGGTGCTCCACAACGTCCAGGAGGAAATTACTGCAGGCTTGGACTGATGTGGAAACTCAGAAGGATCCTTTGCAACCTGTGCTGATGGATTTTAAAGACACAATTGTGCATTATTTTCTAAAACACATCTCGAACATAAGATGGTTTTGGTGTTAGCTCCTAGGGACTACAGGAATGCAAATTGAGAGTGCTGTATTTATAAAATAAACATAGGTGCTGGTCTGAAGCTGTCTGCTGGAGTAGAAATGAATTTTAAATTGCATGTGCCTGAGGCTTTACCTTACTTGCCGTGGGCAAGGCAGATCCTCCAGCCATGGCACTGTATGCACAACTATGCTACTAACAAAACTCTGCTTTGGGAATAACTGAACCTATACATTTTGTAAAGCTTTTTCTTCTGCAGAAAAAATATTACCAGATGACTTTTTTTTCTGCCATCTTTCCTGCTTTTTCACTTTGTCATGCTCAAGTTAATGCAGAGTTAAACACAAGGCTGAACTTCCACTCTGGGTGAAAGTGGTGCTCTGCTAATGCCATCTATGAATCTGAAGCTATGAGCCAGATTAATGGAAATGAGATGTTCCACTTTTCCAGCAGCCCTAAAAGTGATTCCCTGCTTGGCGGGGTGAATGCAGAGACGACTTGCTTTCTGCTCAGTATAATTACTAAATCCAACCAGACCAGCAGCACTTGAAAAGAACAGCTTCCAGAATCATCAGAATCAAAATATCATCCCAGCTTTGCACACCCTGCTTTTTATTTTTCTTGGACATCTTTGGTGATTATTGTATTTTTAAGAGGAGGATATAAAAGAAGTTTTCATATGCTGTTTACATAGATTTTTAGTCAGTAGTTATATGTGGAAGCATGTAAGCAGGTAAAAGACCCCAACAATTTTTTAAGGATTTTTGTTTTTCCTGACATGCTTTCCAATGCCTGGTAGGAAGTATCTCTGCATAACTGGAAAGATGCTGCATCTGCAGACTAGAGCTGTTGGCTTGGGTGGGATTCTTCAAGTGAGCCAGGGCAAGTTCAGGTCTCCTTTTTATAACTTTTGTCTCTGCTTCCTAGGAATATAAAATGTCTTTTGGCAATGGTAATATCAAATGATGAAACTAACACTGGAGAGTTTAGTATTTACAAAAACTCAGTAAAATAAAGAGCTCCAGAGATTTGATTCCTAAGTCCTGAAAGCAAGTATAAAAACCTCCCACATCCATGAATGTATGTTGAGCAGAAATGAAACATTTAGATTTTGCTTCTCTCTTTCTATTTGTGCCTTTAGGGGGCTGTAGTAGAAATGGAATACATAATGTATTGACAGGAGATATATATTCCACTTGTGAGTACAGCTCTGAATCCTCTTGGCTTCGCTGTTTCTGAATCATCATGTCTTTCCTCAGTGGAGAGATAAATATGACATTCACTTCAACCCATTTAGCCCATTATTCATTTATATAAAGCAGGACCAATTAAGACATTCTTTTGTGTATTTGCACATTCTACATATGGAGCAAACGGGAGTTAAAAATATCTGTTGCAGCAAATGTGGTGGATGCTCTCTGAATACTGAACACGTTACTCCTGCAACTCCTCTGAGCAGGGAACTGACGTTCGGGAACTGCTGCAGTACACAAATAGGCACTTGTTTGCTCTGGTGTTTGCTCCGTTCCTGAGGTAGAAGATTCATACCCACTCACCTAAAAAGGTGCATTCCTTTCCACTTTCACAGCTGCCTGCGAGTGAGTAGACAGTGTACATGCACAGCTCTTCAGCCATGGATGGAGGCAGAAGTGACCAAAGAGTTTCCAAGGCAGATGTCCATATTCCAGGAGGGATCCCTATTAGGTAGCGCTGGTGTATCAGAATGAATTATTTTACTGGCATTGCTGCTTTCTTTCAGAACATGTGTTTTGACTTTTTGTTCAATCTCTGAGAGTTTGAGAAGAGAATGACGTTAAAATACAATAATAAAAAACCCCTAAGAAATTCCTGCTATCGCAGGCTTAAGGAAATAAGCCAAAATATACATTTTCAATTCCAAGAGCATTTCTGAATGGTATAAGTCTCTGTTGGCTTAAGTGTTTCTTGGCGCAAAATGCTGATTATATATGTCTCAAGGAGACAATCAGCATGTTCATACAAAAGTCTCAATCCCTAAAACACAATAACATGTGGTTGCCACTAAAGATTTGCTGTCGAAATAGATAAGGAAAGTTCTTCTGGATTACGATATGGGGCTTTACATTGAAAAGCTTTGTTTTGCATTAAAAGGTAGTTTGTGGCATTGTGAAGTGATGAAATGCTGTGCAGCATAATACAGTTTGAATGGAGAGGAAATATGGTAAGATATAAACTGGTTTGATGGTATTTCTCCTAGCAGCTCAGTAATGTTTAACTATTCCATTGCTGCCTGAAACAAGTCACTCCAGTCTTTACTGAGCAAGATTGTGGTGCTGTGTAAAGCCTTTCCACAGGGCCTCGTGTACCAGCACCATGGCCCAGCTGCAGAAGGGCAACTGCTGCTTTTGCAGAAGGGGCTACCTGAGGAAAGGCAGCAAAATGGCCCAATCAATATTTTGGTGGATCAGCACTTACATGAATAACTACTGTCTTGTGGATTAGTATGACAGTAGATTTGTATCTTCTGTGTCCGCTAGGTTGAGTTTTATGTGGGGGCTTTCACCTAAGATCCTTTCCAGATCTCTTTCTGTATTGTGGCTTATAACTTCAGCATCTTCCTGTGCACAACTTTGTGAATGTCATTGTGAACATATGCTGGAAACTTCTGGTCATCTGGTTTTGCTGTGTTCCTGTGATGTGTGTCATGGAGTTGGATGAGGCCATCTATGAACAGATCCGAGTTTCTCAGCAGCTCATGCCCCAGGAGTGCACCCTCTGCGCTTCTCGGCTGGAGGCTTCATTTCATCCCTTCCTACCACAGCCTGTGCCAAATCCTCTGTGCTGTAATGTACCTTTAAGAAAGATTTCCAATGCCTCTTTAAAGACTGCAGATGGCCATGAATGCCCTGCTTTTTAGTTAAGTTGTTAAAATGGTTATTATTTTGTTATCATTGAAAATTGATGCCGCATAAACTAGTTTGAATTTGACTGGCTTCAGCTTCCAAGCACTGGATCTCGTTACGCCCTTCTCTGCTAGATTAAATACCCATCTGCTCTCTGCAATCTCCTCGCTGTGTAAGTATTCGTAGTCTGTGATCAGGTTGCCTCTTAACCTTCTCCTTTATGAACCAAATAGACTGAGCTGTAGTCTCTCCTTGTAAGGCGAGTTTTTCCAGGCGCTCTAATCGCTCTTGTAGCTCTTGTCTGAATCCTTTCCAAGTGCTAGAGGAGGTAGGGAATAAACCAGCTAGGCAGGGGAGGCCCACTTTTGTTTGATTGAGCATTTCGGTATAAGGAATTGTTCAGTCCTATTGAGAAGATTGAGATGTAGATCACGATGAAGAAGGAAAACAGAGCAGCATGTTTCATCTGGCAAATGGAGGGAAATCCGGGGCTCTCTGTCAAACAATGCTTTTCTAAGCAGCCCTGTCTTCTCAGTCATTAGCAGAAATTCAGGGTAAAATCTCATTGCTTTTCCTTCTTGGTTCCTCAGTCTTACATATTTGCCAACATGCTCCAGTTTTGAACTGTGTGGATCAGGTCTCATGTCCTCTGATTGTACGTGATGTCTGGGGTAAAGTTTCTATGCTTTGTGTAATGCCAAAAGAAGCATTAAAATGACCATGTGAGATTCCCAGTAGAAGCATCTTGATAATTGCACATTTTACATTTTAAGGGTTACTTTAAAATTATATATATTATTTGTTACTTTAAGTATATATAAAAGATGCCTGACCTGCTTCTGTAAAATAAGGCATCTTTATGCACAACTTAGCTGATTTATTAATAGGGCTTTTTTGACCAACTTTAGGGCACAACTATTGTACCAAATAATAGTATATTATTTGACATAACTGTAAACCAAAGAGTTAAGAGGGAATATCCGATTTTCTCTTTCTGATTCATGTTTTCTAAATAGAAAAATGGGTATGTAACCCATAGGCAGATGTGGTTATATCCTCATGGCATGCAATTAAATAATTTTTTAATAATATTTTTATCATGTACTGTTTTTACCATTATAAACAGCAAATGTGAATAATTTAAGATCTTACCAAGGTCTTAACATTGATTGTATTGCCAGTGGTTTGTTTGTGCTGAGCACTTGGGATTCAATGGAAATATGTTGTAAGTGTGTTGTGATTTAATGCTGCTCACATTTAAACATGGTACATTGTTAGGATGAAACTTGAATTATTGAAGAATCAGAACAACTAATCCTTGATAAAATCAGAATACTTTAAAAAGTTTAAGCGAATACTTTGTCCTTCAGATTATATGACCTGAAAATAAAAGTATGCAAGAGGATTTAATAAAACATAGGCTATCCTGCGTGAGAGCTCTCTCAAGGCTTTTCAAGGAGTAAATGGTTACCATTACCAGAGGTAATGTACTTCATTTGCTTTCCTAAGAAGCTACTTTGATATTAAGAGAAACTCCTGAGCTAGGATTGGCATTTAAACTCCTGAAGGGTATTTCATCTTGCGCCCTAACATACCAGCAGCTTGTTCGATTCTGAGGTCAGCTCTATTAGTGGCATCGAACTGGCTTTAATAATTTTAGTGTTATTTTTCAATTTTTAATTTGTTTTTTAGTTTGTGCAGCATCAGTAACAATTTTGAGCTGTTATGTGCTGTGGTTACAGAGTAGCTGGTGATGGCTCTGTTTAGAGTTTCCCATTAAAAAAAAATCCTACATGTATTAATATTTTTCTCTCTTACTGGTTCTGCATTTTGAGTGCAAAATTTTTTTCATCGTAAATAGGAAGCTATGTGAGCTATTTTGTTTTTGTTACACAGCTGTAGTTAGCTCCCTAGCAGAGTTTCCCAAGGGAATAGTAGTACATGGGGGTTTTGAGGGTGAGGAGGTTCCCCTCACCTCCCTTCTAAATAATGATTGAGTGGAAATATCTGTGTAAAGAAGCTACTGTACAGCTGGGTGTGTTTGATTTAAAAAGAATTTATTCTTCTGTGTTACAGTATGTATTTTGATGTGATTTTGATAAATACTCTCTATCTCTTTGCAAAATAAAGCCACCCTTTGAAAGCACTAGGGCCTGATTTAGTGTTCACTGAGGTCAACAGAGAGCTCCCACTTCATTTTGAAGGGTTCTGATGCACAAAGAGGGATAGTTGAGCCACAAGACTGTTCAGCTATGCTTGGGATAGAAAGAATAGAAACTGCACGTTGGAGTGTGGTGCTTGCCTTTAGGCAGCTGGAGGTGATGGTGAACCCAATGGAACTGGAAACAGATATTCCCACCATTTTTGCAATTTCAGTTTCCGTGTTGTATGAAAAACTTGTAGCCCATTATACGCATTGCTTAATTTTTGAGCTGCTTTCCCTCTCCTTGCTTTAAAACACTGCACCAGGTTCAACAGAAAAGGTAAGATTTGCCTCCTGGGTGTTTCAGGCACTTACATGTATGATTTTTACATGTGTTTCTTTTAAATTTCCCCTTCTGGTAGCCCATGTGATGGGAAGTGTGAAGTGTAAGGTGAGGGCACTCAAGGAACTGGTGCAGTGTAAACACATTTACGTACATGTACCTGCTCAGAAATCTGGCTCAGTTGAACCAAAAAAACCCTCAGCAAAGACATCCTCTTTGGTGCTTTTCACCAAGCTTTGTGTTGACAAGTGAAGGTGTGAACTCTGAACATAAACATCACCTCTCCTCCCCTTGCTTTTGGCACTAAGAAATGCCAATGTCTTAATGTATAAAATTCTGCTGATTGGCATGGCAGGAGACTTTCATTTGGGGGCAGGATTACGGCTGCCTTTCTTACAGGCATGCACTGATCTCATTTATTTGTGAGTGTAAAACAGAGACTGGAATTTCATCAGGTACCAGACCCCCTTGGATTTGTTTAATTAGACTTGCTGTATGCAAAGGACTGGCAGGTAAATGCATTAAGTATTCATATTGCACGCTGGTTTCTTAGGTAAAAATAAAAACTATTCTACTCCCGATTTATCATGGTCAAGCAATAGATAAGAAAACTGACTTCCAGTTCATGAGTGAGGGATTATTTTCTGATCTACCTGTTGGTTGGTGCTGATCAGTTACTTGGCAGAGAGCAGGGATGCTTCAGTGTTTTATGCTACTGCACAAATAATAATATTATTTCTAGTTCTCACAAATTATGATGATTACCCAACTGCTGATGACTGTTCTGTTTTCTTAGTCTTCCCTGGAAAGCTCTTTTTTGCTGCCATAGGTCTCTGCATGCTTCCCTGCAATCCTGCTTCTCTCCAGTAGGATTCTGTCCCTGTGTGCTGGATTAGCAGGATAATTTGCTTTCCAGGCATGTTTTGCTTGTCCGTGAGGACAGACTGCTCAAAAGAAGAGAGACCTAACCTGGTGCATCAAGATGCAGAAACTAGTAGCTATCATTAGTTCTGAGTTCAAACCTCCCGGCACTGAACTGCGCGGTCTTTGGGAACACCAAGATTGATGTGTCTGTTGCTGGTTTAACGTGCCAGCCTAGCCTGCTTCCAAACTGAGTTGTAGTGTTATTATCCTTCAGTGACAGATATGTGCAGTGATGGTGATCTTTGACCTGCATAAAATAAGTCAAACGAACAAAGCAAAACTTCAAAGACCACAAGTGTGCCCAAGACTTTCAAGCTTATGAGAACAAACTGTTAGCGTGAGTATTGTGGAGATTTAATAATTTCATCTGTACCTTAGCACATTTTTGTAATTAGAAATCAGAGTATTTTTAATTTTAGTGGTAGAATTTCTTTTTCTCCCTTTTCTTTCTTTTCTCAGCAATCAATCCTGTGCTCTGATTTTCTTTTAACATTTTGCATATCTCATACTCTGATGCATCACAAAAATGTATGTTGCATATGCAACTAGTAAACAGCACTCATGGTCCTGTTTTTAACAGAACAAGTCATTTGAGCCAGCTGCAGTAAAATTTTCCTGATTTGGACTAATGAGCAGGAGAGTGATTGCAAATTCGAGAATTTTCTGATTTTGGGAGCCAGGAAACAGCTATAAAACACAGAACAAATGCACCCTATAATGTACTTTGTTCATCTATTTCATACCATAAGGATAGTTTTGTTTTAATTATTTATGATAATAAACTTGTGCATAAGGCATTCTGCTATATTTTGCAATGATAATGAAACTTGAGTGATGCAGGGCCTCTCCACAGCATCCTGGTATCAAAATGTGTCTTGCAAACAGATTAAGGAGTTGGTCATACGCTCTTTTAGGAAATTTTTTGCTATTTAAGTAGGGGTTGAAATCTTGTTTTCTCTTTCTCTCCCATTTTTTCCCCTCCGTTCCAGTTAAGGGGCCTAATGCTATTCCACCTATCAGAAATACCCACTGCTAGAAAGACGCTCTTAATTAAGGCTCAGTTTCCTGCACCTTTTAATGGATGAGAGCTTGAAGAAAGCATCTTAAAGAACATTTCCAGACATTCTCAGCAGACTTATACTGAGCGTCACAAATTTGCCCACTGGCTGCTTTTTTTATCATGGTAAGGGTAAAGAGAAGGAGTTGGAAATACAATTAAAATGGCCTTGCAAGTCACCTGTAAAATTTTTATGTGCAGATTATGGCAGTTGCAGCTCAGAGGCTCTACAGTAGTTCATTTCTAGTGGTGTGACTTTTTTTCTCTCACTGGCGATCTATTTAAGCAAAAGTTATTGAAGCAAAAGGCATTTCCTGGGGAATTAATGATCAGGTGGGAGGAGTTGATAACCTAAAGTAGGAGTGAGGGCCATCTATCCCACGCCATCATTAGTCTCCAGAAAATGCCCTGTACTCAGATCACTGATTTACTGGGTTTTTTTCTTTTAAATATTTTTTGATTGTTTGTTTGATTTTCTTTTGGTTTTATAGTGAAAAAGATAAAAAGCATTAGCAATTTGTTGTCTGCATTTTTAGCGATGCTCAAATACAGTGCTTGTATTTATTCAATCTGTTTTAACCTGGTAGATTGATGACATACTAAGCAGTGCTTAGAAAATAATTTGACAAATAATAATAATGTATGAACCATTTATTAAGAACTGATGCCTCTCTACTAGCTAGTCAGAGTACTTTTGCATGTGTTACTATTTTATTAATTTGATACTTATTAGCCTCCTGAGTGCCAAAATTGAAGTCTTACTTTGCTGCTGGTGGTATTGCAAATAAAAAGAGAAAAACACTACAAATAGAGTATTTATGGTGACATTCAGTTTAAGTTTAAAGCCTTACAATATGATACATGGGGGGTGTGTTTTCTGGTGGGTTTTGCAAATAGAGGTGCTGTAATAGTAACTCCTTACCATTGAAAAGGGAGCTTGATTGAGCTGCAGGTACCAGGACTAAGAGATGGGCAATGGGAAGTGGTTCCACTCCCGCTGCTGCTGCCACTGGTTCATCCTGTGGCCCTGACCAAGTCTTTTAATCTCTCCATGCCTCAGTTTCTCAATGCATGACAATTAACTGCTTAACTAGTGTTTGCACATTGTTTTGAATTAGTAGCTGTCAGGAGAGCCTTTGTTGCCAAATTTATTAATAATAACAATGGGAAAAAAGTGGGATTTACCTGATGGATCACAAGTTTCCATTATTTGTGTGACAGGCAGTCCCATTTCTACCTTTGCCTGATGATTTCTGTCAGCATTATGAGATGGAGGCCTGTAAAATGCTAAATCTTCTAGATCAGATCTGACTACAAAATCCTATTTAGACTAATACTCTGATGTGATTGTGTTGTAATCCAGTGAATTAACAGGACGATTTTTAAAAAGCAGACAAGTTATGTTTTATTCAAGGAAATACTTAACCAGAATCTGTGCAGAACTGAGGAGTGTCATTGGTAGAGTTTCCTCAAGAGGGTTCACCCTTGATGAGTTGACCTGACAGGAACCTATCAGTAAAAATTGGTACATCCTCCTCTCCATAAGGGCAACTGAGGTATGGAGAGATCAAGACTATTTCTGTTCAGGTGGTAAAACACTGACACAGAGGAGAAAAGAATCCAAGGAGTCATATGTGCAGATGCTGTTATATTTATAGAGTATATTCCTCCTGATACTAATTTGGTACAATACTAGTTAAAAGAACATGAAGCCATGAAGCTGTCTTGGCCAGCAATGGTGAAGAGATCCACACAGCTGCAGCCAGATGACTGAAAGCTGAAATCATTAATTCAGGTGTTTAAATCATCAGAATAAGTAAAGGTAGATGTGAAATGTGGCTATACATACCCCTTAGAGGACAGGGAGAACTTTGTACTTGGTGTTTTAACTTCACGTTGGGCTTGGTTCATTCTGCTCCTTCCCTCAGCTCTTTCAGGGCACGTTGTCTTTACACTGGGGCTCAGGAGGTCAGGCTGGATCTGTCAGAGCCCTTTGGTTTTGTCTGTCACGATTGCCTGAACCATAGGTGGGTGTTATGTGGCTATAAAATCCACTCTGTAGGATTGTTTGCTTGAGCAGATGTTGCAGTGGCTGTAGAGCTGTAATTATTCTTTATTTATGTCTGGTTGCTTGAAACTGGCATTTAAAGAATGACAGGTTCTAGGGTAATACAGAAATGAGAGGGGCTGAATTACATATACAGTATGGTAAGTTAATGTGAGAAGAATAATCCACATTGTGAAAATGAGAGAATCCTTCCTAAACCAGCAGAAATACACACTTCTTTTTTAGGCTTTCAGTGTAGCAGTGCAAGACTTTCAAGTGGAAAATTGTTAATTTACTATAATGAATTGAAATGTGAAAAAAACAAATATTTAGTTAATTGCCTCGTAAATCTGTCTGTTACTATCAGTGAAATTAAATTGATAAACAGTTCTTTAAAATTAATTTCCACATGGCAATGTGCAGATTTTATTTTATTCAAACCTCATTAGGTATTTGTATGAAAGAAAACATAAATTTAAAGGGTGCGTGTGACAAAACACACATTTCCTACCGTGGCTTCTGAGGTTTTAATACATTTGGCATAATGAGGAGAACTCAACATTTGTTATTTTCAAAGGCAATACCAACTGAAAAGTGGAAGTACGTCATATTCTTATGATTGTATCATGTCATTTTGCTGTCAGTACAACTTAACTCAGAGTCCTTTTGCTGCTGGGATCAGAGGGCTGGGCACAGGACACGTGAAGGTCGCATGTGGGTTTGGGCTGCAGCCAGGGCTGAAAGTGCTTCAGGAGGTCGAGGGGAAGGTGGGATCTCTCAGGGGGACTACGAAGCTTTTTTCTGGTCACTTCTCTGACGGGAATTCCTGGTGAGAGGAGAGCTTGGTGTTCTCTGCTCCTGGGTCCACATTGCCTCCACAGCCACAACTTCTCCTGGTCCTGAGCCCGCTGCAGTAGCACTTGCAGGCCCTTGTTATGAAAGGAGGTGGGAAGCTGAGTGCTCTTGTACTTTAATCACCTAATGACATTATGCCCTGTGGAGTATCAGTTTGTCAAAGTAAGTGGGGCACTACACAAAATTAAATCATTTGATATACTCCATCCTTCCAGCAAATGTAATAAGAACATCCTCTCTGACCTCTCCCAGTGACATTCAGCAGGAGAGAACTTGTCTCGTGGTGTATGACCCAGTGTTCTGGAAAGGCACATAAAGATGATTCCTCCTTGCTATGTGGTGTTGTTACGTAGTCTTAAATTTCAACTTGATGGTTGTCATCTCAGAGCTCAGAGGTGGATGAATGGTTGCAAGTTACAGCTGGTCTTAGGCTAAAGTTTAATGTCTGAGAGCTCAGACTCCTCAGTTTTCTTTCCTTAGCCATCTCTTCTTGAGTGACTGTCATTAACTTGCTTTAACTTTCATTCTCTCAGTTGTTTCGCTTGACAGTAGTTGCTTCTTCCCAGAGGTGTAATTGAGCACGGCTTGATCTGATTCGTAGAGCTTTAAGATCCCCCAAAGAAGCCAGCTAGAGGGACAAAATATTAGTGATAACAGTGACCTATAAGACTTCAGAGGAAGGAGGTTGCAAACACATTTTCATTTAACTTTAATAATTCTTTAATAATCAAAAGAAGAAATGTAATGTTTAATATTTAAACAAAATTGCATTCCCTTTCTTCTCATGTTAAGTGAATATTAAAGCAGGATGGAAGCTAGTTTACATATTTTTACACTAGACTATTTTATTATTAAATACTGAAATGTGCTGGAGTTGGCCAGCCTCCAATGAATATGATTCTACTTACATTGCATTTTAATATGTGCATGTTACATAGGATAATATTTCTATTAGACAAATGGTTGATGGTAGGGAATTAAAAAGGGATACACTTTTGTTAAGTATCACTTTGTGCTCATGTTGTGGAAATAAGTGATATTCATTTGCTGATTGAGAGCAGAAGGGACAAAAATAGTAAGGTTTTTGGAGTGCAAATAACTGTTATTCAGGATGCAGTAACCCATGTGTCTGGTTTTGAAAGTGCAGGGTTTAATTAGCGCACCTGAGATTCTCCAGACACTAAAGTGCACAGGAGCTTCCCCTCTGTTTGCCTGTAATAAGTGTTGATGCCCCCCAGAAATACCTGTGAATTCTCTTCTCACATGTTCAATACAATAGAATCTTTTAAAATCTTTTTAAATCAGTGAGATTTTCAGATCTGATGTGAGCAGTAAATCCAGTTTGAGTTAAAGCCTGATTTTCAGATGACCTGTGCAACTCCTTTCCAGAGTACTGAGACTATTCTTTAGAGAATAGAGGTGCTAAATATAAATATGCCAGCTCCTTTGTACCTAACACATAGCTTCATGTGCCAAAATTTTCTCAGGGCAATGGCAGTATTTTGAGGACTGCTTTGCCCTGTTCCCAGGGGGTTTACTGGGCCTATTGCCTGTTGCCAGAGACAGGATGGGTTAAACAGAGCTTTTCTCTGACCTCCTTCTGGGAGTTTGGCCTTAAGTGGCCTTCTTTTCTTCGTTGTGATATTTCAGTCATTCATGAAGTCAGTTATACATGTGAGATTTCAAGCACATTCAAAACATAATTGGGGAAATGGATATAGTTTCTGTTTGGCTCTGGGGAACTGCAGTACTGGGATAATCATTTGCATCACACCCACCTTAAAAATTCAAGTAATTTCAGACATGAGGTTGTAGTTTTAGCCAGTCTAAATAATATTTTTGTTATGATTTTGCTCTGTCTAAAGAAGTATTTTACAGTATTAAGTGCTCATTTTTTGCTTTCAACTCCCAGAGCGTATTTCAAACTTGTGTAACACCTACGTACCATATCCCTAATTGCAGCATTCCCTTGTTGAGTTAAATTTAAGGGTGTTGGTTTTTTTTCAGGGAGCATGTTACATTTAGTTTACTTTTTCTCAGTGGCAAGGTCTGTGATTTGCTGCCTGGTGTGTGTCTGTGTCAGTACTTATTGTGGTATAGAGGCAAATTTGATTATTCCCCAGTCGGTTGAGGTGTCATGTGTACAACCTATAACATCATTAAAATAAAAATAAATTTTAAAAAAAATATATATAATTGCTCAATTGCTCTTTACCTCAAGGTGATAATGGCCTGTGGGGTAGATTAGGAAACTTATTTGGTATCTCACTTAATTTCTTTTCCTTTTTTTTTTTTTAATAAACTCTTAAATTTCATTTATTTACCTTTGTCTGCCAGGAAGTCTCTGCAGTCAGTATCTGTTGTAAGTAACAACCATAGAAGTTCTCTAGCTCTGGCATGTGCTGGTTTGTACTTAAGAGTTTTTAAACTCTTGGCAGTGGTTAAAAAAAATCTCTGTTAGCATGAGGAATATAACAGAAAATCTAGTTTATATCAAGAAGTTGCTGTGGCTTAGAGCTGGTTGTGTTATGAGACCTGGCTTTTTTGTCATTATTAAATGGCTTGGTCCCATCCAGCCCTCATTGAATTCACTGGGAAAATTGCCAGTAGCATCAGTTGAAGTTGAACTATGCCCTTAGAGAGGATGTAAACCTCAGCAATGCTGATGAACTTCGTGCTGGTTTGGTTAAATTCTTTTGTCATACTTTATACTGTGTTTATAAATGAGGAATAAACATTATACGTTTGCTGAAGGCATGAACAGCATTTGTTATAGATTATCTTCCTCACTAGAAGTAAAGGATGATGATAATCCATTGACCTGCTGACTCTGAATCTAGAAAAAATAAGCACAAAATATTATTATTCTTTCCTAAGTTTTTTGTAACAGGCTCCTTGTTTCTGTGAGACTTTTTAAGGTCTAGTGGAAGAAGGCTTAAAATCTGGAGTTTGAAATGTTGTAGGTTCTTTCCAACCTTATGAGCACTAAGTCTTATGAAGGTACAAGATCATTCCATCTCCTGCAGTTTACTAGTGCCCCAGATGAGCAATGTATTTCTCAACAGCACTGAAAAGGGGATGCAAGTGGACTTGAATTTGAAATGAGAGCACCTCGCACTTATTTGATAATCATGTCCTTTCCTCTGGTTCTACTACAACACATGGAGGCAATTATATAGGGTTTCAACTGAGAGAAGAATAATTTATGTAAAAGATAATTTCTTTATCCAGACAATGTCCTAAATAACAAGCAATTAAATTATATTAGGCTTACAGTACTACTGTTTTGTGCACTGGAGTCTGAATCTGTCTGTATGTGTGCACTGCACACAGAGACCTGCATGAACCTCTCCTTCAGTCTAAAATTGATGAATGAAATAGTCATCCTACTGAATTCTTAATTTTCCTGTGGTGGTATTCTGCAGCACATGTTAAGTTTAAGAACATGTGGTTAAAGAGCTGCACAGCATGTGAAAATGCTCAAGGGAGTAGAGGTGCCTGTTAGTAAATGAATGCATTTATTAGAGCTGTAGGAGCACACAGAAGCACTTCTGTGATAAAATACTCAAGCATTTGATTCTCCTGATTCATCTGTACCCAAAAGGTTGTGTTAATCAGTGATTATTTTGTTACTTTTTTAAAAGGCTAGATTTATTTTTGTGTATTCTGCCATCTATTGCACATCATTACCAAAATTTCAAGCAAATACAAACATGTGGACTCCATTTTCAAGAAGGCATCGTATAGGTCCCCAGGAAGGTTTTGAGTGGCAAGATTTAAAAAAAAAAATTATAAATATGAGAAAAGATAAATACAAAAGTAGAGTTCCCAAATGGTTTTCAGCTCAGATGTTAAGTATGCAATTTGTACCCATTAAATGGTAAGTTAAAGATTCTGAGTTTCCATATATTAAAATGAATCTTAATCTTTGAAAATGGTACATGTACAAAAATAAATGGATATTTTCAAGAAATGTTTTACAATTCGAGGTGTTAAGGTGAAGGAAAAGCAAACTGTAACCAGCACTGTCAGAGGATTTTTATTGATTCAGGTTAGTGTTACATCTTGGGAGTAATATATATAAAATATACTCTTTGTAGCAGTACTATGCCACAAATTGCTGTTAATGTGTATGAAGAATAATGCACAGCATGCAACTAAACACAACAGTTTTCATCTGTAGCACGTTAATACAAAGAGTGCTGGTGCTGATGGGCACGTGAAGTATGATGGCAGCTAGGAAGTCATTAGGAGAGATCTGTGAAATACAGTGCATGCTTTGGCAAAGGCTTAATGGCTTCAAAATTTAAAAAAACCCACACAGAACCATTTAGAAATCTGTCATGTTCTGTTAAACTTGGGCAATGAAATTCACGGTTTAGGTTGAACCTCCTTTTCTATCCAACCCCCTTGTAGTAATCAGAGTCCCCTCACAGCACATTACCCATCTAATAAAGCTTCCTAATCCAGCTCTACTGTCCTGAATGTAATTCATTTGATGCCAAAAATGCTCTTAAATTTCACATTTAAGTTTGTTAGAGTTAGCAGTGGTTTATTGCAAGTCATAACTAGAATACCGGATTCCAGGTGTTTCTGAGAAGTTGATATCAACACCTTAATGTGCATTCATTTATTTAAAGAAAAAAAATTACCACAAAAATACCCCCATAATGTTATCTTAACTAGCTCTTTTCTTTATGAATCAGATGTTTACTCTTAGAAATACTGCATGTTGGAAAGCTATTTTGTGTGACTGATGTTCTAATGACTATTTTAATGTGTTTTAATGTCCTTCTGAAGATGTGGTTATAACCATTTTTCTCTTTAGTTTTGTTTTTTCCTCCTCTTTTCTTTCAGTTTTGCTTTTGTTTCTCATATTGCAAATTTGAACTGACAAGAAGACTGTAATAGGACTCCAAAACATACCTTGAACACACATTGTTAAGCAAATTACAATTGCTGATGTCATTTACATGTGTTGCCTTTCAAAGCATGAACATGTTCATTTAATTTGCTTTTTAAATATCCATAACGGTGTCCCCAAGCATTTTAATAAAACAGAAACAGTTAATTATTGCCAAATAAGGGTACCCAAATATAGTGATCTGCAGCTTGCATTTAAATGTCTCTGACAGCACTTCTCTCCTGAAGAGAAAATTGTGTAAATTGCCAGTTATTATATTTTTTAATAAATAAGTCTTGACTCTGTTTCTCTTTTCTTCCCCACCCCTCTGCAATACTGTTCAACAACCATACTTTCAGTGGGACCATTTCTATTACAGAGTGATTGAGCTCTGATTTACACATCAATTACCCAACTTCATGGAGATTTTCATGCTCCCCTAGCTGACATCAATGAAGCATAACTGCGTAAGCGCTTTATTTCATCCCAGTTTTTGATAACTCAGACTGATAACTAATCATATTGAAAGACAATGTGCTATGATACAGGAAACAATAAATGCTCCCCTTTGAAACCTCATCTGTTCTTTATACGCTTGCTATTCAGGAGCTTATCTCTGTCATCCATTCCCCCAGAATCGTTCCTTCCAAATTCACGTTCAGGAAAGGTTTGGGGATGTGTAATACCAAAACCAGGAGAAAACTGAGGTAAAAATAACACTTTCTAGGTACTTGGTATGTGTGGGAATAACTAAAAAGAATGAAGAATATGACAAATATAAGCCAAACCCTTAGCTTACATTTCCGTAATTCCTTCAGGGGTCTCTTGAGCGTTATTTTCTTTGGAGGCTTTAATCTTCTGTGTTCTCTATTAAATGTGCTACAAGAATGGCATTGTTTTTAATGCAAATTATGAAGAGATTTAGCTCATGTGGATAGATAACCAGTGACCATCTCAAGTGCTTCTCTGCAGAACTGTTGAACATCAAAGACAGAATATTCTATATTTAAAATAAATCATTTATCTTGAAGTGCACTGATAGATATGTTCTGTGCTAGATACTCTCAGTAACTATTCATACTGTGAAAAAGAAGACAACATTAAAGTAAATGTTAAATATGAAAGATATTAAGAATTTATAAAGTTATTCTATCATGGCTTGATTGGTCTCTGTCAAGTAGGAAAATTACCAGGGCAAAGATGCAAGTTCAGTGGTGATAAACAGAGGAAGAGGAATTTTGCTATTTTAAGTGTGGTAGTGTTTATGTTGTTTATCATTAGTGAGACAAAGACTTCAGATCAGCAGGGAAGATATGTTCAGTTGGCCCTATTTCTGCTTAAAGATCAGATTTTGAAATTCTTCTCATTTACTTAATACATTTTATGATCGGCAATGAAATTTAAGACCTGAGGCTGCTTTTTTTTTTTTCTTTCTTTTGTTTTCATTTGGTATAAATGTATTGCAATACCAGAGTTTATACTGGGAGAATCTGAATAGATGAAGGAAGGCTGTTTGTGTGGTACTCTGCTTTTACATGAAATCAGTGGAGTTATGGTGAGATAAATCTGGAGTTATGTAGAGGTGAATTCCCGTTGTAATGTATTTGTTCGAAGTAGTCTTTCACCTAGTTTGATTACCAGGTGAAATGCTTTTTGTCTTATGTTTTTAACCCACATTGAAGAAGAATTGCTCAAGAGTGGAAAAGCAAGTATGTATTTTAAGCTTGGGGTATATCCTCATTGACCGGAGTTGGATTTCTCATGTAAGTTAAATATACTCATGAGTGGGTTTGGATTTGGGATGTTTCGTACCTTGTGCAGGCATATGAGTGAGTTTTCAAGGAAGCACAGTTTCTTAGTTTACTTCTCCAACTTCCTCAGTGCTTGTGGGCAAAGTAAAAACTATGAAGGAGCAACCTTGGGAAAGGACTTTCAGTTCTCAAATTAATATAATTTTATATCTACTGTGACTTAGTTTAAAAGCTTGTGTTCATTTTTTGCTTTCACAACTTACAAACATTTCAGTTTGAGAACTTCTTTCATCATTTAGGCACATCCGATATTTTAAGGGGGGTGGAACTAGTACAGGGGAATGTTTGATTTGATTGTAGTGTGCATTTTTGTGAATTGAGACAGGTTATTGAGAACGGCAACTACACTTTCTTAACTTGTGGATAAATGCTGGTTTTGTTGAATGTCATTCATTTATCCTCGTGGATGTAGTCTGTCACTGCTATAAAGACTCTCTGCTCCAGCTTTTTTATTGATTCTTTCCCTATTGGGCTCTTGTTGTTTTGACTGAATCAACAGAGCCATGTTCTGTTCTCATTCATGATTCATCTGCAACATGAGGGGTTTGATCATTTTTCTTTCTTCTACTTTTTCTTAATATCACAGAGAGTACTCCTTCAAACTTGTCTGGTCTGACTTCTTTCTTCTGCTCCTTCTCCAGTCTTTCAGGCTCTTGCCTAGACTTCTGTGCTTTGGGAGACTTCTGTGGCTTTAGCTAGCACAGCTTTGAAAATAAACCCCAAATGCTAGGGCTCAGCCTTCAGCTGTTGGTCTCATTTCATCAGCTTTCCTTTAACTCTTCCCTCTAACCTCTTACTTTGTTGCAGTCTGTCCTAAAAGGTTTTTTGCACCACATCCCTTCACTTTCACCACAGATGACTGCACTGTACTTTCCGGTGCCCCAAATTTTATTCTCCTTCTAGTTCTCCTTTTTGTAGCCAGCGCTTGTCTGACTTTCATCTTGTATCGCCAGATCCTCGTTCTCAGCTTCCAGTCCAAAACCTATGTGCGTGTCTGTTATCTTTTCCCTTGATATAACCTCCTTCTGCCTCAGCCACCTCCTCCCCTTCTCCGTTCTCCCACGACTGCTCCGGATTGTCCCCGCAGCCGCCGTGGGCTGCAGTGAGGGTGACGGTGCAGCTCCACCGTCCTTCCTCACTGACACCCCGCAGTCTCACCCAGGCTGAGCACCTGGCCTGTCACAGGGCACCAGCTCACCGGGGTCCCTCGTGGTGCCTGTAGCAGAGAAGAATGACAAGTGGATGTATGCTGCTCTGATTGAGAAGAATTAAGTATCAAATGCTGTTATTCAAAATGTGTTTGCAACCTGCCCCGATGTGAAACATACCAAAACAATAGCACAGTTGTAGTTGCTATTCTTTCTGCCGTATCCAGCACACTGGTAATTTGTAGGTCAGTGGTCTTATGTGCTCTTTTACCATTCTTACTGCTCACCGTTCCTGATCTTCTCACACTTTTGTACAGACTTTTCCATTCAAATTCAATCTAATAAGTGGTAACAAAACAATAGAGTTCTCGTATTTAAACTGCATTGTCATGTAATAGTTGTGTCTAGGGAACTGCCCTCCCGGATACAGTGAATATTGTGGCCTACAGCTGTCTTCTTCTAAGTCTCTTTATAGAAAATGTTTGCAAAAGTCTGTGTTGTGATATCCTGCTCTCCTGGCTTTAGAGGAATCATGAAGTATTTCTCATCCTAGTGAGACAGAGTGAACTCTGGTGTTCCTCACAGTATCTGACTGTAGTTTTCACTGACACCTTCACCACTAATCACATATCTGTATTTCACAGAACATTAGTTAAGCTAAAAATTAAACATAAGTCCCAGAGATTGCTTTGTGGCCGTATTAAGAATTCCTGGAGATCATCCCATTAGGTTCTCAGTGCACTGCAGCCTTAAGATCTAATCAGCATCCCTCTCTGAATTACAAGGAACCCAAATAAGTTGTTATCTTAATCTGTGTATGATCTTACAATATTTGACTTCCCGTAGCCACAATCAGCACCCTGTCAAGTATTCCCATAGCAAAAGTACATTTGCAGAGAAAAAAAACAAGTAATGGACCTGACAGGAAGAGCAACCACTTCCTTTTGCATAGATACTTTGTACCCTTAAAGCTGCCATGTGATCGTGTCAGTGGAAAGTTCAAAATGAAGCTTTTTTTTTTTGTTGTTCTCACAAGAGAATATATGAGAGTGAGATTTGGATTTCTGCAGAGGTAGGAGTTCACTTTGGGCTTTGTGTTGTAAATGGATTGTCGCAGTTTGGTAGTCTGTAAACATTGGAGTCTAGGGCTTGAGGTGTGACTCACCTCTTGGGTGCTTGGAATAAATATCATTCATAAATGCAATATGAGAAATGCTGTGTTATGTTGGAAAACATTGTGTTTTCAAACCTTTGCTGTTAATATTGTAAATACTCTGTTAGCTTAAATTAATGTCTTTTAAAGTGATTATGCCACTTTGAATTATGCCATTGCTGTTTTCATAATTCTTGAATTTATGGTTTTGTAATGTGTCATAAAACATATCTAAATAGTCTTAGATCTTTGCTGCTTTTTCTCAGATAGTATATGTCATAATGCCTCACTTGGTTCCCTAAATACTTTGCATGCTTGTGACCAGAGCTGGCTTTTAGATAACAAAATGCTGGAACCTCACATGAAGGGTTAGATGTGTTCTGTGCTGTACTCTGTGATCTGTGCGTTCAGTGGCCAGATTCAGTTTGATTTGAATGTGCTCAGGATTTCACCCTGAAACCCCAGGCCAAGGAAGCTATTGGGAAGCTGTAAAATGCAGCTCTAACTTTCATGAATAATTCTTTCTGAAGTGAATGCTGACAGTGCCTGGCATAGGACTGCTCCCATAGCAAAGATTACGTATGCAGGATATAAAATCTTACTTAGACTAGATCCATGAGAAAGGGCTTATAACTTCATAATGACCTGATCTTTCTGAAGGAGTCACACAGTCTATGGGTCGAACTGCCAAAGAAACCTCTGGAAAGGTCTCCCATGAGGGGATAAATATAGGGTGTTCCTACTGCTCCTGGTTGGATTATTTTTGGGTTAACCCAGCCCCCTACTCCAGCAAAGTTGTGGGGAGAGATGGAATCAGCCGTGGCCTCATCTTTGGGTACCAATGTGGGGAAACAGCTTGCATTGACTTATTCCCATACCTGTGGATTATAATCTTCCTTTAGGATATGAAAGTAAGGGATGCTAATTTTCCCCCTTCACCTTTTACTGAACAGCTTGCTTGTGGTTTACAGTGTCAGCAATGTGGCCACATACAGAATAGTGAAGTGATTGTCCTCACAACAATTTCCCTTCTGTCTCCCTCAGGAAACCAGCAAACAGTAAAAATCTGCAAAAATACGGGATTAATTATAACAATGTTCTGGAGCTTGCTCTTGATGTTAGTGATGTCACTACATCAGGACGTGTTATAAACAAATAAATTAAATAAAACGTGGCATATTTTCAGTCTTCTAACTTGCAGAAGGAAAACGTGGATGGAAATCATTCAGCTCAGCCTATGTAGGTGGCTTTGCATTCAGTTTACAAGCCATAATCAAGCCATATTCAATCCAAGTCTGAGTGGTCCTGAATTGCTTAAACCAATTATTAATTCATATTTTTTATTTAAAAATCTCATTGTGGCATGTCTTTCTTTTTTTCTTTCCTTGCCTGTACAAAAACAAGTGTCTAAGTGTAAGGCTACGTGCAGTCATCAGGCAACAGACATATGCTTTCCTGTGCTCACCACAGGGCTTGCAGGTTCAAACACAACCTGCCTGAAACATAAGAACTTTAATTGAGTAGATAAAGAGGTCCTCATAATTATAAACTGCAGTAGGTATAACAAGAGGCTAAATACATAGCTGTGGTTTTAATTAGCTGGTGCTTCAAATTAGTAATTGTGGTTTCACTCAGAAATCAGTGACTTTATACACTGTTAAAGCCTCATCACTGTGCAGTTCATTCCTCATTATATCTCTCGGTGTGAAGCTTTCAATACAACATCATGCTGAGCTAAAAAGGCAAAAGTTGTAGATATTTGGTTATCTTCCAAGTGCAGTGGAGCTCTGTGGAGATTTAATTCATTCTTGCCAGAGATAGGAGAATTAACTGTTCTTTGTTACAGCTGTAATATGTATGTTTGCATGTAAGCATCTGTACCTACAGGCGGTGGGTGGATGTGTGCATGTATGTCCAGGCTCCATCAGGGAGATGGTGCTTACTGCAGATAACATCAGGGCATGCACGGCTCTGCTATTCAAATTGTCATCTGGAATTCGGGAGCTAATTAACTGACACAAAGCAGAGCCAAAAGCCTCATAACAAATCAAATGCAGGTTGAAAGCACAGAAGTGTCCCTTAATGCTTGTCACAT
The DNA here is from genome assembly GCA_013400975.1 of Atrichornis clamosus. NCBI lineage: Eukaryota > Metazoa > Chordata > Aves > Passeriformes > Menuridae > Atrichornis > Atrichornis clamosus. Next base: position 83,767 of record WBMZ01000753.1, read on the forward strand.
GAGAGGTTGTCAGTGCAAGTTGAAGTATGCATCTTTTCCTTTACTCTTTCCTTTGCTATTTTTCCCTCTCCTTCAGGGTTTTAATTATATCTTTTCCCTCAGAGGAGCAGGAGGTAGTTTGCAGAGCCAAGAGACCAAAGTACTCCAGTGCTATTCAGGGGAGAAGTGAATGTGGTCTCTCAGCTTGCCATCTAGGTCTGGCAGGTGCACAAAGTAAGCTGACACACAGCTAAGTGCCACTCACCATTGCTACACTGAGGTGCTAGATCCTTTTCTGTGTGTTTGTGTGTAGAATTATCTGATACTGGAATCAGCTATCCTAAAATCTCTTCTGGCAGCCTGCTGCTGCAAAAACACTTCTTAAGCCCCCCCTTGACATCTACAGTGAAGCTGTACATGAATTTGAACAAGAAGTGGGACAGAATTAGGTGGTCTAAATCACATGAGGGTGAACTGGAGCCTTGGGATGGGTATGTAGTGAAGTGGATTTGTAGGTGTTGCTGTGTTTCCTTGCCTCCACAGTTGCTTTCCCTGCACAGACACAAGCTTTGCGGGCACACGTGCATGTGTTTGTGTGCATGTGCACATGTATTTACAGACTGTTAGTACAAGCATGTCAAACTCTATTGTATTCTTCTTCATAATGCTCTGTTAGTTTGAAAGCAATATTTTCATTGTTTCATTGAAACACTTTTCGTTTTGGAAGGGTACTGGCTACCCTACTGCCTAATTTTGCATAGTTTTCTGATTCCCAATTAAAATTTGGGAAAATTATTCCGTGGCTTTTTCTTTCTTCAAGAATTGGCCTTGGGAGTTACATTGTTTCTGATGGTTTTTTTGCTATTACTGATAGTAATGTACATGTAACTAAAATATGAGGAAGATAATGTGTTGTCTTTTCTGTTTTTCTCTTCTTCAGTCACTATGAACAAGACCGGAGTGCACTTAAGCGGAAGGAGTGGGAGAGAAGAAACCAGGAAGTCCAGCAAGATGAAGATCTCTTTGCGTCAGGCTTTAACCTCTTTGGGGAACCCTACAAGGTAAATTGCATTGTTATGTCTTGCATTTTCAAAATGTCTTACAAAAATACAAATAAAATTTCTCATCACCTCTAAGAAATGGAAGTATTGCATCCACCTTGGTTCTTGCCCTCTTGAATACACTGATTATCCAAATCAGCATATGGCAGCAGAGCAAACTGAATGTGCTGCCCAGCTTTGCATTGGTAGAACCAGGAATTTTGGTTACAGTCCAGTTCAAAATTTTTTCCTCTAAACACACAGCAAAGTCCTGCAGTATGTGCAGCTGATAGTTCTACAAGTAGATTGTACCTACAGAGTTAGCACTAAGTTCTTTTATTTTTAAGAAGAAAATGTATCTGGGTTGATAAAACCCATGTCGTCTCTATAAATAATGAGTCCATAAGCTTTCTTGTGCAGTCATAACCATCCAAAGAAGTCTTTTGGGAGACTGAATCTTTGGGGAGCATAACAAGGGTATGAAAGAGACTTCTGTAACAAGTCTTATTCTCTCTAAGGAGCTTTGCTGCCTGAGATTTACATCACCAAGGGATGTCCCCCTTTATGATTTCTGCTGCTTTGATTTTCAGTAAGACATTCCCTGAAGAATTCATCAGAATGTAAATTTCCATATCTCTTTCTCCTCCCAATCAGTGACATCCATTGAAAGGCCACCACTTCATCTTTCCATTTTACATTGTTAGCAGCTGTAAGGGAGGATGAGGGCTCTTTGAAAATCACCCAAAAAGGAGGACAAAAGACTGTCATTATTATCAAATGGTGTCTAATAATTATAGACCACGAAAGTGTGACGGATGCACTCGACTCCTGGCTGTACTTGGGTTCAGGCTGGCTGAGGAGCAACAGGGCTTTCGTCCTTGGGGTGAACCTGACAGCTGGAAAGCCCCTGGCTCACGTTCAGGGGAGTGAAGGTGTCTTGACAAATATTTCAAAACGTGGTTTCGAAACCCAAAAGTGCAAGATAATGAAAGTACAGAACAAGGTATCAGAGCTAAAACAAAGACATTTATCTTGTCTATTCTATTGATTAGCAGCCAAAAACTTCACCCTGTAAATATTGCCACCAGGATGGGCCCAATTTGATCTCTCCCTGAAGTGCAGCTGGACTGCACACCAGGTAACCTCTGCTTGAGCAGGGATGCCTCTCAAGGGTAAAGATTCCTTCCTTACCCAAGGCAGAGAGATCCCTTACTCATGACAGATACTTGGTAAGTGGCTGCTACCATGCTGAATTAATCCTATGGAACCTTACTAGTCCATGTAGCTGCTCAATATTGTTGTAAATACTGTATGGATAATTCCATTAGACTTACACCATCGACAAGTCTGAGACTAAGACTGGATCTATCTACACTTGGGCTCCATGAGGAGTTTAGAAAGCAAGAGAGTCCACTCTGAACCTCGTGACTCAATGGGAGGGTGCTCCTTACTTTTACATCTCTGTTCTGCATGTGAACTGTTCCAAATCAATTTTCCTTTGTACATTTCTTCCAAGCAGTACTTAATAAGGTGAACCTTGCCATCAAACTTACTGATGGCAATGTTTTATTGTCAAACCAATGTTACACTTTGTTGAATTTATCAACCTCCATCAAATTATTTTACCTCAGTAAAACACATTACTGCTTCTCTCTTTTGAGTGAGGTATTCCTCTCATCCATGACAGAGATTTATTCAGTCAAATTAGGACTATGCACTAGGATAGTTTGTTTGTGGGGTCTTTTTGGTTTTGTTTTTATAAAAGTCTAATAAATGCACTGTTTTTGCTTTGTACTACATTGTAGCATGTTGTTTTATGGGAATAATAACTTACTATGAGCTGATTTTGCTGATACTTCATTAGGCAGATGTTTTTTGTTCATGCCAGTGGTCGTCTGGATTTCAATAGGTAGACAAAATGTTGTGTCAAGAACTAAAAACATATACCACCAATATCTATTGTATCATAAGAATGACAGTATCTGATTTTAGATCTGTTTAGTGTGTATGTGTGTGCAGCAAGTGTACACAGAGCATATGGGTTTTTTCCAAAAATGGAACAACTAAAACGCAAGAAAAAAATCATGGTGATCTTTCTGAGCAAATTTTTTTAAATTGCTTTTTACCTACTTGCCAGAGAAGTTTGTCAAATTTGTGTAATTGAGCAAAACGTACTATAATACCACCCTGAAAAAGCATTATAATTATAAATTGGGAAATATAAAAATTGAGAAGAAATTGCATGCAAAAATAGTCAAATAGTTAATAGTTAAAGCTGTCTTAAATTTGAAGAAACAGGTAGAGCCAAGACTGAATAGAAAAGCTATGTCTTGCATGTGCTTTTACACTGTGAGGAAAAAAGGGATGAAGTGATGGACTGATATTTCCTTTGTAAGTTCTGCCTTGCTAAGGCCCAGCCACAGTATCCTTTCGTAGGAACTAATGAAAGCTGAATCTAACTCTTACTGGATATATAGTGATTTGTATTCTTAAATAAGCGCAGAACTAAATTCAGCATTTTGTTCGCATTTATTCCAAAACAAAATGAAGAGGCCCTGATGTGAGAACAAATGTCCTGCACGTGCAGTTTGAATTTCTTCTCTGTTTTGAGATGAACAGATGTTTCTGTGTTCATGAGACACAAGAAGCTGCACTTGTGTCTTCTGGTCACACTCAGCGGGAGCAGAATGAAATGAAACACTGCCCAGCGAAGTCTTGTGGCCTGTGATGGGCACAGGGTCCACGTCCTCACAGGGCTGGCTCTGCTAATGAACATCAGCTCCCTGTACAACTGGTACACGTCTGAAAGATTTGGGGGTATGAGGTGAGATGGAGACTACAGTGACAAAGGAAAGGTTGGGAATATCAGGTCTCAGGAAATAGGAAACATCTCTTTTTCTTTTATTCCCAGGCCTAATGTCCTTACTTATCATTTCTCCCTCATTTGCTTCAACAGCATCCAGAGGAGGGACTTGCAGGGTAGGGAATACCACCACTGCTGGCTTTGATGTTCTAAAGGTTGAGCAACTGGCAGCTGTTTTAAAATTGCACTAAGGTTGAGGACATTAAAAGTTGCACAAACAAAGGAGCTCAGACTTTTTCATGGAGCTTACTGCCACCGTGCATCATGAGATGTGTGGAGTATCGGCCTTCATCTATCATCTCTCTGCTCTAGCTGTTACAGCATCTTTCTTTCCCTCTGTCAAATAAAATGTAGGTGTTCATTATAGTTTAGGACAAGTGCAAGTTTCTACATTGATTCTTTGTAGTTTATGTATGTGTGCACTTACATGAAAAGAGATATTTACTTCTGTGGGTGTATAAAATATATTTCTACATGCTTGTTAAAAGATAAACGTCTCCTTTTGAAGCTCCACTGTCTCCTGTGGGGAAACAACACCTCTGACAATGTGATGACATGCAGCATTATTTTGGGAAGGTCAGGCAGCAAGGGCTGTGTTGCTCTTTAATGTGCGTGGGTTGCAGGTCCTGCCTGCGAACCGTGACTCAAACTGCTCGTGCTTGAGTTTGCAGAAGGGATCAGAGAAGGGCCTGCAGTGTTACAGCAACACACATTTGAAAGAGCAGTGTTGGAGTTTTCCTGAGAGAAGCCATAATTTTACCACTGAATTGTTGATACCTTTTAATGTTTTGAATTAGCTAAGAGTTTCAGAGATGAGTATTTTAAAAGGAAACAGTAGGAGCATTTTTGTTAGTTTTCAAAGGAATTGACTCAGAAGAGTTCAGCTTGAGAAAGAGAACCCAATGGGCAGCATTTCCATTATGGAGCTTTTGGTGAACATTAAATCATTTCTCTTTTCCAGGTAAAGCTCCTCCATACATTTCAAGCTTAGCATAAAAAAGATCGCAGCTTCTAATTCATGGAGGTCAGTTTAACTATGAGGCATAAGGAGGAGAATGAATTATGAAACCTCAAGTTTCACACAAATTTTCACAAAACACTTGTAAATTGGGCCTATAAGTTTGAGTACATTGTATAATGCTACAGCTAGCTAGCAAGTTAGTCTTCCAATAGGGTTCTATTACAGATAGTTTTTGAAAGAAATAGAAGCAAATGCAGGAAGATGTGCATTTCCTAAATTTACAGAAGCCTAGAATGAGGGGGAAGGCTACTAGCCATGAGTCATAAACCAGGCATATAATCTATTGCCTTGGAAGCCTCAAAATGCTGCATTTCCTTGATAGCAACAAAATTGTGATTCAGCATGCTGTTCAAAAAATAAGATTACAGAGGTTTTTTTTTAAGAAATCAGCCAATTATCCAGAATATGACGGTAAAAATTGTTCCCAGTCTGGAAGCAACAAAGAGCAACCAGAAATTATGACTGGATTTTGTGTTTCTCTTGCTGGTATCCAGGCTTGTCAAGAATTCTGTGCTTCTCATGAGAACCCTGAATTTGTTGTGGAAATAAAACACAACATTAATGTTATGCCTTATGTCTTAAAAGCAGATAGTACAGTGCACTACATGCCTGAGCTCGTTCAGGTTGTGATGCCCAAGTCTGATCTGAGTTGTGTGTGCTCTAGTTTTATTTAAGTGCAAGCCAAATTACCACTCATATTCATAATGGGTTTTTTTCTTTGCAGTCTGGTCCAAAGGCCACTGAAGAGAGTAATTTTCCTTCCATTGACTTCAATAACCTTTGGATATGAGCTTTAGTGTACTTAAAATATGCTAAGGATGTTTAAAATACTTTAATATCCATGGTTTTTAGTAAATATATTTTTATTAATATTTCCAGTAAAAGGCTATGAATAATAATAATTCCTAACATTTCTACAATGTCTTTTATCCCTGGAATGTGACCATTAGGCATAAAATAGAGTTAATATCAAGCAAAGTTATATTTATCATTATATGACATGTGAAAGAAAATAAGTTGAGAGAATTAGGTACCTCCAACATAAAATGATTGAAAAGATCTGCTTTTAAATTAAAACATTGATTCTCTCTGTGAGGATGTGGACAAGAGCCATTTAATGTGCTGGGATGTTGAAGTGTTACAGTGATGATATGTTGTCAGTATTTTTTTCTTTTTTTTAGCTTGGGCTTTCTAAAAAGTAGGCTAAATGCACCTTGTAAGTGTATCTGAACCACAGAGGTGAAGGTCGGTGGGCAGGCTGTTTTTGATACTGTTATTTCCCATGTTCTATCCCATAAGGAGTTAAAGTGTTTAGGGAAGGAGGAAACAGAACAAGTATGTAAGTGTTTAGACTTCGAATCATAATTCCTGCTGGGCCCTTAAGCACAATGGAATCTCCTTGTTTTAAATTTGGGGGTTGAACAGAGAGAGCCTGGTTTTGGCTGCTGCCCAAACAGCTCATTGTGCAACTCAGTTGAAGGAGACTGCTCATATACAAAGAGCTTATTCTTGGCTTAGCTAGAATATAATTTTTGCCACTAAAATGACCAACCTAGGGTTTCAGTTAGTGAATAAAAGTGATTCGTGGTTCTCCACAACTGGGATTATTAACTGTGTCAGTTAGGAGCACTGGCAAAATGTACAGAGATGAGAACAACATTGAACAGTTAATTTTTAAATCACTGCCTCCGTGCAGTGCTAATATATGTTACAATCCCTGAGAATGAGCAAAAGGAAATTTGCATTTATTATCTTCTTTTTTTAACATTTTTTATGGCATGTGCAGTACTTTTCTCATCCTCTGACTAGTTCAGCAGTGGGTAATATAAGCAGATATTTCAGGAGAAATCCATGCATGAATTTTTTTCTTCACTCAAACTTCTACCTAATACTTGAGGAAAATGGGATCAGGGGCATACTAGGATCCCTCACTGAGGAGTGCAACATTCTCTAACCAAACTCAAGCTCATCATGCTGATCCTCTCCATTTTTGTGGCCTGGTGTTAAGGTGCCATTGGACTGTGGCACTACTTGCTTTATCGAGTGAAAAAACCCCTCTGATCATAAGCAGAAGTAGAGTTGCCTGTATCATGACAGAATTTTGTCATTTAATTCCAGACTGTAAAGGTTAACCATCTGCTTGAACAAGAACTATAGTTTTGCTTTGTTTTTATCCTTTCAGTCTTGTAAAGTCATAAGCGTGGGGCATAAGACGTTTTAGTTCTCTGGTGGTCATTTCAATGGAACAAAAAGGTCAGTAGGAAGGCTGGTGCTTTGGGTCTCTGTGGGGTGAGTTAGAACAGGAAGAGAGAGGAAATCAGCTGTGTATTAATTATAGCTTCCAGCTTATTTGTCCAACTCTTTACAAGTGAAAGGGAAAAGGAAAAAGAAACTTCATGCTTCAAAAGTATAATAGCAGTGAAACAAAGATGAGTCAGTATTTGTTTAATAATTACTGGAAATCAAAGAAAAGCAGTATTAAAAAATACAACCAGTCTGCAGACAGCGGAAGAATCCCGATGCTTAAGAATGTGGCAGTCATGTCTATTTATGCTCTATGAGAAAATATTTTTGAATGATCTTTTATTTCAACCTACTACAGCATTTGAGTGGGTAGAAGTTTGGTTTTTTTTTTCTGGATTCAGATGGTAGATACTTCAGGTCAAACTGAACCTGCTATGGAAAAGTAATTGGAGTTAAACTGGAGTGAAGAGTTTGGTGCTATTACAGACTACCTAGCTTCTGTTTATGGCAGGACTGTGGGTCAAGGGGCTGATAGAGCAATACCATACTTATATCAACTGTGTGATTGCAATTCAAATGCTCAGTAGCCAGTAATTGCACATTCGTGTTCTGCACAATATGAAATGTACAAGCCCAACATCTCTGACATAAACCCAGCTTATTTTGCGCCTAACATCCATAACTGATGCAATTTAAACACTTCTCTGAGAGCATATTTAAGAAAATGGGAAGCAGTAGACAAGTGTTACTGATGCAAGCCTGTTTCAAGAGATTCTTTGAACACAGTTATTGATAGGTTTTTCTTATATAACATATGCAAAATGTAATTGAAATTTAATTAAATGTCAGCATGACACCATTAAAGAGCTAACATTTGCCATCTTCTAAGACAACTATTCTGAGCAGTAACTTGTAAATCAGGAATTTACTCACGCTTTTCTTGTTCTTTTTTTTTTTTTTGATATTTTAGACAAATAAAGGCGACGTCCTTGCAAACCGTGTGCAGAACACATTGGGAAATTACGATGAGATGAAGGATCTGTTAACCAACCACTCCAACCAGAGCCATCTTGTAGGAATCCCAAAGAATTCTGTCCCACAGACACCCATTGACAAAAATGAACAGAACTTTTTCCCAGAACCGAGAAACAGGATGATCCCATCTCATCAGATCGGTGGCAACTCATCAACATCAATGCCTCCGCCTTCTTCATTGTCATCTAATTCTACTTTGCTGCACAGCCACCAGAGCAGCAGGAAGTCGAGGACAGACTGGTCACGCGGTGGTCACAACTCCGGTGGGGCCCAGCCGAGCCAATCCAGTAGTCAGCAGAGTCGGACAAAGCACAGCTCTTCTCATGACCAGTCACAGGGCAGGTATGAAGACCTCTATAATTGCCAGAGTGAGCAGCATAAAAGTGGGGGAACTGAGGAAGCAAATTCTATGGCAACTTCTTCACATTCGAGGAGGCACACTCATGCAAAGTCAGCACCTGGAGAACATACTTACAAAGAAAACAGTCATTCGAAGTCACCTACAGAGCTTGAGTTTGTAGGCCATGGTCCTGGATCTCCACTTCCTTCCACTTCTTTGTTAACTGCAAACAATGGTCTTTCGACTCAGAATTTCCCTCCAGGACTTCACTGTAAGAACAGCATGGTCCAGCAAAAGCCTACAGCATATGTCAGGCCTATGGACGGTCAGGACCAGGTACCCAATGACTCACCTGAACTGAAACCCCCAATAGAAATTGAGAGTGGATATGGAAATCAGTCCTTTGGAACACTGCTGGAAGGAAAAGTGAACACACCTAGTTCGAAGAACAAAGTACCAAAGCTCAACATTCCTCCTGTTAGTGAAGTAAGTGGTTTAAAATATCTTCTCTCTAGTACTGCTTGAGTATTTCATTCACTATTTTTCTCTGCAAATATGCGGTTGCATTTCCTGGAGTTACAGTGTAAAGCATTCCTTCTTCTAGAATGTGCGTGACTTTTTTCAGGAGTTTGTTGTGATAGTCACAGTAGCAATATTTAATGTAGTTTTTAAAGCACAGTTTGGAACACTAACATTTCTCGTTTATGATTAATATTAAAAGACTCGATCTCTGTCAGGTGTAATATATGCATACCAGCTATACCAGTTCTGGACAGGGAACTCTAATATCTCAGTTCATCTGCAATTTTCACTCTCGAATTCTCAGTTAAGAGGTAGTTTGATAGACAGATTGCTGTTTTAAACTCTAAGGAAAAATGGCAGTGTTCAAATTTCAGTGGTACTGAACAGTCCTGCCAGTAAGGAGTTTATTTGCAGAGTTTGCTAAATCCCTTTTTTTTTTTTTTATTATTGGAATTAATGTGACTTAAGTTCTGAATAATGCTTATGAAAATGTGTCCCATTGAAGCTTTTATGCATTTTGAAGAGCTCTTAATACTGGGATTCAGTCCCAATCTCTGCAACCAACAGTTTAAGCTGTTGAATTTTGTATTGCTGGTCAGTACAGTAGTCCTGTGAGGAACATTTTAGTTGGTTCATATTTGTGTCCATTCCAAGCACAAATGTATAATAAGGATACAAATTGAACTATTTATACTCTGTATACTTCTTCTCTTATTCTGAGTTTTTCTAAAGCAGTAACCTTTGCAAGGTAGGTGTGCAGTGTACATATGAGCAGAAATTGCAAGATGGGTTTTTCATAGCTTTCTGTTTTCCCAAAAATATTTCCCTGCTTGGTAATATTTTCATACTAGGAATGAGGAGCGATGCATTCTTAAACCACTTTATTGCAAAAGGTCAGCTTTTTCTATTGGAATAATTGTTTCAAGCCAATAATTTGTTTGACTATTTAAAAACTTGATGTTATTTATTAACATTCCAGGCAGCAACAAAGACTGATGTGTTTTGCAGTAGAGCTTGGAATAATTTTCTGGGAACTGCATCTGAAAACAGTAAAAGGCCTATTTATATCAAGTGGAAGCTGAGGGTTGCTTGCAGATGGTGTTTTATTAGAAAATGTATATGTTAATAAACGTAGCTTTCTGCAAGATTACTTTACAGATGTTTCTGTTTATTTTTACCTTGGGTTAAAAATCTGCTGGTGTAGATGGCTTCAGAGTCTGCTGCAATTTGTCGCTAGCATTGTTTGGCAAGTAAATAATTGCATGCAAAGGAAATAATGATGTTGCAAAGGAAATAATGATGTTGCAAAAGCAAATACTTTTTTTCACTCTTGCTATCTATTAACGCTTTGAGTCAATAGAGGCGCTTTAAAGTGGAGCATTAATAGGAAGACTTTTTGGAAATAAAATGTACCTTTTGCATTTTGTGTCAACTATTAAGAATGCATTTTTAATTTCTTTTATTTTTGAGTGAAATCCTGGCACTATGAAATCAATTGAGTTGTTAGCAATGTTGTTCGGGCACAGGATTTGACCCATAGGCTTTTTGTATAGCTCTAAGAACCTCTGATGTGAACTGTTGTTTTTGGAAAGATTCCTAGTCGCACAGATGAAAAATTACATTATGAATTTGTTGCTACTTTAGTTTATATCCTGAGTAGTGAAAAGTATAGGTGTATAATTAATTTCATTTAGGTTCAGATAAATGGTAAATTCTAGGCACTTTAGAAATGAAAGTAGATAATAATCTTAAAGCAGTCAGCATTTTGAGAGTAAACAATATTTTGAAGAGGGAAAGAAAACCCAAAGCTGTGACAAAATAACTTTCCTTTCGGAGACAGAATACAGGACAATAGCCAGACTGATGGATCTTTTACAGGCAAATCTCCTCCTGAGTTTGGAGGGCTGGATTTTTTTTGCCTGTGTCAAGACTGTGAACTTTGGCCCTCTGTGTTTTTCCACAGATGTGTATCCTGAATTTGATTTACCTTGCGTTCAGCAATAAAACTCCTTCCAATCCAACATTATCGATAACTGGTTTAGTTTAAGCTTAATCAGAACTGACAGTGCACACCTGTGAAACCCATAACCTTTTCAGAATGACTGCAGTGAGTGGCTCTGTTGTAATCTTTATACAATTGATGTGGAGGCTTATGATCCTTTGGTGGTGCTTATCAATTTATGAACCTTCCCAAGCCACCTCGAGCCATAGTGATCTGCTTGAAACAATTTTGCTCGTGCTCTGCAGGTTTCCATCTTAACACTGTTCCAGGTGGTGGTGGTGGTGATCATCTTCAAGCTAGGAGTAGGAAAGTTACTTTTTGGGGGTATTTCTTCATAATGTGTTTGTGGTTTTCCTGTATCCCTGAGTCCATTTTTAAAAGTTGCTGAGTGTATGCATAGAGATTGCGTACCAAAATGTTTTTAGTGATTCTCTCAAAATTTTGCTTCTTCGTAAGATGAGGAATTCTGTAAGGAAATAAAATTCCTAGGTGATGGTCCTGCAGTAATGGCACCCATTAAGGCATGCAATGTAAGGAAAAGAAGACGACAGTTCTTCCTATCTTATGGAGTGAGAAGGGAATAAGTAACCCAGTATTTGAACAAGCAGATTTAAAAGAAGTGCTCAGAGTGATGTGGAAACATGGCGTCATTTATCATGGCTTAATGGAATAGGATGTTGAGTGCCCTGGAAGCATTCTGCCATGTGTAAGGAAGTGATCAATTTTATAACATAATTTGTGTCACTTGAGGTGTTGCTCTAAGAATCTTTGCTCATTTGCCGGGCCCAATTCTGCCATCAGAGATGCCCATCCATCTTTCAGCTCCTCTGGAGCAGACAACATTGTTAATGCCTCGCTGCTGGCGCGTCTCCACTGGGCAAGGGATCGTGGGTTAGTGGTTTCCAAGGTTGTAGGGATTCACAGTAAGTTCACACACACCGTATTGGGTCAGGATGCTAGCAGCTCTTACATACCTGTAGACTAATCCTTGCCTCTGAGTGGGTGCTGTTGTGTGATTTCCAGAACTTGGCTCATTCACACAGAGCTAGTTCAGACCTGACTGCACCATGAGTGGCCATTTCTGGTAGAGAAATAGGAATAGCAGAGCCTCTATAGACTTTTAGTTATATCATGGAAGGATTTCTTTGTGATTTTTGATCCTTTTGAATTCCTTTTTTTCCTATGAGTATTTTTTCCTACGGGTGAAGGTAAAACATTTTGTGGTTTGGTGCCTTGAGCAAAACCCAGTGTAACCAGTAGTGCCCAGGCCTGGCAGACCCTGAGGTTCAGAAGTTGTGAAGCATATTTTTCTCAACTGGGAAGCTGTAGGGCGATCATGTGAGTTCCTGGGGGACATGCAGAAATGCACCAGACCACATGACATAGAGTTGATAACACTGGCCCTGGAGCTAAAACTGATAGAGAAAACGATAGAAAGCCTCAAGCTGTAAACATTATTTCCTGTTCCTTTCTTATTAACTCCCATCTCTTTAGTTTGTATTTACATGCATACTTACATACACGTATATATTAATTTTGAGCTTGCATTTAACATTTGGTGAATTGTGGCAACCCTGGAATATTGGAAGGAGCTTTTGTGTTATGTAGAATTCCACCTACTTAAATCATATGATGGCAGATGATTGCTACTTACCACTCGAAGGGAATTGCATAGTTAAATCTTATGCATTTCTTCCAAAAAGTAGATGTTAGAGACCACAATAACAGCTGATCCTCTCTCTGCTGCTTTAAAATCCAGAATCTTGATATATGTATGTATATTTAAACCTCTAGGAATCAGATGCTTACAAATTATTTCAAATGGACTAACGCAGCAGGTGACAGCTGAAATAATGCCTGTACTTTTCAGATTGGGCTTAAACACAAATTACTGAGTAAAGCAAAGGGTTTTAAGGTCTGTGAAAACATCAGAAGCTGCATTCCTGGAAAACCTTATGCCCAGTTCCCCAGAACAATGCATGGATTTCCAATAAATGGTTAGGGATAGGGAATCAAGAGCAATTGAGATAATTTTTGATTCTCAAGGCAGAGTTTTTAAATCTCACTACAGAATTGGCCTCATGTTCCTGCAAAGTAGCAAATGCTCATGTATGAAATTTTCCCAAAAATACAAAGCTAGGAACAAATCCAAAAGGCCTACGACATCTATGTCACCACCCACTTAAGGAATAAAAAATGGAGAACTTCTATTTTCACTTTACTTCTAGGAAAATATTTTGACGGGTTCAGTATACTGCAAAGTGATAAGCTTCTGTTACGTGTTTCAAATCATTCTGTTATCGCTGCATGTATTGATTTGCTTAGTGCTTTCTGAGCTAGCTATAAAAAAGGCTGTTCTCTTTCTGCATTAAAGAGCAAGAAAAATTGACAGGTAGATAACCATATTGATTGAACCTAAATAGTAAATGCAAGAGGCTTATATATGACTTATAAAAACTCTTTATAGGAACCAAAGCCAGCATAATACCTTTCTTTTTTAAAAATTAAATAGAGTAGATGCCTTTAACCAGCCCCACCCCTTTTTGATATACATGCTACTCTAGTTGCCAACTGTAGTACATTACCATAATTCTGGGCAAATCACTTTTTTCAAATGCCAGCTTTAGCTGTCCCCCAGACTTTGAGCTCAGAAGAAGAATGGACTGAATCACGCATTAAGATGAAATCCCTTTGCTTGGTTCATATTTCAAAAGTCTGAGGCCAAAAACAAACCCAAAGAGCAGTATTTCTTGCAGTATTAGAGGTTACAGCCATGTGTTTTTAATTTGTAAATACTGTGAGAAGTAATGTTCTTATGATACTTCTAAATGAAGACCATATGACAGCACTCGACTGAAGACCTCTTATTGTGGCCTTTTGAAGGCTACTGTCCGATGGCCTGGGCAATGGCTAGCAAAGCTGTTTTACAGGGATAGCAAGAGGACAGCTTGTCTATTTTAAATCAAACATAAATAAGCATATTTAGGGCCTGATTTTGAACCACTGTGACCAATGGGAAGTTTGCATTGCAGAACAGGGCACTTAAAGTCACTTGAATAGGTGTGGCTAAAAGCACTGACTGTGTGTGGCTAGAAGAACTGACTGTGTGTATTTGGTTTGATTAGGTAACTTCTTTCCCATTGTCCATTTGTTAATAGATTTTTGTTTTGTAAGCTAGTCTAATTTTGTCTTGCTGGGAGGAAGAAAAAACAGTCTGAGTGAAGTCAGAGTTAACTCTGTGAAGAGTCAGACCTGTGGCATCTTGAAGAGTGATTTTTTTTTTTTAAACCTTTTTGAAATTCCCAGTGCCAGAGTAATTGCTTGTCTCATTTGGTGTCTTATGAAATGTCACAAAGTAAAATGACCTCAAAGGCTTTGGGGAGAGCAGTAAAAGAATTTGGCTTGAGCAAAGATGTGGAGGCATCATTAAATGGCTGCATGGGGACCATAGGATGTATTCACAACTTTGACAATAGATTTGGTGTATGACTATGGAATAGTCACTTTGATGCATCACAAAGTCATTGTAGCCAGTTTAATTTGTAGAGTTTTTTTTAACAAATGGAAGGCATCAATCTTTATTTATCCTGTTTCTCATTCTGATAATTGGTCCTTAGTGCTATAATATTTACTCTTCACCTTTAAGGAACTTGTTCAGATACACAATGGAAAAGCATCCTTATGACTGCTTTTCTCTAACTAAGACTGCATCTTTTCTGATTCCTCCCATTAATTTAAGGAAAGCATCACAAGCTGTATAAAACCCATGTTGTGTTATCTTAATGTTGAGTGGTAATGTACTTTTTGAATAATAACCAGGAGTTGGTAGACCTAATTTTTCAGCACCTTGTATCTGTCCATCTGACATGCAAATACATAAGGAAGGATGTTCTTGGGTCTTGGCAGTCTGCTTAGTTGTCAGCTAACAAGGGCATTCTTCTATCATCAACCCAGCAGGTGTAATGCAGCTGAAGCCTTTGCGCTATTTGTTAATACTTTTCTGGAATATAACCTGCTTTAATAAAAATATTCTCTGTGAAACAAAGAATGTTGTTGTAAGAAAAGATGGGAAAATGCCATTTTCATGTATTTGAATGTTTTATTATGTGTGTTTTTACTCTGGGCTGTGAACAGCATGTATGCTTCTACTGAGAACAGGATAGGCAGGTATTCAGGTATCAGCAATTGGCCTTCTGTACTACAATGAGTGGGCATTTGTAAACTTTGCTATCAGCTATGTTAAATATTATTTTATCTGATGCAACCTATAAAGTAACACAGAGCAAGTTGGAAAAAACTTACCTAAATATTCACTGCTCTTTCCTGTCGTAACTTTCAGATATTTTTTTCCCTCAACCTCTGTTCTTTTATTTGTAGAGAAACTAAGGTTTTAAATAGTCTGAGAACACAGAAGTCACATGTTTTTTCAAGTGCAGGCAGGAGAGTGTGCACACATTCTGCATGGGCAGTGACAGCTGTTGTGAATCATAGCTGGGACTGAAGCTGGGGCTCTTCAGGACAGCCTCTGCTTCTTGAGGGAAAGCCTGGACTCTCCCTAGGAGCTGTAATTCACTTTTCTCTCAGTGCCACTTTTAGTGAATATGGTGAAAACACTGCATCCGACACACACCTGTTATATGTATAAAAAGAAGCATAAAGGAAATCAGTGGGTGTAAATGTAGACTTGGAGAAGAAAGTTCTAATCTGGATGAAAGTGGTAGTAAAGTAGAAAATCAGACTGCTGTATCTGGTAGGCGTAGATCAGTAAGGAACAACTGGAATACTATCTTGCAAATGCCAGGAATCCGGACAGCTGAGTGGTGCAGAATGTGATTAGGTATTGTAGACACAGTAGGAAATCAAACATAAAACACTTCAGATGTTACATAGCAGTTGAGACAGAAATACAGCTAGTGGAAGGTAAGAGAGGAGGGACAGCACCATATATTAAAGCCGAATGAAGATTTACAGAGAACATTGCAACAAGTAAAGACCTAAGGAAAGAATCAGAAGGAAAGATTACTTATGCAGCAGAGGTGAGGAGGACGTGGAGGAGATGTAGGTGTGATGTGAACATACAGTGCACCTCTGCTTCGCCTTTCAGTAGGAACATGCTGACCACAGAGCAGAGGATGGACAGCGGATGTAAGCACAGGGACACTGGACTCACCACATGGGAAAGAGGAACTATAAGACTCGGGTGTGGTCACTTTTCTTGTGGAGATTGCAGGAGCAGAAGTGCTTAACCTGCTCTTCAGCTGGTCAAACTCCATCTCATCAAAAGCTGGATGCAATATGCAGGTCATGGACCCATGGTCCAAGGCAGCCCCTCCTGATCTGTCTTCCTGCATTCTCACAGGTGTAAGGTGCTCACTCACATGCACACCTGTGTTTGTATTCTTTAGTTTGTTGATGCAGAATTACACTTAGATTTTAAACCATTGCAGCCACACAATATGAATCATATTATAACATACCTTCCAAATGTGAAAATCAGAGGAGGTCTTGTTATGAGCATTTCTGGTGTTATGGCCAGAGCCACCCCACTGTAAGCTGTAGTCTCTGATTCAAGTATGGAAAAGCATTTAGGAGCTGCAAGTGAAAACATCATATGGGAATACTTTAATAAAAAAAAAAAAACCACAGTGAAAGAAAGTTGAACATATAACTTGGCAATGCTCCATGAACTGCAGATATAGGTTAAAGTTATTTAGTTGGCAGGCGATTGCTAGTGTATTAGCAATGTTGGGGAAAAAAATCTAATTTCTGTATTTTGGCTTGTGCAGTAAAGAAATTCCTCCCACATAAATATGTTCATTTCACCTTCTGGGAAGTAAAGAAAGGAAACTGTAGCTGCAGTCTGTTATTTAATCTTCCTGAAATTAGCATTTGGTGCTCAGGAAGATTGAAAGATTTAATGCCAATGTCTTCCTCAAAAGAAAGAAATGACACACCACATATGCTTTACCACTGGTTAGACTGTTAAATGGAATTAATCAAAATCCATGTTAAAATATTTCCATGTGTTAATTAGCAACAGTTTGGAACATTAAAATACATATTGGCTTGGGAATAAATTAGTGAAGAAATATCAGATTGAGTTTGGGGGGTTTTAATTGCAACATAATACAGTGTGTGTTTTAGAAAGGTAAATGTAAATACACTCCTCTGAAATGCTGTGGCAATGTGCATTTAAAAATTGGGCGATAAACCAATCTAAAACAGGCTTTTGTTATGGCAGAGAGAGCGATACCACTTCCCATTTTAAAAGAAACATTGGATTGTTCCCTCATATAATAAAGTGAGAGTACAAACAGTTTAAAAATTCTAAGAGTTTCATCTCAGGCCAAAGGAAGTTTTAAAATCTCTCCTTTGAAAATCAGTATGATGCAGCAACTACCAACACCAGGTCTCCTGTTGCGAGTAGAAGAATTCGCCTTTGCCTTTCTCTTCCTGCTGGGTCATTGCAAAGTTTGTTTTCCATTCTCTCATACTGCGTCTTAAAGAGCAGCAGAATAGCATAAATATACGTAAGTATGTAAATGGACTAAACAGTATTTATGCTATTAAATTAATACACACAAGGCAGGTAGAGATATCTGTGGTAGCATTATAGAAACCAAACTCCTAACTGAGAACAGAGGCCATGGTTGGCGCACAGAGTATCCAGTTCTCTTCCTAAAGAGTCAGTGACTGTTCTTTTTCATGACAAAGGAACATATAGAAACCACATCCCCGAGGTTTCTTGGAGCTGCATTCCAGGTTTGGTCTCCCATGATCACATTGGTGGTGATGATTTTGTGTACATCCGGTGCAGGAAAGTTAAAAAGAAGGTAGGTGTTGATTTTAATTTTTTCTGTGGGTGCTGTTCAAGTAGCTATTTATCAAATAAACTGAGCATAAAAAAAAAGGTTTGGGGAGCAGAGGGAGGAAGAGGCAAGATAAGTACAGATTCAGTCACTTTCCAGGCCAATGAGCCTATTTTCGCTTGGATTTGCACAGATCTCTGAGAGAAGCCAGTGATCATAGGTCTAAGCCTAAATCTCCGTTAATACTGCCAATTAATACTGCCAGTCTAAACATATTTCAGTTGATTCATGCTGCTTTCCCTTGCACATGTCCTCAGAATCATTTTCCATTGTTATATCCCCCAGATGTGTAAACTCGTAGGGTTATATTTCACTGAACTGCAAGCTGTGACACTTAAATCCACAAGACAAGCTGGCAATTACTTCTGCTGTTTGTAAATATACAGGCATCCATTTACATTTGCCAGTATTTTCAATATAAACATTGAAATAATTCTTTCTTAAATATGTTAAAACACTAATATATACTTTGTAAGCTTAGAAAACCATGAAGATCCTCAGGTCACTTGGGAGAGTCGGGATTTGGATTTTATTACTTAGAGTTCACCCTGAATGAAGGCTTCACATCCTGGCCAGTAACCTTAACTCAGTTTAATCCTTTCTTCATGTCAAGAAACCCTAACTTTCTTGGCATCAGAAACTAAAAACTTCTCAAAAAATATAATTTATACTAGCATATGCTACTTACACTTGAATATGGTTAATTTTGAACCTCTCTTTGCATCCAGGAGTAGCTTTCTTAAGCAGTTTCCTTGTGAAGGAAAACTTCACAGTTTATTTTGCATTGGAATAAAGAGAGATTGTAACATCTTCCCTTCCCGCCAACACATGCAGTTACACATTGACGTGAAATATGGCACAAATTTAGCTAGGGAAATACTGAAAAGGGTACTTTTTATTCAAAACAATTATCCTAGCAACCACATCATTTGCTCCACAATCCTGTGATCACAAAGGTCACCATGTAACATGGTTTTATGGCGAGCACCACGCACTGTGGTGTCGCGAACCACAAATGGTTTGCAGATCCCAAAGTCAGGGATTTAGAGCTTTGCCAGTATTTCTGAGAGCAAAGCTTGACCATTAAAGTTGCCTAAGGTCTGTGGAGTCACAAAAAGCCAACAAGGGGATATGCATTGTCTGTGCCAACGGTTGGCGTTTTTTCATTGTCGTAAATTATTTCTTCCACCACCAGATAGAAGATGACTGTGCAGGGTAGAATGGGGGCAGGGCTGCCTTCAGCAAAGCTTCTGCATATTGAATACAAAGAGGTACATTTAAGTCCCACGAAATTTTATGTACAAGTGCTATTGCCTTCTCCCCTCCATGTAGTGATAAACTGGTTCTTGCCAGTTCCTTGACACATAAAATACCCAATTTTCTGTGCTAAAGATAAACAAAATAAACCAGACTGAGATGCAGACCCTTCTCCATGGGGTGTAGAGGGGATGGTAAAATACAGCCAGGCTAAACCTGTGCTGCGCTTTTGTGATGGTATTGCTGTGGGCAATCCCAATAATTCCACATGAGGACTAAGGCTTCCCGATTTTGATTAGAAGAAGCAAAATTGGGCCATAAATGATCAGTCTGAATAAGACTTATTTAGGACTGAAAGCAAAAGCAGGATGTAGAGAATTATTGCTCTTCAGAGGAGAAGAAAAATTAAAATTTGCAAATGCTGTTTTCGTAAACACTTTTTATTAAGATGTAACTGCACCTGCATTTCATCAAGAAAATTGTTTGCTGCAGTTTTTAATATACTTTGATATATTGAATATATTTGATTTATTTTGATAATAATGTTTTTTCTGCTTTTATTAGTATTCTCCATTCTATAAGTCCCTAGTCACAAGTATCAGATTTTGTGAGAGGTGGCCTGTTTACTTATAATTTTCATCCCACTTTTTCAGAACTAGTGTTTTAGCTATAATGAAGGCTTGAGATAAGCAACCAGATTTCAGATGCTAAATGATTTAGCTAAATCAGGAATATCATATTACTATTGACTTTGCTTGGTTGCAAGAGCCAGGAGCTAGAAAGAAAAATAGTGCCTTTCTGTTAGCATTTTAATTTATCTGAGGAGCACGCCCTGGCAACAAATCTGAGCTTCCCCAGTTGCTGCTCTTTGGTTCACTGAGGAGTGGGCTCAGAATACGTGAATTAAAGTTCTCTAGGTTGACAAGAAAACAAAAGCTCAGCAGGGTTGCCCATAATGTGCTTCAGATGCTCTCTGGAGAAGTCACACTGCTGTCACACAGCCCCTTTTCTCTCCTCCTTTCCCCCAAGACTCACTCCCTGTCTTCTCTGGCTTCTTGGTACCAACTTTCTCATTAAATCAACTTCTGCACTTCTTACCAGTGTAGCTACAGCTTCATTCTCTGGCACTGGGACAGGTAGTGAGGGACCTGGGATTAAATTACCTCTCACAGTGTTACAGAAAGGGCACCTGACCTCTACAGCTTGCCTGTAAGAACTGTAAACAATTATATGAGCAGGTGGCAAGAATGGAGAAGGCCCTGCCTTCTCCTCATTGTGGGCTGCACTCTCCAGCTCTTTGAGAAGGGAAAACTGCTTTAAGTGCTAGAGGCAGCTCCCGTAACTTCCATAAGCACCTTAAAAGGAAACTGATTTTTACAGTCTAGCATGGAAGATTTTCCATAACTAATCTTGGATGGGGTTTCATAAGTGGTTGCTCAGAACAATTTTCCACATTCTTGGCTGCTCCAGTCGTTTTAGTTTCTAGGGTGAGGCACATGTCAGGTCACTGAACAGAGAGAGGGATTTCCCCTTTCGTTAGCCACAATAAATATATTTGTTCAAGAACAAAAAGTTGAAATAAGACAAACAGCTCTGATGCTGAAGAAAAGGCTATTTGTGTCAAATACATAGGAAAAAATGTTCACAGATAAACTGTTGGAAGGCTTGTCCTTTAACAAGGCCCAGTTTACTTGGGATCCTGACTGTGGAAAGGCCCTATATTTCATTTGTTTTCCTGTTAGCTAACATGGGGCACTGCATGGTGAGGAGAGATGTGATGGTAGGCAGCTGTTTCTTCAAAGTACTGGAAGTAATATTGACACATTCTGCACTGTGTTAACTTGAGTTTTTGCAGACTTCATAGATTATTATTTTTCTGGTAGTAACTTCACCAATTTGTGTTTTTTCTGTGTGTACATATGTGCAAATCCAGATGTAAAATTATAGATAAGCAGTACAGAGACAGTCATGTGAGCACTTAGATCTACATCCACACTTACAATACAGAGGCTTACTAGGCTTTCCCTGGTACAGTGCTGTGGTTTCACAATAGATCACACATGACAAAGGTGGGAAGGAATTACAGATTTTGTTGCCTTGTCTCCTGTGACATAGAGCCTGCATGGAGATCTTCACTGCATCTGGTTTCTGATTTTGGCCCTGAATGCAGACAAATATAACAGGCCCTAACAATTGTCATTTTTGGTCCTCCCACCAAAAGTGAGGCCCAAGGGAATCAGTTTTTAGCTAAATGTTCTCTGTTCTGTTCAATCCTTAAATTTACTGGCACTGCTTGTCTGTCTCTTGCTGAGGGGGACCACACAATTACTTCTTAAATTCCTCTTTGTTTCCAAGACTACTTTCCCACTTGATCTCTTTCCAAATGAAGCAAGATCCGCTTTGCCCGCAGTGTTGGTGTCCCATGACTCCTGGCACTTACTGTTTTGCTGTTTCCCTCTTACATACCATCAGGTGCACTTTGCAAATATCTGTGGTCTTGTGAGAGCAGCACAATGTGTGCTCTGCTGTCATAGAAAACCCTGAACATTTTAAGTGAATGCTTAGTACCTGAGAAACAATCCAATATCTTCTCTTAGGAAGCTTTTAGTGAACAAAGCCACTCTTAAGCCTTGAGGTGATTATAGTACACGTGTATGAGGTGTAGAGCCAAAGTTTCTGTGTTTATGTACATAAGAAAAGGTATTCAAATGTGTTCTCCCACCATTTTTCATGTAATTTTACAGTGGTGATGGCTGGACTTTGCATATGGATTGTTGTAATCCTACGTCCTTGTAGCAAAGTCTCACCTTGGATTGAGTGTCACATTGGGCAAAGAACACAGCAGATATTTTAGAACAGTTTTGCTTCATGAATGATTGCTTTCTGCTCTGAGGAAGGGGAAAAAAAAAGCCACAGGACTGCATTTACCACATCTTTGTGTCTGAGCAAATAAACTGTGCTGAGAGCCTCAGCTCAGGCTTACACTTTATTTTTTCCAGCCTGAAACACAGACTGAGATAACTCAGGTCTGCCCACAATAGGCAGCAAAAATGTTCCTTGAAAGGATTCCAAAAGTTTCAAGGCCTGGATAGCTATGGCAAGAGTTTGTGTGTATAAAAATATGTACCATATAGGATGTGTATAAAGACACTTGAAAATTAAGCAAAATGTACACAAAGCTCTATTGAGATTGCTACTGGGGAAAGACATTTGGTAAATTGCAGAATTCATTTGAAAAGACAGAAAAAAACAACCTACAACAACAATAAAAAGAAGAAAACAACTCACATCCAGAAACAATGAAAAGCCACCAGTGTCATTTTACATGTGGCTGTTACGCAAGGCTCCCGAGGGATTACCTTTGACACTGAGCTCTCCAAGTCGCATCTTCTTGCCTAACACACTTGCACAACAAGCACCACTCCACAGCAGCAGGTTTAGAGCCAGGACAGCAATCACTGCCACTGACATTGGCTGCAGTGTTTTGTCAGAATATTCTGAGCCATTCCAAACCTAAGGATAGAAAATGGAGTAAAGGAGACTGTTGGGGAAAAAGGAAAAAAATTCCCCACTCCACATCAGTCTCTCACACTTGGCTTTAAGTAAAAGAGATATAAGGAATGATTTCAAAATCTGGTGTCTAAGCTTTTTAATTTTTTTACCAAAAAGGAAAAATCAATGCATTTTCTCCAGGAGGATCAATCTGTGCTCCTGCCAAAGTAAGTGTAATTTTTATTTTTGACTTCATGGAAGCAATTTTTGGAAACAACTCTTGTGCCTTTATAATTAAGTTAAATAGTTCAAAAGTGTTCTGCATTTTCCCCCTCTCATATATAAGGTTAATAGATGAAAAGTGTTCTCCATTCCCTGCCCTGACTCATACATCTGTACCTTCTCCATAATATGCCAAACAGTGAGCCCCAGAAATGAACCTACTCTTCTGCAGAGATGTTATTTATAAGGACTGAATTCCAGTTGCTTATAGACCCACTGTTGCTTATAGACAACTTGTGATTGACTTCAGCAGTGTTTGGATCAAGACCTGCAAAAATAAATTCAGAAAGAACCACTCTAAAATTAGCACGTACCAATGACTGCATTACAGGGTGGACTGGACTGAGTATTTGTGCTATCCTCTTATGTAGCACTTCAAAACACAATTTCCACTGAAACAAGCTCTTGGGAAAATAAATGGAGAAGTTTCCAAATACTATAGCTGTTTCAGTATTCATACATAATAAACCCAGCTTCTGTAAATAACTCATTTTATCTGTCAAACATTGTAGGCACATATGCCACATTTACTGTCACTGGGGTCGTAAATAAACAATGTATCTGTCTACACATTACTTATGTCTGGGGGAAATGAACAAGTACACATGAAGAACAGTGAGGAACATATTTTAATTGTATAATAAATAGTTGGTGTTGCTATTGTTAATTATTTTAATTACATATGAATTTAAAAATACGGTACCATAATTCAATGCAAGATGCAGAAGGGTAGTACTCAAACAAAATTAAGTTAATGTATCTAGTACATATTTCTTAAATGCATTTCTACACCGCCTCACTCAAGTACAACTTTGGGCTTGAGACATTTTGACTTTTTGTTCTGAACAGAAAATGGCCCCTCCCAAACTGCACAAGCAGCACTTGGAGCCAGGCAGTGTCTGTAACTGATGCTCTAATGATGCTTGACTTTGTAGTCAGAATCTTCTTGAAAGGGCATTTGCAGATTTTCAATTTAATTGTAATCGGTGGTGTCCTCTGTGTATAACCACATAGAATTTACATTTGGGTTGATTTTAGTGTGTAGGTCCTGACTCTGGTTTATTATGTATCAATGAGCCAAACTTAGATCTCCCTAATATTATCAGAATGGACTCTCCTTTCTGTTTGCATGATATCTCTTAGCAGTTTGTGCTGTGCCATTTTGTGATTGCAGTTACGCATCAGAAATAGTAGGAGACTTCTAATGAGGTGCTAAAATATCAGGAGTCTGCTTTTGCCCACTGGACTATCTTGGTGGTTAAAATATACTCTGTACACTTTTAATTTTGCTTTCTGTAGGCAGCGTTGTCACTTAAAAGACCGATTTCGAAGCCTGTCTTAGAATAATTTGTTTCTTGATGTGTGTTGGAAAATAAGCAAATCCAAATCCAACAAATGTAGAGATGCCATTCAGCCCCTTGTAAATTTGTTGTACTCTTGCTGAGGGAAAATAAAAGAAGTTCATCAAGCAAGTAGGTATGGATTGGAGTAACAGGCTTGATTTATGACAGAGTACAATTAAGTTAAGCTCTGTCTGAGCCAAAGTCATAGTAGAACTTATATTTATATTGTTAGATCATATTTTCATTATTAATTATAGAATTATTATGATCTAATGTCTGTACTAACCACGAATACTGCAAGAGAGACAATATTATAAAACAAAACAAAAGCCTTTATAAATTCTGTTGATTGGCTAAAATTTACCTTTTATATTAATAGTCTTTTACCTAAGCTAATGAGCCAGAATATTAAGATTTAAGACATTAGTGCTATTAATGTAATGGCTAATGATGATGAAATTCAGCCTTTAGTTATTTCCATGGATCTCTTGGTAACTTATGGATGAGTAGAGCTTGACCCTACATGCTTTGCTAAAACACCAAAACACCACAGTAAAGGACTAAGGTACATTTAATCCTGGGATGATTAAGTCACATGGGGTGATTAAATCACAAGGTAGCTGCGTCTTTGAAAATAAATATATTCACTTCTGTTTGGCATTCATATGGCAAGAATCTATTGTGTGCATCTGCGTTATTTTCCTTTGATGCTGTTAAATATCTGATGAGTTGTCTTCTGACATAAATAACATTGCAAGTGGAGTGTTAGAAAGACCATACATACGATCTAGAAGGGTCTGGATTATAACAGCACTGCTATGAGAAGAATTCCAGCGTGGACACCTCTTGTTAACAGCCCTTCCATAAGTGCTTAAGTTCAAATTAACTGTTCTGAAACCCAAATTAGAGTCAAATCTGATGTGAGCCAATTTACTCTGCACAACAATCACGGGCAATGAAAAGTGTTCTGCTAGATTGCTGTTTAAATTGGATCACTATAGCTCCCTCGGTGGGAAAGTAGTGCAGAATTACAATGGCCAGCAGCTAAATGTAATTTAATTATTGGGTTTACATATTGGTTAGTTCTTGCATTGTTTAAAAAGAAACATTTTCCAGCCAGGTGTACAATGTCTGGCCAGTGTTAGAAATCATTATAAAAAGCTGGAAGAATAATAGACTGATGATCTAACACATTTAAATTAAGCAAGGTCTGATTGTTGAATGTTGAAGGGTGGGGAGTTCATTTCCATTGAGGGCTGACATTTTGTCCTCATTGTATATTGCATCGTTAGTGGTGTAATACATGCAGAAATATGATGATGAAAGGCCTGAAGACTCGGAGTTTGAAAATACAGCTTCGTTAGAGCTATCTGTTGTTTCACACAGTTTTTCTGGTTGAAATCACATGGTAGATTTGAGACCCTCCGTTTAATATTTAAAAACCAAACAAAAATTTAATAAGATGTCAGTCCAACTTCGTATGTCCTAGACTTTCTCATAACTGAAAGACACTACAGGTTGCTGAGTGTAAGGTGGCAAAGGGTGTCATTGTTCTAATACTGCGCTTTTTTCTCCAAGTTCCTTCTTTTGCATCATAACAGCAAAGCTCCATATCATGTCGTTGTTTGATATGAAATTGCTTGATAGGGTGAGATGACACATTCATATTATGTTAGCAGCATAATTTAACTGCTCCATTTTTTTTAAACCATTTGCAAAAGTGCTTGAAATGTGTGCCTTATAAAATAGGGTCATTACAGCTATGGTTGAATTGGCATTTCAGTAATAAACCCTTTGTAGAAGGTTAGATGTTAATGCAAAACTTCTATCATTATAAATATGAATCCGTCAGCAACAATATGAAGTGACTTCAATAAATGGACACGGGAAAACCTGCTTTGCTGAATGATGATACTGTGGCTCTCAAAGGCCTGACATTGTGCCACCCACACATTTGCCAGGGCAATACACATGGAAAATGTAGTTTTTTGGTTGAGAGAGGGATGCCACTCACAGGTCAGGCTGCACCCTGGGCTGGGACTGGCTGGCACCTGCTGTGTTTGCAGGGCAGGAGGCTGAATGGATTGCTTCTTCTAAATGTAGCCTACAGCCTCAGTCTGTGCCTGTATTTCATACAGGCACCAAAGCCCATCTCAGTTTGTGCCTCTGTGGCATCGGGGATCCAGCCCTCTGTCTTTGCTCAAGTAGAACCTACTGCAGTAAAAATTAGTGTCTCCCAGTAAAACTGATACAGCCCTTTTTGCCCTCTTTCAGGAGAATGTTTTTCATACTGTGCTGAGAAAGCTGTCTCTGGATTGCATATAGAGAACTGAACAAAAAGATTTGTATGCCAGAGCTTCTTGTCTCATTCTTTTCCTGCTCCATTTTTGTCAAGGAAGTTACTTCAGCTGTACTCTGAGGGATAAAAGGCATCCCCATGGTAAATGAGAGCATCTGCTGTTGCAAAGAGGAGGCTGAATGCTGATCTGAGATTTGAAGTAGGTTAGTGGACACATGAAGAATCCTTCCAGGTGTAGCTGTCTGAGAGCAGAACCGCGTGTATAATTCCATATACATTTCCTTCCTCTTCTTCTTGAGGCAGCCTCAGCTTCAGCACTAAAGCTTAAGGTCCTTACTTAAGTAATTTAGGTGCTTACACTGACTTAGGTTTTGTCAGGGTGTATATTTTTGGAGGTCCATCTTTGGAGGAGTACCTGTTACAGGTTCAGGAGGGGTGTCAGCATGGCTGGAGATGTGAAGACAAGCTCACAAAAGATGTGACTAGGCAGATGGAGTGGAGAGAGTGGGTGGCTGTGAATGCTGTCTATAACAGGGCACGAATAACAAAGATGATAAACATCAGTACAAAGGGTGCCTCTATCAGGTAGTACCACAGATATCCACCTGCCAGTAATCACACTGTTTATGTTGTCCTCAGAATATGGGGCTCCCTCTCTGCTGCTCCTCTAATTCTGTTTTACAGTCTGTCTATGGCACCACTTCGTAAACTCACAAAAGCTTGTTTTTACTGCTGAACTTTTTCCATCTACTTCCTTGTCATTTAGTAGTGCCTTTTGTAATCTGTGCCATATTCTTCTGTGTTCTGTAGTATGATCCTCTAGGCCTGATCACATAATTTCTTCAGTAGAGGCCTTCCCAGTTTGTAGGCTTAATGATTTTCTGCATCTTTGTTGGGTAACAGTGTTATCTCCAGTTGAAAAATCACCAATAAAAATGAATTTTTGCTGTGTGATAAATTTTGTGTCACTTCGTTGGACAAAAGAGGACATTTATGAATGAACCATGAATAAGCAAGGTCCATTCTCTACTGTATGTCCATTACAGAATCTGGTCTGTTTGTACACTCTATGATTTATAGAAATTTTAACTTTAAAATATCTAGCTTTTGTTATTAGAAGGGCTCTTGGGGTGGAAGCACATAGAAGGTACCAGGTGAAAAAGCAAACAACATTCCTCAATTTCAGTTCATTTCATTTAAATTTAGAATAATTTTGGATGGCTTTTTTAATGTTTGTTCACACAATAGTCATGTAAGTCATATCTGCCTGCATGTTCTATTTACTTTTTAGGTCAGATTTGACACATATATGTGTTATTCCAGGAGTGTCATCACTCAACTTGTTGCCAGTTTCAGGAAATTCTCTTATACTCAGGTCCTTGTGAATTGCATCAAATGCTAAAAGATTAATTTATTGTCGAAAATGAATAAATAGATTGATGGATATTATGCTTCTAATTAAACAGCATGGATCAGGGAACTGTTTCTTTGTTATATTCCTGACTGGAAGGCCAAATGTTTCAAGTGTTTGAGCCAGCTCTCATACCTTAAATTTTAAGAAGCTGAAATTAGTAGAGTCCTTCTAATGCTAGTGAAGATCTGCCTGACCTCTGAGGTATTTGCAGTTTGTGAGTCGATATTACTGAAACCTGTACTTTAAATGAAGTAATTTTCCATGTTGTAAAGGAACAGAGCATTTCTAAAATTATAATAGTGTAGTATGTATATGCAAAATCTATAGGTGTTCTTGATGAATAACAATGCACTCTGACAGCAAAGAATCAACATAGAAAAATTAGGTCACAGCAGCTTGCTTGCTCTTTACACTGTCATGGTTGATTGGTTATTCTCATCACCCTTTGTTTAAAATCATTTCAGAATTAATTGGCGTTCATTAACGCAAGTCTTTGTAGCAGAATTGCAGAAACAGTCATTAATGTAGCTAATAAACATAAAAAAGAAAAAAGGATCCTATTACCAGGTCCCTACAGGCTGTTAACTAACATTTTGAATAAGAATACATAAACATAAATTAAACATTTTTACAAACTGCTAAGGATGTGGGAATTTAGCACGGTGGTCTGTAGCAATGCTTTGAACCAATTTGTTATATTACGTCGATTTTTTAAGGTTTCTGCTGTAAAGAGAGCGGTCCTGATGAACTTAGATTTTCACTGCAGTCATGCAGGTTTCTTAAGAGGTCTGTCTGCCTCTACCAGCTACTACAGATGAGACTCTGATCCTTCTCCCCTGAGTTCAGTGAGTATTTTTCTTGTGGAATGTAGATGTTCAGGTCCCTTTTGTGATGTTTTGAGAAGAAACAGAGCAAACTTAGAAGCCAGAAGTTTTGGTTGAGGGCCCAGCAGCAGATACTGACTGGTGCTATCATCACCTGCTTCATTTGTGTGGCCGAAGGCTGTTCACTGACTTAATCTGAGTGCTCTGTGATGTAATTTCCATGTTTGAGCTAGACCATCTCAGTAAAATGCACTCTAAATTTGGTTGTGTGTTAATGACAGGATTTCCCTCATTTGTGCTGCTGCCCTGATTTGATGGAGGATGCCATTTGGTATCTCTTGAACAACCACCCCTCCAGCTATTTTTCCTAATGGATGTCCCAAGGTTAAAGGTCACCGGAGGAGGAGTGCGAGTGATGTAGGAAAAGTCACCTCTGCCCTGTGCCCTGGCACACATGGGAGGAGTGGGGGGATCTGACGGTGTGTGCACAGCTCTTGGCCTTGGAGGGGGTTCCTGCCTGAACCCTTGCCCATCTGCAGAGATGCAGGGCCCAGTGCTCTGGCTCAGGGTCCAGGATTGGGCTGCTGGAGGGAGACAGGCTCATTCCTGCGCTTACAGGCACTCGTTACCCAAATCGGAGGAAGGGGATGCTTACACTCCCTACTTTACATGGAAGGGAACTGTGGTTTTTCCGCGGGTAATGAAAGCAGCAGTGGTGCTGAGCAGCAGAGGCTCCCCGCTGCCTGGCTGGCTCTTCGGGATCTCCTCACGCTGCCCATGGCTTGGCTGCAGCGTGGGCAGTGGGGCTGGGAGAAGGGCCAGGCTGGCCGTGTCCACCTGGGCTGGCACTGCTGCCTTTGGGCACCCTTCTGCCCCCGGAGAGTTTGTGGGACACCTGAGTCCCCGATTTGGAGGCATGCGGAGGTACCTGAGCAGCCAAGTGAGCGTGGCCCAGGAACAAGTGAATAGAAATGCCAAATTATTTATCCTGAAGTGTTATAGACATTGAAATGGAGCCCTAGTGAGGGGCAATTGGAAAATGTGTCCCCTACTATTTAATTTTCTAATGTCTTTGCTGCTGCTTACTGAATATAAAGAGGGCAATTTGTAGATGAAGCACCAAAGGTAGTTAGTTGGTATATATTGAGGGCACTGTAATGGCTGAACAGCATTGACTGATGCACTTTTAACTTTGTGTAAATGCAGTCTCCATGCAAATGCAGCCTTGGCATACACAGTAAGTTACAAAAATATTTCAACTACAAAATCAACTAGACAAATATATTGCTTTGTATGTCTGACTCTTGATACACAGTGTCTATATACATTCTGACATACGCAGAGAAACATGAAGGCTTGCCAGTGATCCATATATATTGCTTTTTATAGGATACAATTTAAAAGAATTCAAGCCTTAAGTAGGATACAGTTGGTAAGGGGACAAAGAGTTATATTTACCCCTGCAATTAAAATATAATAATGGAAAGACTAAAAATTGTTTTAGTCTAACTTTTGTTTATTGACTAGAACATATAAATGGCTTTAGGCACTACTAAACAATAAAAAAAATGTGGCTCACTATTGGGTCTTTTATCCATTTTAATTTATTTTGATGCTGCATGCAGTTTCTGAATATCTTTTGTGGGTTGTAATAAAATAGCCGCAGTGCAATTTTGCATGTATGTCAAGCGGTGCGTGACCTGATATGCAAATTTAATACTAAGGTGCCAAAACTGAATTCATAATGTTTCACATCTACAGAGCTGTTTAAGGCAGTTTAGAAATCAATGAATATGTAATATGAAGGTGATAAGACCTAAATAAAAACCTTATTTATCTACTATGAAAAGTATTTATACACAGAATATTTAGCACAAGCAGAAAATGGACAGAGTTTCCAATTATATGGTTTGCATAAACAAATGTTGAACCATGTGCTTAGAATAGATAATAGCATAGCTAGTTCCTTTGCATTATACTTTAGAAATGTTTACAGATGTCTCTCTCTTAGTGTATATATAAAATGAAACACTAAACTGAAGCAGCTTTTGAAGAAAAACCTCTTTGAGGTCTCTTATTTATTTTTAATTTACAGTATATGGGGTGCTTCATTATAGGTTTCTGTTACTGGTTTTCAGGTTATTAAAGATCAGTGAAATAAGATACACTTTTGTGAAGTCTTGTAGTTTATGGTGAAATAAGGGACATAAATTTAACTGGTAATAAATAAGAATCAAATGTTTTCCATCTGCTTACCTCTAAAAGTAAAGAAGATTCAATTTTGGAAGCATTTAGTCTTTTGAGCTTTTCTCCTGAATAGACAAACTGATTATTTCTATTATTTTGTCTAGAATGTTAATCTAATAAAGTTTCACGAGTTTACCAAAGGATACTGAGTTGGACTGGCCTTTCACTCAGCATGTATATGCTGTGGATGTGGACTGGAAATCCAAGTCTTGATTGATGGCAATCAGTCCCAGCTATACCACTGAAAATACGTACTGTCTCCCCAAGGAGGAAGAGAGAGTGTGTGTTTGATTGGCTGGCAGCATTGTTTTACAGCACCCTGCCAGTCAGCACAGACAGACATTTATATCTCTTGGCTGGAAATAAGTTGCTACAGTAATGGCTACCAATGTGTTGAGCAATCAAGAAAAATGTAGGGGTGCAGTAGGTTTTCAAAAATGTCCATCATGCCATATGTGTACTGCTGGTATTTGGAAGAGGTTTTTGTATTCACCTTGCTAGAGGCCAAGGTCGATTATAGGAAAAGTCACAGCATTAAACTGACAGATGAAATAATGATTTGAAATAGATAGTAATTAATCTTTGTTCTTGTGTAAAAAACTAGGGAAAACTCAAACCTCAGAAGGGTATGCTTTTTTCCCCACTCCTCACCTTAAACCAGCTCAGGTACAGCTTTTCCATTGTTGGTCAACAGCCTGTTGACTTAATGTCTTGAACCTCAACAGGGGTTTAAAGTTCTAAATAAATTTGAACATTTTCTCTGTCTGATCAGTTACAGATGAGAAGTAGGTGGTGGGTAATAATGAAGAAGATCTTAGTTTTTGTCCCTTGTGTGGCTACTACCCCATGAAATTGCTGCCTCCCCTCTGAGAAATGAATGATGGGGTCATTTTTTGTTTCTGCATGAGGGATTGTCTACATTTCGTCAGCAAGTGCTAGAACCATTCATTTTTATGAAGTTTTCTTTGATTTTTGCCACTATTTATTAAAAGAGATCGTATAAAAATTAGTATGGGCAAGAGCCTCAGGTTAATTCTCTCTACCAAATACACTGCACTAAAGTTCCTTGACGGAGAGCATCTCACCACATTCCTGGGAGGGGAGGACATCCCAGTTTCCCTTTCTCAAAGATGCCCCATAAGAGGCTTATTTTAAAAGAAACCATATGGATCCTTCCATATGGAAATGGAAACATCCCTGAGGCTCCCCTCAGGAAATTCTCTTTGCATTGTCTTGATGGTCCTGGGGAGTGCTGAGCTCTCTGAGGAGACCAGGCCCTTTCGGGTCCTAAAAGAAACCTGCAGTGTAGGGCCACATCCAGATGAACCTGGAATGGCTCTGTGGAGAGATCTGCCCTCCTCCTGTGTTGGGACGTGGTGTGCTTGTAGGAACTGTGCTGCTGTGCTCCCCTTTGGCTGTCAGAGCCGCTGGCTGGGCTGGAAGGCCAGCAGTTAAGAACTGATACAGTAAATGCATGAAATGGAATGCATGTGGTTTAGTAAACCACTGAAATGGTGTATACTGTTGTTTTCCAAACAGAAGTAAAACACATTTTGTTCTCAGATACAAATATTTCTAGTTCTTAGATACTTTTCTGGAACATAATATCATAGTATTTATGAATTTATATATACATTATTATGGTTCCTCCAGAATTTTTCTTTTGATCTTGGCTATGGTTTTCCCTTTCTGGCTTTTTTTTTCTCTTTTTTTTTAGAAAGCAGAGTTTTCCACTGAATGCAAATTCTAGTTCCTAACCAAGTCACAGAATGCAGAATGATGATAGAGCAAGCAGTTTGGGTTATTTTTCTCTGGAATCATCATTTCCCTCTGCAGCCTCTTTCACAGAGCTTGGAGAACTGCAGGAAGAGTGGGTGCTGCAGAAGGACCTCGATGGGGCAGGAGACTCCACTTGGCTTTGTGCAAATTCTGCCTTCCCACCAGAATCTCTGGTCTGTAATAGGGACTTGAGCTTTAACTGTTTGTTCCTGGGTTCACCTTTGAGGTTAGATGAAAACTCCATTCTCACACCAAAACATTGAGTGGTTTTGCACTGACCTGAGTTACTTAACCTGAGCCCCAAGGCAGCTGTTTTACGTGTGGCTTTGAATTTTTTATACATTTTGGACAAGCAGTTGGACACAGACATCAGTGCAGTGACTGATGAGTCAATGCCTGTAAAAGCAAACGTGAAGTCTTAGTCTGTCAGGGAGAACTGGGACCTTATCTGGCGCTTGTGATCTGACACTAGTCTTCCCTTGGGGTTTCTCCTTGTGCAGAGCAGTATAATGCACCCTTTATACTGATGCTGGCATAAAGACTCAAGCTGCCAGCTCAGGGAAGCCTGTGCTCAGAAAATACATTTCTGTGAAGTTCATTGTGTCATCCTGGATTCTTGTCCACTTCATTATTCAGCAGTATCTCAACTAAGAATTAGGAAGACTGAATTGTTCCTAAAACTAGGATTATTTTTGGGTTACATATTTGTTTAGTGACAGTTTTGCTGCTTTGGAGAGCATCTATCCAGGATAACTGTATTAATAAAGAAAGCACTCAGTACTCAGGAACATCATTTTCTTGGCAGCTTAAATGTCTTTATTTGTGATTTTCCTGTCTGTGTCTTTTAATCAGTGTCATGCTGTGAAATCTGCTATTTTTGCCATGACCAACCCATGAAATTTTTCATTGCTGTTTCTGTGATTTGCATGAGACTTGCTTTATGATTAACAAGCAAAGTTCACAAGTGGGTGTTTTATTTGCATGGATCTCATCACTCCAAAGGGGGCTCTCTCTTAGTCTGGCCCCCAAACTGGACTGTAGACACAAGGCTTAATGTTTCTAATATTAAGAGATAGTTATTACAGGTTATCTCTGAAAGTAGTTATTAGGTTAGGCAATGAGGTGCTGTCAGTGGAGCTTCCCTGAAATGCTTGGGTTCATCACCTTTGTTTTGCAGCTTGTATTTACTCAGTTAGGCATGGAGGGAAGTAACACAAGCTCTGTGCAGAACAGAATTCAGACACTTCAAGTGTGTGTCACACAGCAAAGCAGATTAGTAACAGGCTCGGCTAGGGCTTGAATCTCCAATTTGGAGTGCAAAACCTGTAGAAGAAAGTGAGGTTCTTACTATTTGATATATAGTAACTGTATAGTGAGTTATACTGATATATAGTGATTTTTTTTTTTGTACTGAAGCACTGTCTTACAAGTCTTTTGGCTGAGCAAAAGATAGTAAGCTTAGTTTAACAATTAAATGATACTTTGACATTTATTGAAAAAAAACCCCAGGTTTGGCTTCATTTTAAGTGTGTGGTCAGAATGAATTCATTTGCTCTTACTGGAAGAATACTTATCATAATGGATTCATGTGGTATCCATGTGCTCGTCACGTGTTCTTTTTTATACACATCCCTCTAATTCCATTTCAATGCCACTTTAATTTAGCATTAGTTAATGGACTCCACATAAAGGTTGCTCATTTTTTATCTGGGTTCTCCAACTAAGTTTCTGGTTTTTAAAACTGCTAAGCTGGTGAGGAGAGCACTAAATATTAATAGCAGCACTTTGAAAAATTAACAGAATTATCTTCCTTTTTGTGTGTTGATTCCCTTTTACTACTTTAATAGTTAATAGGCAAAACAATAAGGGATATAGATTAGTCGTGGCAAATGAAATACGTTGTTGGAAGAGAATGTGCAGATACCCACACACACCAGACATCAGTGACTCTTGGGCAGCATGGAAAGATGTCAGATCACCAGTGGTGGGCATGGTAGAACAAGAGGGAACAGAGTCCCCAGTCCAGTAGATCAAAGGTGCTTCTGTTGGGAACTCACCTCTCCATGCTTTCCGTAAGTCACCACGTCCTGAGGTTGAATTAGGAGCCTGACTGCCCAAATTGTATGATCACATTTCTGGAGCCACCAGCTTACCTTGGACACCCACCTAAAGCTAAAGTGAGTGGTGGGAATATCTCCTAATACATAAAATCCACTGAGGTCCATGGGAGTTAGGCAGTTTAATTTAGTGTAATCTAGATTTCACTCAGAGGCTGAGGACCTGAAATTCTTGAGAGGCTTTTCCATTGACTTCAGTAGGATTTGGCATAGGTTGGATGGGCCCACGGTGTGGTGTGAGACAGCCCTACACAAGCCAAGGTAGAAAAGTTCCATTATGATAGTCAGGAAAAGAAAATACTTCAATGAGTAAATTGGCTCCAGTTGTTTATTATCTATTATTTATTATCTCATAAAAAGGCTTTATCCAATAAGACTGTAGCTGAGTTTTCATAGGGCGTTTGAAACAAAAGTGGCTTCATGTCAAATTTATGCTGGAAAGGTCAACATTAGTTTACATCAAAGGTTTGGGTTGTTGAGAAACAATAACATAAGGTCATAATTTCAGCTTGTTTGAAGAGCTGCAATGAGCTGTTTGCCAGAGATTCGATCTCTGGTAAACAGGCCCCTCTAGGCTCACTTGGAAAAGCTTGCAAATGCTCTTTGCCCGTTCGGTTCAGGATGAAAAGCAAGCCTGAAAGCTGCCATTGTTAATATGCAGAATTTGGTTCTTGTTTCTTTTTTCTTTTCTCTTCTTTTTTCTTTTCTCTTATTTTTTCTTCTCTTTTTTCTCATTCTTTTCTTTTTTTCTTGAATGAAATCACTTAGAGACAAACAAAATGATGATGGAAGGTGGAGAGGAGGGAAAGGAAAGGGTCGTGACATTTAGACCCCAGCTTAATCTAGCTTTACAAGAGCATAGTGCAGCTGAAAGTTGCAATAAAAGTTGTTGATCCTACGGGGCTTTTTAAAAATATATGTTATAAACTACAGGCTGAAGCCCCTTTCCATCAGGTTGAGAATGGGTCAGAATTGAAAGTTTCCCACCGTAAGGGAGGAGGAAGCCCTTGCTTAGCTGAGGGAGGGCTCTCTAAAGTGCCAGGCTGGCACAGGTTCCCAGAGCTGGGAAGAGCCAGCTTGGTCTTTTCTGAAGGCTGCCCCTGACTGCCTGCTGTGGTCTGGTGTACCCTGCCCTGTGGTCACCCTTTTTTGGGAGGAGGGAGCAGCAGCAGCACACCTGCCCCCTGTGCCATTGCTCACGGGCTGGTGGAATGGATGGCCTCAGTGCTCAGGCAGGAGCAGGTGCAGGCACTGCCCTTTGTTTACATGGTCAAGGTCTCTTTCCATCCCCTGAAGAGTAATATTTCCCTCCCCACCTCTCAAATGCTTGGAGACCATGGAAATGTCTGAAGAACCTTAGCACAAATACTGCAGCTGTTTGTCAGGGTTAGGAATCCATGTGGCCTTGCACATTTGGTTATTGGAGTGATGTAATTTCCCTGCTTTCACACACATGGAAGCTATAATACCTCATTACAGATGGAGGAGTCCAGTGATTGACATACCAAAGAAAAGGTTGTCTAATTCCATGCAGTTTAGGAACCGCCTTTAAAAAAAGAAACAAGAACAATAGAGTTGTGATGCTCTCTTTAACTCTGAGTGAACTTTGTGAGCCTCATTTATTGGGGTAGAATATTGGGCCTCTGGGGCTTGTTGAAGCCTTAGAGTCCCTTAGGATCAAGTGACAGATCTTATATTGGGAGTATCCAGTAATTACCCAAGTCCTTTGAGTACTGTTACTCACAGTTCTGATTTTTACTCTAACATTGCTAGTGGTACTAATTTTTAAGTTTCTTCACAGACTTCTATTCATTACCCCTCAGTGATGTGCTAATTAGAGCAGCCAAATGCTACAAATGAGTCTGTGTTTGCGAATTTTCAAGGCCCGGAGTCTAATCATTTTCTCCACCACTATAAAGATGTCATGAGGTAATGTGTAAAGTTATGCTGTGGGAAACCAAACAGAGAGAGAGGGAGATAAAGCACTCAAGGGTGTCTGATTTACCTCCTTTGAATAGTCATGCTGATGCACTCTGGGTTGGAATAGCTGGTGTGCAAAGGGTGCTCTGCAGCTTTGCACTTTCCATAGTATCAGTGGTTTTTCCCTCCTAAGAAAGAGACATACTTTAATACTCATAAATATCTATTTAATCATTTGAGTCTGGAAAGGGGCACCTCCAGTAAAGTTCCACACAAATGTCTGTTTTTCAGAATAAGCAATAAACAAAGTCTGCTGTGAGTCTGCCAAAAACCAAGATCCACCTAACTAGACAAAAATCTGTGAACAGGGAAATGCCCAAAGAAAATACATGGATTCACTCTCCTCCTAAAATACCTTCCACAATAAAGCAAAAAAAAAAATCTGTTTTCTTTCACAAACAAGCATTCCAAAGCAGAGACACTTCTCTTGCAAGCCTGGCACTAGCATTTGGAAGCAACTGAGCACAGTATGGCAGTTCTGTGAAACGTGGCAATTCCATCAGACTTTGGAAAGTACAGGATAAGGAAATTCTGCTATCTGAAGTTAGATTTAAATTCTTGCAGTGTCCTTCAACCCAGCAGATTTTAGTCACTTTAAATATTAAGCATTCTGTCCAAGGTTGGGTAGTCTTAGGGTGAGAAGAGTAGGTTTAAGATCTCACCTGCCTTGACAGTGTAGCTTGAAACTGCATTTCAGTGTATACTGGCCTAGTACCATACCTTCCAATAAGGGTTTAAAGTTTTAGGTGAGTTTATTGCAGGAAGTAGCAGCATCTTTCTGCATACACTGATATCTGTTCAGCATGGAGAAGGTTGGTGGAATCTGGCCCCTAAAAGGCTAAGAACTAACACTTTGTTAGTGGATTTGTCTGTGCTTGACCTAATAGCGGAGAGCAGCTTTGTATACATAAAAAGTTTAGAGTTTTTTAGTGAAGTGATCCTATTCCTTAGCACAGCACGCAGCCTTCACATTTAATGCCTGGGGAGGCTTGCCTTCAGTGCATTTACCCCATCCTAGACCATCACACCGACACACAACAGATACAAAAGTGAAGCTATTTTCTCATCCACTCAAGGTCTGAGTTAAACCCTTCTGAAAAAAAAGCCATCCCGCTTTTCTTGAATGTAGTAGCAAAAATTGCTCTCTTCAGCAGTTCAGGATTGAAAACTTGCCTCTCCATTGCCCTTTTTTGTGTGTTCCTTGATGCTTTATAAAAGGGTTCCAAATCTGTTCTATAACACTATTTAGCTAGATCTATGATGATGTATGCCAGAACATGTCAAAATAATTGTGTGGTGACTATTCTGGGTTAAGAAGAATCATATTTAATGTTACTAATTTTCACATTATTTCACCCATAAAAATCTTTCTAGCAGCAAAAGTTTTATTGCACTGTAATTCAGAGCCTCTAATTTATTCATGGGATAAATGTTTCATGTAATGAATTTTCTAGTAAATGTATTCTGAAATTTATGCAGAAGCAGGACCACTGTAAAACTGCACACATTGATGCTAAAAGAGATGGATTTCCCCCATTGGAAAGTTTTGAGGGCAAATCCTGTAGCTTTCTGCCCTTAATTCATCTTTTCTGCCCTAGTTTCATCTTTTATTAAGTTTTTGTTGAACTCTTAACAGCTTTGTTGTTAAAATACTACTGCCATGTAAAATACAAGTTAGGTTTTGAGTTGGTTTATATGTGCAGTCTTCTGCACGAACAGAATAGTATTAAGCGTGATGTTTTTCTTGATCATGAGACTTAACCATATTTTTAGTGTTTATACTGAATTGTCTTTGTTCCTGTTTCACATCTTGGCACTCACAGGTAGGGAGCAAGAGGTCTTGGAAGCTCATTTTAGTGTTGCTAGAATAAGGCCCTCTGTTATAGATATGCACAGAGGAGGCAGGGAAGAGCTCTGTAGAGACTGATTCTGTGGTCTTTTGCTGATGTCCTGTTTCTCTTATGCTCAAAATGACACCTGTGGAGTGACAGGTACAGAGCAGCACATGGATCATAAGGACATAACCACAAACAGTGTGTTAGTGACCTTAGGTTTCTCCCAGAGTCATGTGAAGTCACTTGTCTGTAAACTGTCTCTTGCTGTGCAGACCAGGTACCAAACCCAGTATTTCTAGCAATCTAAAAACCTCATACTCTTAGGGCAGAGAAGTAAGCAACAGATGTTTCTCAAATGCCTCACCTGCTGGCACCAGATAAAACTCCTTACCTTAGAGATTGAGCCTCTCAGGTGTTCCTGAAAAGGCAGCTCTAACCATGTTTGCTGCATAGGTGAAAAATGTGTGGGCAAACCCGGCTTTGAATAAAAAAATTATGTCACAGGGGCACTTATCTTCAAACTTAGTAAGTTTCAGGGACAAATTCAGTGCCAATAAAAGTGTCTGTTAATAATTTGCAGCAGAGTAGATCTACCCTACTGCCATGTCATATAAAATATACGCAGTGATCATCATTGACACAGTCATTAACTACAGTTACCTCTCTAGACAGAAGTAACACCCGTGTATTTTTGACTCTAGGTATGACAAAATACTGAAGTGGCACTATTTTTTAAATGCTCTCTGTTTAACAGGGTTAAAAATAGTAAAGAATCTCGATCCTAAACTGAAGTTAATCAATGTCAGTGATATTAGCTGAGTTTATCAAAAAGTCTACAGTCCACTGTTCCCAATTAGATACAGTGCTGCACTGTAATCTTCAAAATGGTCAAGACAAACATTAGGAGTAGTCAGAAAAAAGAAGCATTACCAGTCTCCATGGTGAATGGAAGGGACATCTGTAATCCGAATGGGTATAGCCTCCTGATGTCTTTTCTGTAAGTCGGCTTCTTAAATAAATGAAGTAACCTTAGCCCATTCCAGGGCTCTGTTGTAATATTCTTTCTGGAGTATGGAAATCTTAGATGTGAATCTCTGAGTGACCAGATGCATAGGAGCAGGTATTAAACTGCTGCAGTCTAATTGATATATGCTGCCATCAGTTCTGACCCAGGTAATAGCACAGCTAAAACAATTTCGAGGGGGTCGAAACATCCCTGGAGTACTTACTGCAGTGATATAAAAATCCTGAAGCAATGTGTCTTAAGTCCTGTAAATCATGTTAGACTTAATGAAACCTCTGCAAGAGTATTCGGTATCCATAATGCATTAAGCGGCAGTCTGTTGACATTTTGTGTCTGATTTTAAGAATTATGTAAACTTCTGATGATGTGCTATAGCTGATGGGATTGGAAAATAAGGATTGCTTTTTAATGGTTCATTTTTGTGGAGATCCCAGTAGTTGCAAAGGAAATTCCTGAGATCCAATGCATTTCATCCCAATATTTTGATTTCTTTTGCCCAGAGGATTTTTTCCTTATGAAAACTTTGAAACCAGAGATGTGTGTGTTGTGTACACAGTATCTGTTTCTGTTGGTTTGATACCATTGAGTCAGACCAACTTCACACTCATGTTGCTTCAGTACATAAAATTTAGCTGCCTTATATTTACCAGTGAGCTATAAATGTTGTCCTTTGAAAGGGAAGTTGCTAGATAATGACAAGAGAAAGATAACAGGTGAGGCTGCAAACACATAGGCATACATTCCTCCTTCCATGTGCTCACATAAATCCTTTTGACGTTAATGAGGGCAACATTGATGTAGAGTGGAAAGCAGGCAGGACTCCGTAATAAAAGTTACGCAATGTGAAACACATAAAACACCATATCAGACTTTCTGATTTCAAATATTTTCTTACCATTATTACTGTTCTTAACATATCTTCATCTGTGATAAATTAGGGTTGTGCTATGGATTTTCCCAATTTATCCCTCCACAGAGTTTTTATCAGTAGAATCTTGCTGCTGGAAGAGAAGCAAATTCTGCTATGTTACTGCAGAATAAATCTGAAATAGTTGATTTCAGCAATTCCAGGCAACTTTTTCTTGTTCAGAGTTTCAGAGACGTGTGATTGAGAGCTGTACTCCACTCTAAAGCACACTTGTATCTCATGTATTCAGGTACACTGGGAAATTAAAGATGCTTATTTTGGGAGGCAATGGAACAATCTAAGGGAGTATAAAAAGAGCTTCAGTTTTACGGAAAACATTCAGTAATTTTGAAGTTAAAGTTGGACTTCCTCTAATTAAGCCACACAGACCAATAATAATTTTGGAAAATGTGGTCTGCAGTGCCAATCATCCTACGCTGCTTTGGCAACCAACCATTTCTCAAACTGGATGTTGTCACTGACACACACTTGTAAAAAAAGGGGGGGAAAAAAGGAAAAGAAAAAAAACCCAACAAGACAAAGGTTCTTTCTTAAAAAACCATGAGACTGGCATCGTTATCATGACATTTTAAAATGTAATAAGTTCTTATGTGCTCTTATTTGCTTTCTGGTTTCCAAATGAGTAAGAATAACATTCTGAAGCTTTTCTTTGGGCCTGTGTAAGCTAGAAAGCTCTTAAACAAATTGAAACTATGTTCTTCATGTGAATAAATGATGTAGTAGCTTAGGCTTTAGGTGAAACACCAAATGTCCCAGAACTCTGTGTAAATCTGGTAGTCTAGCACTGTTTCTTCAAAGTTGGTAGATTTATTCTAATTCTTGCTAAGTAAATACCTTTAAAAAAAGAATGTTGTTGCTATCTTAAAATTAAAGTTTCTTGTTCCTACAGTCAAACTGATAGCAAACAGATACTGCTTGATTCCATAAATAGGGTGTTTTGTTTCATAAGGAGTCTCAGAATGCATCTTTTGTTCTATAATTTCCTTAATCTTAATGAACATAGTTGCTGTTTCAACGTGTAACCCAAAAGTTGTTGTACACTGGACTGTTCTGAAGGCAGTGGATGTGCACGTACAGAGTCTTGCTCTTTGGAGGGCAGGGTATGGAAAGAATCTTCTATTTAATGGAAACAAACATTTTGAGTGTAAACCTTTCCAGTGCTATAAATATTAAGGTTCATAAAAACAGAGCCCATACTTAGATCCTCAGTGTCTCGCTGAATTGTCTTTTTAAACCCTTCACAAACACTATGCCAGTACTCCACACAACTCTGACCTTGTCGGCAGAAGTTTTGCTATTGAGCTCTGCTCATGCCCTGTAAAGACTTGGCCCTGGCTTTGCCTCATTTCATCTGGAAAGGTCCGAAGAGGGTAGCAGAAGCAGCAGAGCCCTCGGTGTTGTAATGCAAGAGGGAGCACACCACAGGTACCTGCTGACCTTGTGAAGACTGTAGGAAATGCTGACAGCTCCCACCACCCTGCGCTGTCTGGAATTTCTCCTCTGCATAGGCTCTATTGTCACATTACCTTCATTATTGCTAGTCAAGTTGGTAAAAAGTCCTGAGCTACCAGGAGTGTACCAGCTACATCAGAGAGAGAAAGGTCAGCTGGGTTCTCCTGGGTCAGTGGGGAGCTGAGCTCTGCTGGTTTCTCACTCTTGCACTG
This sequence comes from Atrichornis clamosus, assembly GCA_013400975.1. Classification (NCBI taxonomy): domain Eukaryota; kingdom Metazoa; phylum Chordata; class Aves; order Passeriformes; family Menuridae; genus Atrichornis; species Atrichornis clamosus. The sequence goes on from WBMZ01000753.1 coordinate 126,167, forward strand.
CTGTGGCCAGAGAGCCTGGCTTGGACTCTGCTGCTGCTCCCTGGGCAGGACAGCAGCTGTCATTCAGCCAGTGGCTCTCCTTAAGTGACATCCTGCACTGCTCTGGCTCAGGCTAGAGTTCTGCATGCAATGGTGTGTGCTTGGCATCAGGGAGGACTCAGGGCACCAGATTTTCTCCGTGGGTCTGTGTCCAGCTGCAACTCTAGTAACAAGACTGTCTTTATTTGGAAACAAAAGTACAGCTTGTTTTAATGGTACGTGAAAGTGCTTAGAAGGAGAAGGGTGTAGAACAATCCACATGCATTTCCATCTAACCATGGAGTTTATTATCCACTTGGAGCAATCCAGGCTGGCCTGATTCCTTTAGTCGCCTTCTGTACGTGTAAAAGTCAATACAGAAATCTGATTCCCCTGAGCAGTTACCATTCTGAAGGGAAATCCTCCTTCTAATCAGCAGTGGTTTTATGTTCCTGGCCGTTCTGGATGAAACCTGTCAAGTATGCTTACTAAAGATAGAACTGTGGGATCTCAGCACATCAATGCTGTGCAGCCATGGCTGACCTTGAGCATTTTCCTTTCTTCTTTGCTTCTGTATATGTTGACATCACCTTACACAACTTGAATCAGAGTGATCATTGAACAATCTGGTCAAAACTTATAAAATCCTTTAAATTTCTCTCAGATTTAGGTACTCAGTAGATGTTCTTGGGTGATCAGGCCTTCTTTGAAAATCTGGCCAGACATAGCCAATAAAATGTGCTGGTGTTGAATGTGTTTGAAAATCTGACCCTTACAAGAAGGCCCTACAGTAGAAGGATTCTGTGATACAGTGTTGAGGTGGTGAGCGGTTTCTTTTGCTGTCCAGACCCAGGTCACACCATGAGCACAGCTGTAAGTGAATTCCTTAGTACTGTCCTACAGAACACCTGGTTAGGCACTGAGTTTTTCAGTTTCTGGTTTAAGCCAATTAAGGGATCCATCCTAAAAGATGTGGGAGATGTCAACAGATACGGTAGAATGTGTATCTGAAAGCCGTGAGACTTTCTGGATAAATGCCACCTTTTTTAGATCTTTGTCAGTGAACTGTTGATAGCTAAGGTTGCTCTCCAGACATTTCTTGCCAAAGGCAGCTGGACTCATTAATTAATAGTAGGGATTTACAAATCCTGCAGTCACTCCCTTCTCAGCAGTTCTCCTTATCCACAGAACATCCCTTCTGCCCCGAGTTCCTGCCAGGCTTGCAGTGGGGTGACCTAGTGGGAACTGATCAAAACAGGTGAAGACAACCAAAATCTCACTCCCCATAGATGCAGAAAAATGGTTTGAACATACTGGGGCTAAGGGTAGTACCTGTCTCAAAGCAGAGTAATGCTATACTCTCTTCCCTCACTTGGGATTTCTTGTGGAATATAATCACCATCCGAAAGAGTAAATCTTCCCTACAGCTCATTCCAGAGGAAGTCAGTCACACTCAGGCACTGTAAACACTAACCTCCTTATCCCAATCCTCTCTGTTACCCCCTCCACATCCCCTCTTCTCCACTCATGATAGCCATTTTTATCTTTCCTGTTACATCACTCCCGCCACACTGTATTAATCATCTGGCCACTATCACATTACACTTAATAAATGAACAAGATCTAATACAAAAATCCCTCCAAACCAGATGACTTAATACTCTTTCATGCTTAACTCTTTTTTTTTTTATTCCACAGATGTGTTGCAAACACTCATGAGTGTTCTGTAGTAGATGAAATGTTTTTAGCAAAGATAGTTGAAAATAGATGTAATTTATATAAGCTATTTAAGTTCATTTCTGTTTGATGAAGTATTGTACATCCTGTCTTCATTGTAAAAAGAGAGAAAATTGCTATTTTTGTGTGCAAAAAAGGACAAAACCCACTAAGTTATGAGCCTGGTTTAACATGTGTCTCTAAGGTTAGATGATGTTCTCAGGGCAGTCCATGTCAGAGCTGGGAGAGGCACCACTAATCATAGCCACAACATTCCCTTTTATCTAAAATACCGTTTTCAGGGGCAAAATGAATCACCTTCAGGAGCGCAAGTCCAGCTCTGTGGGAGCCATAGGCCCCTGACTGAGCCTCCATCTTGTTCTGCTTTCATGTTCCCTGACACAGCTTTGCCTTCTTGTGTGTGCTTTGTACCTCATGCAACGTGGAAGTTGCTTTTGGCAGTTGTTGGCCCTGCAGAGCTGCCGTGCCCAGATGGGGTTGCCATCCCCAAAGCTGAGCCTTGGGCTTTGATAGATGGATCTGCTGTTTCATTCCCCCTGCCGGACCTTGCAGTCAGGCTCTGGGCCATTTCTGACTGGTTTTCTTTCATCATAGAATATGCTGAGTTGGAAGCAACCCATCAGGATCATCAGAGTCCAGCTCCTGGCCCTGTGCTGCAGGACATCCCAACAATCCCACCATGTGCCCGGGGGCATTGTCCAACACATCTTGAACTCTGTCAGGATGGTGCTGTGACTGCTTCCCTGGGGAGCCTGTTCAGTACACAGCCACCCTCTGGGTGAAGAACCTTTTTTCCAATATCCAGGCTAAATCTCCCCTGACTCAACTTCATCCCACTCCCTCGAGTCCTGTCCCTGGTCATGAGAGTGAAGAGATCTGTATCTGCCCTTCTGCTTCCTCTTGTGAGGAAACCAAAATCCTCAATCTCCCCTCAGCCTCCTCTTCTCCAGGCTGAACAGACAAGTGCCCTCAGCTGCTCCTCATAAGGCTTCTCCAGACCTTCCACCATCCTCGTGACACTCCTTTGGATGCTCTCTGACAGCTTGATGTCAGTAGCTCGTGCACCCTCCCAGCGCTTGCGCTCTGTGAACACTGCCTTTTTAACGCTCCTTTGCACCCGTGCCCCCAGGTGACAGGACACCCTCAGGGCATGTCTGTGCAGCCCAGTGCAGTGTCAGCCAGCTGTGCTCGATGCAGACAGGGAGTCAGGGAGGTGCTGATGTGCCCCCTGCTCCAGTGAGGTGATTCAGATGGGTGGCATTAGCAAGTATCTCTCCATCCTCTTTCATTCTGTTCTGTACATACACCACATCAATAGCGCAGGTGCATCTCAGTGCTAATTCCAACTTGTCAGCCCTTACAGTTTCGTCCCAAAATGGGTGTAGAATGAAACATGAGATGATAGGGTTTTGGTCTGAAATAGATACACAGAGAAGGCCCCAAATACCTAAAAGTAGCAGCAGGCCCTATGTGGACATGTTGTGTGGGCTGTGGCACATCACCTGTGCTGTGGGAAATAAGTCATTAATGAGGAGATGCCTAGGAGAGAGAAATGATACGGATTTCTGAGCAGGATTTTGATAGAGCTATAATAGGTGATTAAAAAGCTCTCCCAGTAATCCCCTTTATTTACTCACAGAAGAATCATTGCTTTCATTTTTAAGAAAGAGGATTGTCATGTGAGACCCACAAATTTTCACTGTTCTAGGTTTGCCTGGGAGGTCCTTATATTTGTCTGTCATTTGCTAAAACAGACATGAATTTTTAACTTTCAAATTGCAATTTGTTCACCCAGAAACATTCTACAGAATATGTTAGGTTTCTAAATTGAAATAGTAACAACCTTTGTATGACTGTGAAAGATTAAGCTCTGGGCTTTGAACACATCAGAGGCTTAAAAACACTGGTAAGTAGCTATAGCGTTAGGTCATTAAGAGAAGGAGGTTGAACTTTGCATCTGGTGTAGCTGCCATAAAGCTTTCCTGGAAAATGTAAACCAAATTACCCGAGTACTGGAAAATTGCATTTGAAAATAATAACGGTTTCATTTAGTTTTATCATCAAGACTGACAGCTGGAGGAGACTCGGTCTGTTGCTGAACCCCCAAATCAACAAGTTTTGTCTCATGACACACACAGGAGTGGGAGAAACTGCTCATTTAAGACCGGTAAACAGCCACTGCTGTGAATTTCTAATCCTTTCATTAAGTCTTGCTCCCTGATTGCTGGCCATGTTCACTTTCCTTTCTTTTAATTCCCTATCTCTTAAATTATAATAATTGAAAACACGTTAGGACCAAGAAAGGGAATGGAAAAAGCTAAGTAGAGAATCACCTTGTAAACATCTTGTGATGGTGATGGCTATTTAACAGGAACGTTCAGTACCAACTGAGGCACAGGCGAGCTTATCCAAGCAAATCAATGCAAGTTAATCTTTCAGTGTCAGCTGGCTGAGTTTTGGACTAGTGATGAATGCCTTGACTGGAAAGATGAAATGCTGGAATGCCAGGCACTGCTCTGACAGCTACAGATGGTGCCAATTACTGCCAGTAGAGCCTGTCCTGCTGTGAGCCCAAGATGTCTGATTTGTGGTCACAGAAAAATGAAAAAGAGGTTTCCCAGCTGGGCCTGTCACCTGTCCTATATTGCTCTGTAGCAAAAATGGTATTTGTGTTCTAAAATCAAATTTCTTTGTATATTTATGCTAATGATCCCACCATGCTAATTACCAGACATATGCCTTGGAAAGATGCAGACACTATCAGAAAACAGAATTTTCCTTTCTCTGGTTTAAAATAAATTTCAGAAATTATAGAAAAGTTAGAATAAAATGCAATGTCAAAATAAAGGTGAAGGAGGTGAAAGGAGGAGGAATAAGTAATTCAATAGAGCAGGCAGACATTCTGTGCATAATTTTTCTTCATGCAGTTGAAAGGGATTTACAGGCTGTAAATCAGAACAGGATCTAGCCCATGGTCTCCAGTCTTGTCATACTGAGCTTGAATGTTAATATAAGCCTTTATTTTTCCTTTGTACATTTGAGCCTTTTTGTGTTTGTTTTTCATGTGCCGTCTTATTCCACCCCTACCCAAACTATACAAATTGTCATTTATTGCACTTTCACATTATTTCCTGCCTCTGTGATATTTAAAAGGATTAGTCTAGACATCTGTGATCTGTAATTGGCTTTTTCCATGAAAGGGGATCAGCTGTAAGAACTTAAGCAACCCAGACTTATTTTACTTGTGATACTTGAAAGCCTTCTGGACAGAGCACCTTTGCTGCAATGATTTAACACCAGGTTTGCTCAGTGTGGAAATACAGCTTCAGTCAGTCCTTTGCCATTGAATCCACTGTGATTTTATCCACCTGAAAATAGCCCATGTGTTTTAATTAAAATATATATTGAAGTAACTGGTTCCAGGTTTGGCTTTCTTTAGAATTGTGCTGGGAAAGGGGACCCGATAGAATACTCAAACTCTGAATTTCCATTCTGCTTTTATTTATATATTAAATTAACAACAGCATGGTAATTATCCTTATTGGAGCATGAAATACAAATCTGCCTCTTTTTCCCCTGTCCTTGGAACTCATCTACCACAGTTTGCCTAATTGTTAAGAGCTCGTAGGTGGGGTTGTTGGGGAGCAGAAGGCCTATTTCCATTTTATTAGACTCAACCTTTGCTAACGAAGCTATTTTTCCCTCAACTTCAAACACAAATGTTTAAGCAAATTTTAGAATTCATTTAACAATAGTAGTAAATCAGTAGACAAACTGTACTATAAAAATAACTCTTACCGCAGCTGTGGGATGGAGCGGGCCAACGGACCTTTAGGTCCTGGCTTGAGTCAGGGAGTATTTGGTGCTCTCAGATAAGTGCTCAAGTTGTGATTCCAGCACACACCATGGAAGAATTGTTCCTGTGAGTTCCCAATAGCTGTGAATGATAAATAATAAGCTTTCAAGAGATCATTTCTTTAAGTACTTGGGAATTAAATGGTGATGATAAAATGAGAGATGGGAAGATACTACAACTTCTGTTAATTTTTGTCTTTTTACCTTTTGTCAAGCAATGAGGAAGGTGGAGACACCTGGCAACTCTAGGAAGACTTTCAGTACGTCCATAAATTGCTGTACCTTTCATGTGCCTGTTCGTCTGAGAGTGCCATCTTCTATTTGTTACTGGGTTTGCTTTCCCTCACCCATAATTATTTAACAAACCCAAATATCTAGATTCTTCTGCCAAGGGTCTCAGCTTCTTATAGAGCCTCTTGTTTTAGCACATACCAGTGAAGTCACTTGCTTTTCACAGTTGCCTTTTTCTGCATGGGTTGCTGTATCTAAAGACATTATCATTAATATAAATGCAAAGGGAATTTGCTGGAAGACTGTTGGGAAGAACCACATAAAAAGCCATTATCTGAGTGGGTAAGATCCACAGGCTCATTCTCAGGTACAGCTGTGGGGATTATAGATTTGACAACATAAAGTAAAAAGTCTCCCAGGTTCCCAATTTATCAGCAAAGCAAAGGTGGTAAAGCAGAGACGCTCTGCCCTTGGGGCTTTCTCATGCAGCTCCTCGGTGCCGGCGCTGTGCCGTGGCGCTGGCAGCGGCTGTGTGGCACAGGTGAGCCCAGGGCAGAGCTCACCTGGCTGCTGCCAACCTCCCCTGGTCACCGTGTTTGCTTTGCCCTACCCGGAATTATGTAGCAGTTATAACCAGAGATACAAGGTGTGCTGCCAAGGGTCTCAGCTTCTTGTAGAGCGTATTTTGGTTGTCTCCTGAGCCGCGTTTTCATTTCCTCACTGCTGGGAGAAGAAGACTATAACGATGGAAAGCCACAGTGGTGTCTCCCCCTCCTCCGAGTACAGCATTTTTGGAGGGGCAGATACACTGTTTTGTGTAACATTCAACCTGGGGAGATACTTAACCACTTTGCCTCAGTTCAGCATGTCTAATACTTGGCACAAATCGGTGTATTCGTGTTTCATTCAGCTTGGCTAACAGCCAGTATAGAGACTCTATTTTCATTTTTGAATTTCACTTGGCAGATCCTTGAAAGTCACTGGAGAACTTTGCCTGGGTAATAAAATGCAACTTTTTTTATTGAAAACTAATTATTTTTTCAGCTCCATGTGCCAGCTGTGTAAAAATGTTGTGGTCACGTTAGAGCATACTGTAATTACAAAGTTTTAGAAAAATGCAGATGCTGTTGCGAAATGTTCCTCACAGCAGCTAATAAGACACTTATTTTTGGCCATATCCAAGCTGTTAAAATACACAGATAACTTTTGCAGCTATCATTAAGTATCATGTAACACTAAATGCAGAAATACCACCTACCTGTTTTGGGTGGGAAATTATGAGTTTAAGGTTAGAAGACCAAGCTTGTGTGTATATGTAAGATGTGGATAATACTGAGTGAGGTTTTCAGAAATGTTCAGGACTTTCCAAGTCACTGGGACTACCAGACTCAAAGAGCCTTTGAAATTTCTTCTATCCCTGTGCATCCTTAGGCACCTAAATACTTTTGAAAATCAGGCGTGAAAAGACTCCTGGGATGCTGTAATGGGCTCTGCTGGCTCAGGACACAGTGCTTGGCTTGGGAGGAGCTGGGCCAGGAGTGCAGGAGCACAGATCAAGCTCCAGAGACCTGGCTCCTTGGCAGTCATGTCCCTGAGTTGATTCTGGTCCCAGAAAGAATAGGGTGAGAACAAGAGGCTCAGCAGGGAGGACAAGCACTACATGAACCCAAGCAGGAGGTCTTCTCTCCTTTGAAGTGAGCACCAGAGGAATGGTGGGAGCTGCATTGCTGCATGCAGCTGCAAATCCCAGCTTTCCTGTGTTCACCCTTCCCGTGTGACCTGGCTTCCTCTGTGAAGGAAGTGTTTCCTCCAGCGTTCTGTGTTGTATGAGACTTCATCTTTCATAGTGCCAGCGTTTGCAGAGCAGTTGGCCTGCCAGATGCTGCTTCAAATTAAGGATGGTTTTGAGCCAAAATCTTGGGTTCAAACACCTTCAAACTTCGGGAAAGTTTGTATCCCAGTTTTATGGCTTTTCTCTATCCCTGCTTCATTTCAGTCTTACCTAGTTACAGTTTTTATATTCTGCTGCAATCAGAAGCTGCAAAGAAATGTAACAGGAACAGAGTGGGTGGATGTTTCATGGGAGAATAATAAAACTTTGCCTGGCTGGAGGCATGCTCAGTTTCCTTGGTCAATTTATTGGACTTATAAAAAGGATTATTCAATGGACAAGAACAGTCCTGCATCCCTACCTTTTTTACGCTCTATTTCTGGTCATACCTTTCATATAAAAATAAAGTACCTTTTGCCCTTTTATATTTGATTCATTCCTGTAAAAACTAATGTGTTGCATATATATAAGCAGAATTTTTATAAAAGTATATAAACACTAGGGGAAAAATGGCAAAACAGATGGCAAGTAGTAAAGCCATTTAAAGGTATTTGCTGGACATGCAATACCAGACTTGTATGTTTCTCCTACATAGCTTTTTAAATTATTCTTGGAGTTTGTTTAAGTTCCACCTGACACAATATTTCCTCTCACCGTTTTGAAATATATTGAGGATGTATTTCGCCTATATTCCCACATTTTAAGTGTAAGCATGTAGTAATAGAGTGTGCTATCGCAGCAAACTGTAAGTACAATATTTGTATTAAGTTGCACCTAGTTGGTGTCATCAGAGGCAACTGTAGCTGTTATAAGTAGCATGTCCTAGAAATAAACAAAATGAAATGTACATGTCAAATGGTTCTAAACATGTGAATATCAAAACCATTTATTTGACCACAAAATATGTCAGAGTAATGCATCTAAGGATGTCTTAAAAACCGAAAAACCCAAACTAGAGTGTCTGTTTTGATACTGTGCAATTTGACATTTTCTCCCACGAACAGTTTAAGGTGAAGAGGGAAGAAACAAAAAGTACATTTTAATGAGACATTTACAAATTGTTCAGCACAGAGAGAGGCACATTACACTAGCACTTTGTCACTGTAAATATTGCAGATGTCGTTCCTGTGAGTTTGTCCTGGAGCATTATTAGGGCAAAATACACAAACATACAGCCAAATCTTTACGTGTTGATATTAATGCCTTTGACTCAATCAGGCTTGAGCAGGGAATCCAGATCTGCCCTACAATCAAATCGTCATTAGAGCCCAAGACTAATTGCTGCAGTGATTAATTCTGTGCAGACACCAGCACTGCTGTGGCAGGTACTGCTTGGCTGGTGGTGCTTTTGCTCTGCAACACAGGCAGCCAACACCGAAATCCCAGTGGGGCTGCACCCGCGTTGGGTGCTGTGGATTCCCTGTGCGCCTTGCCCGGCCCAGGGCACTGTGAGCAGGAAGGAAAGCTGGCAGGAAGGAGTGAGGACAGAGGATCTGCTGCTTGCCTGCCTGGCTGCGTTAGGCAGGACTGAGTGCCCCGCAGTGTGGTACAGGGAAGTCTCCTTGCTTTGGGGTGAGCTTCCTCCTGAGCCCTCTGAGGTGGCGCCTGTCCGTGATGGCAGGTGTCCCTCAGGCGGATGTCATCCCTCAGGTGGCGGATGTCCCTCAGGCAATGCCACCGGCTTCCCCCACGGCAGGTGGCAAAGCTCCAGCTGAGTTTCACAGGGGTGAGAAAGGTTGTTACGAGAAAAACATGATGGTTTTGTTGTGTTCCTTCTTACCAACACCGATGGTTTCAGTGAGAGCTGTCAACCCCACCGTATTCCTGGATGTTTCATAAGCCCCATTTCCCTCTGCAGATTTTGCCAGGAAGCGTGGGGTTATTTTTCTTCATGATGTATTTTAAAAATGCAGTTGAGCAAAAAGTTCTATTTTCTTAAAACTCAGAATCATTCTTTATAAATTACAAATGTTTAATTTTTTGGGGCTGCCAGGCATTTTTGGAAAGCTGCCAACTTCTTAATGTATCAATGTGTATGTATGCACTCGCTACCACCAGTGAATGTAATTAATGGTTGAAAATTGTGGCTTTCAGTCTTGCAAGCATAAAGAAATGTTTTAATTTGACAGTATGGCTGACAAAATACTAATTTGTTTTGGGACAGACCCTCACCTACTTGCATGGAGACAAGCACAAATAGGAAGGAAAGCCTTTCCAGAGTTTTCAGCATGAGTAAATATCAGATTGGAACCTGTTTTCAGAAAAAATCCACATCCATTATAATTTGCATTTGTAATATTAGCAGTTTCCAGTAGTAAAATTTGATAAAACACTCCTAGTACAATTAACTATTAGGAAAGAAAAGTAAAATTAAGAACAGCTTTTGAGAAATATTGGCTTCTTTTATCTAAGACATTTTGGTGTGCCGATGAGAAATAAACGTATATTCCATTTATAGTGCAATGAACCAAAGCTGTGGAAGTGCAAATAGAGAAAAATACAAATTTTGTGAGTAAGATATGATGGACTATTTTCAGGAGTCAAGGTAATTGTAAAAGATCTATCTGGGCTAATGTGACTGCTTTATATTTTTGTCATGCCTTTGTAACACTGAAGATCATTAGGAATTGTCTCCAGGGAAAGGGACCTGTGTCTAAAATCAGTTTGGGCCCATTATCTTCAGTAAGAGACTGACTATACCCCAGGCATCCTGAATCCTCTATTTACTGGGGGAGGAAGCACATTATGTAATGGGTATTAATACAGTGGGACCCCACATTTCTAGAGCTCATTAATTTGAATGGCTCGGAGAGCTGAACGTCAATGTGTTGGTACCTCTGCTGTGCCTGCTGCTCCTGCTGCTCTGTGGGGCTTTTGTGTTTCCTGCCCTCGCTTCAGTTATTGTTTCTTCTGTTTTGTCTTCTCCTGAAACACTCATTGGCCGTGAAAAATCTTCAGTACGCAACTTAAAGGCTGTGTCCTGGCACACGCAGGCGCCACGGGATGAACTTTGGCAACAGTGTCCAAGGTTTTGCTGTTAATGAGGTTCCTCTGCTGTTGGATGCATTACACAGAGAGGCTGGAGCCCATAGAGGCACATCCCTTCCTGATACCAGCAGCCAAAGAGCTGCTTTAGGTGTTGACTTTGAGGTTACCAACAGCCTAATTTGTTACGTGTTCATAGGGCCAAGTTTCTTCCTTTGCAGTAAGCTAAACACATCATTTTTAAGCTATTCTTCTAAACACAGTTGTAATGCCAAAATAATGTAACCCACAGATACACTCTAATGTAATCTAAAGTAAAATATGACTATGAAATGCTAGCAGAAATGTAAAATCAACATTTTTGAGGTATTGTTTTAAAAATTCATATGGCATCTGAGGCTTTTTACCTCCCTCAAAATAGAATGTATATGTGCAAACAAAAAAAAAGCTAGAGTTGACTGTTAGAGATACGACTTTTCAACTATCTGTTAAGAATTTTGTGGTTTTCAAACAGCTGAGAATGTCTTCTGCTTTTCTTTTGAGGCTGTAAACACTATGAATAAGCAAGTAAAAAACTTAGTAGTCCCCTGTTCACTAATGCAAGTCTGTAAGAATTGGCACAGTGTTACAGAATCAACAGTTAAAAAACATAAACTTTGAAAGACTTCTTTTTAACAATCTGACTATTTTGCTTTATGTGCCTCTAAACAGTGTTTAATAGCTGTGGAAATAGACCTTTCAATGTCATGATGTCTTTAAATACTACAGGTTACGTCATCTGGCACATTACACGAAGGTGTAGATAACATTAAACATATGAGCTTTATAATGACTGTACAAATATGTACAAATGAGACAACTTGAGATCACACAGAAATTATATGTATAAGCATTAGATAGATGTTATCTCTATCCAAAAATTACCCTAAATCTGGTCAAATAGTTATTCACTAGAAGTACAATAAATAATTCCTGGGTTTATCTGTTGCAAAGATCTCTTCTGAGGTCATCTGTGCAGATGTCTGTGCTTTCTCTTGTAATTTGATGATCTCCATAGTCCTGGGAAGTCTTCGGTGCCCTTCTGACAGGTGCTGAGGAACTGCAAGATTAGTGAAGCTTCAGTAAATTGAAATGTTGGTGATGTTGCTAAATTCACTCATCCCCTAAACAAAAAGGAATTATAAAGCTAGTAAGTATGTTCCTATCCTAATCCTAATGCCGGATTATTCCTCCACATGATCATATTTCTTTCTTTAATTCCTCATCCAAATTATGCTGATAGTGGCAACATGAAAAAAAATAGGTATGGGTGTCCACATGCTAGGAAGACATATTCTCATATGATTTTTATTTTGATTTAACTGGTAAAATAGATACGTGAGTTTGACCAGGTCATGGAGTGCAGTCCAGCGAGTATCTGGGTTCTGGTTTGTTAGCACCCAAGCTACTATGTTAATGCCACCCAGTCTTTGGATTGAGTCAGTCTGCTCTAAAGAATGTGTTGTGAAAGACATAGCGGCCCAAAAGGACGCTCTGACTTCAGTAGCAGCATGTCTATCAGAAATGTGAAGTCTGATCTTTACAATTCAGTGCTCTGAGCTGATTTCTTGTTCTGCTCAAAGCAAGGCTCAGTAACTTCCATTTCTCTTCCTTAGCTTCCAGTTCAAGTCTAAATAAAACCCCAAACTGATCTCTTTGGACTTATTCCATGCTACTGACCTCATGTCCATCTGCTCACATACCCTCTCCCAGCATGGTCACCTCCCTGTAACAGTTTTCCCTCTTAGTGTATGAACTGGTGCAGTGAAGAGAGGTCATTTTTCCTTTGGAGTTACCTTACAAGTGGAGTACATGGTCTACCCACCCCCTTCAACTACAGAACAAGATCTTTTCTTCAAACACCATCTTAATTTTTTGTTTTCAGCTATTTCTACTTTCCACCCTTTCTTTCTCTAGAGTACCTGTGAGATTGTGTCTTCTAAATACAATATAAAACAAAATGTGTTGTAAAGAGAGCTGCTGTTGAATGAGGTGCTTCCCAAGAAGTAACAATATTTATTGAGCAGATGTTATTTCATTCTAAATAATGGAAACCATTTGGTGTCCTTCAAAATCATCATGAGGGCAGTAGATGGGAATTAAAAAAAAACTCAGCAGAGACCTAACAGCTGGAGAATTTCTTCCCCTCTCTCTCCATCCCCTGAATAGTAGCTATTGCAGATGTTTCAAAATGGCTGAGGTGCTGTTCAGGAGAAAATCTCCACAGCTTTCTGCACCATGTGAAGCCATGCAACTGGCTCCTGCACCCTGCTGAGCTATTCAGTAGAAAGCTCAGCTGGGTCATGGAGTTCCTGCCAAGGGGCCAGAGGGCAATTCCTGTAGAGAGCATCAAAATCAGGGCAGGAAACTCTACTCCCTGCGCTCCTCTGAGCCTAATGCAAAATGTCCCACAATGGGCAGTTTTGTTTTTATTAGACAGAAGTACTTCTCTGTGCCAGGAGATCATCAGTTAGATAATTTAGCAGGTATGGTTACACTTCGTTTACCAAGTTTATTAAAAGCAAAAAAACCCCATTTTGTTCCCTGCCATGGATCAGAGGAAAGGCAATTTGCATTATTTTTACTTTAAGAAGCTCTTAAAATATTTAAAACTGCAGAGCTGATTGGCAGCTTTCAGCCAGCCAGATACTTGCACGCTTTCCTGCGCAGGTATTTGTGAAATCTGGAACCATTGGACTGTTTTCCTAAGACATGCTCCGAGGCTCTGTGGTTGTGTCTAGCTCTAAGGGAAAGGGATCAGAAAGTACTGTAAAATAAACCGAGCCTGGTAGCTGGAGTGATTTATGTCAGGATCCCATAAGATTGGTTGGATTTGGTTACCCCCAGTGTCCATGCACTAGCTCAATTTCCAAAGATTAACTTCACTGCCTGCAATGAGCAATATCTTTGGAAACCAACTTCACATCTACTGTCTTCTGTTCAGGAGTCTGACCTATGGGCATATAAAGTAGTCATAATACAAATTTGTGAAACCAACTTTGTATGGGGACCTTTTGGTTCTCCTGCAAGTCAGTTTTCTGAAGAATCTCCAGGCTCTAATGAAGGGCATAAATTTTAGCAGTGCCTTTTATGTTATAGGGCAGTACTGAAATAACACATATTTTCATGTCCCTAACTACAGGATCACAAAATACCTCTTCAATTAAGAAGTGGTGGTAGAGCAGCTATAATGTAAGAAATATCAATCTTTAGGAGCTAGTACCAGAAGAAATGGCTGCTTTATTAGCAAAAGTTCGATGATACTACAGCCATTCAAGTAGAATATTCATGTACTTTAGATCTATTCTTAATTAATTCTTGAATACTTGACAGGCTTTTTCATTTAAAATTCTGTTTTCCCCCTTTGAATATCTGTCCTTGTTTGTGCATTGGTACTTAATTTTCTTACAGCTCAGCCTAACCTTTCTTTTTGAGCCTTTTCCTTTTTTGAATGAATACTTTATATCATCAGACTCTCACACAGAAGTTCCAATGTGGTTTGAAAGTAAAATAAGAAACTGATGTTCCTTTACAGCAGAGAACAGCACTTCTGACTCAGTGAGTTTCATTGCATCAGCCAGACTAGAGTCCAGGTCATTTTCATATTAGGAAAAAATACTGAAGCCTGGACAAGTGTGATTATTCTATGAAGTCAGTCTTAAGATAGTCTGAGAATACAGTTTTCAAGTGATGGTGGAAGAACCAGTTTAGGTAAGATCAAAAATGGACCTAACCCAACCATTTTTTGATGGCTGAAGAAATTAAAGTAATTTTTGCTTAATTTTCCTAAACGATAGATGAGACTACTGTCAGACCCTCTGTAAAGCCTCACGGAGGGGAGCAGTTGTGTGATGTCTTTGGTGGCAGGCGTTTGGTGTTAGCCAGCGGCCCGCTCTGTGTGTGTGTGTGTCCAGGGTGGGCCGTGCGTGGCACTGATGGGCGCTGTCTGCCCAGCATGAGTGCGGGGTGCTGGACTGTGGTGCTGGGCAAGGACTGTGGGCCACAAACCCAGCCCTTGGCACTCCCACAGCCCACAGAACAACTCCTACTGGTTGGGGGGAAAAAAAACGTTTTGAACAAAGAAAGGACCTCCTTTCAAAAATAGTGGAAACCCCAGGCTGGATGTGCTTCCTGACCACTGTTCCTTTTCTGTCTTGTGTCTCTGTTCACCTGTACATACAGGGCGTCCTTGTGTTCCTCGGGCAAGGTGTCCTTTGCTGTACATTCAGAGATCCCAACATAAAGTGGGGGCATCCTGGGACAGGGCATCTGCACTGCTGACCCTCCCCCGCTAAGTTAGGGTCTAAATTAGGGAAGAGTCTTCTTTGCTCCCCTAGATTAGTATCAACAGAGATGGGCATCTCTGCAGTGTGAACTGGAGCGGCTAATTCAACTCCCTATCCAAATTCTTCCCTGGAGGGGCCTCTCTCTTCCTACAACTGGCTAGACAAGGTGAGGAGGCTCGGTTACATCCCATCTTCAGCCCTAAACCAGCAAAACTTTAGTAACATGGCCCCAGGTTAAGCTCCTCGTGTTTGTTTAGAATAGAAGGGGTTGAGTTGGAACCCTAAAAGGTGACTGTTTGATTTCCTGATTTGTTCTTCCGAAGACAGGGAAATTTCTCTGATACTTCCTACTGAGTCTCCCAGCTTGTTGTTTATGGCTTTTGCTGTCATTTTCATTAACAGCAAATTGTTCAATATGATGCTAAACTGAGCTATATTAGATCAGCTAGAAATCTTTGTAGGCTCTCAAAGCATGGGCATTACATATTCAAAACAGGACCTAATGTTTCAGAGATTCATATTCTACTATAATTATATGGTTCAATGCAAGTGATTATATCTCTTCTTCAGTATCGGACTGAAAAGTTTTGGTTTGCTGGCTTCCTCATAATTTACTGCCGAGGCATAATAGGCCAGTCTTGCGGAAAAAAAGATGATAAATGACGCTGGCAAGGATTCATAGATTTATTAAATTTCTATCAAACAGTGCAACAAAAAAAATCTGCTTAAGTTAGAAATGGGCTCAAATTTTTTAATCAAAATTCATGAGTCCTGATGCTTGGTTCAGTAGGTCCAAGGAAGGCTTGAATTGAGGACTGATTAAAGAAAATAAAAGGCTTATTTGAAGTAATTTTTCAATGACGGCTTTTAATTGGATGTTAAATCAAATTCTTATCTGCTTTTCTGCAGATAGCACATTATATAAAATACAGTTAGTGGCACTACCACTGTAACTGATACACTGAATAACAATTGACTTCTTACTTTACACCAAGAGGATAGAAGGACTGCAGTTCTCAACCTGTCAGAAATTAACTATGTAAATTAATGCTTAAGTATATGAATATGAATATGATTTACAAGAGGCTCTGAGTGCTGTCAGTAAAGGTACTGATTTCTTTCCCCTCCAAGGTTAACAATTACTCACTGACCTTTACAAGTTTGGGCTATATTTTTTCTTTTATAACTGATACAATGTTCCAGAGATCTCAATAATGCTGAAATAATCTGAAATAATCTGTCATGTACAAAAAGAAGTATCATACTAATGCCTGTTATATTTCATGTGTATAAGGCAATACATTGCTAAAGATAATAGACTTATTATTTAGTTTGATGGTTACAGTAACTGTGAAATTTGTTGCTTGCTTTCTTTGCAGACTGAGAGGTAGGGTAGCACTCTATTGTGCGGATGTATTCCTAATAGGCTGTCAATTAATTCTATAATATTTTACTGCTGAGACTACTATCTGATTCCTTGGGTTTAGGAAAAAAATCCTTGTATCTCACCTAGACTAACCAGGACCCATAGAGAGAAAAAATATAGAGAGTAAAATATGCTGTAGCATTGATGCAGTCCAGAGTGTGGGAGAAAGAGGAAAACCAGCAAGGATTAAGCTTCAATGTTACACTTAGTTTTTCTTCAGTAGGTGAAATCCGTATGTGTGGGTTTTCTCTGCTGGAGTTTGCATCATGCTCAGTATAATCACTGTGCTGAACATTATCATTATTTGTACCACTGGAATTCACATCTAGTTCTTATGTATTCCCCTGCCTGTTACTCCACAGAAGTGTTCCCACAGGAAATAAAACTCCGTATTAGGAGATCCTCCATGAGATTTTATTTTAAATTCAGAGAAACCACCCTGCAAAACCAGATCCAGTTCTTCTCTGAACAATTAAACTTTGCAATGTATAACAGCATTTTTCCACAAAGAGGCAGTATCGAACACAAGGCAGTGTAGCTGAATTACAAGATTCCCAGACCCAGGATGGAAAACTAGACTTTCCTTATGGTTTCCATGTGGTTTCTCATGTTCCCCCCCATCTCAGATATCCAGCACATTGGGATCCCAAACCTCTGTACTTGGAACCAGAGCACTGAGAAAGGAAAGCACACTGTAAAATTACTGCATGCTAAAATGAGGTTAAGCAATTGCAACTTCTCCCAGTGCCTTGTAAAACGGACCCCCTGAGTAGAGACAAGCCATCTTCAAAAGATTCTGAAATTTGGTTCGGATAATCGTCAAGAAATTCAGCTTCTTCAAAGCTTTGAAGTCCCTTATTAGTCGTGCCCCAGAGCACATGGAGCTTCAGTGGCTGGTGGGCTCCTGTAGGTACCTGACACGTGGCGGGTGCAGCACATCTCCCGCCTGGGCTGGCAGGAACGGGACAGCGCCGCCGAGCTCCGGGCGCGTCCGGCCTGGCTCTGCCAGCGCTGGCTGTGAGAGCAGGATCTGGCTCATTGCCATCTGAGATGGCCACGGATGGCTCTGCCTGCTCCCTGTCATGTCAGCCCCCAAGAGACTGCTCAGAGGAGCAGGTGGGAAAGTCCTCCCTGAGCGGGGACACTGCTCGTGTTTCGGGCATCCCTGATGTCGTTACTGCCTCAACCACCTGCTTCACTCCTAAGTGCTGTGCTGAATCAGGGCTTCACTGTTTCCCAGAGAGAGAGGTTTGTCATGGAAGTAGTTTGCATTTGGTTTTAAATGTTCTCCTCGTATGTTTTCCTATATCATGAAAATGCCCTTTAATGGTTGCGTTCACTAATTGGGAAGTGTGAACTTTATTTTTGAGACAGATTCCTCTCATTTTACTACTTCCAAGGTTTCTGCATGATAATGCATGATAGGGATGCCCTATTTTGTTTTGTATAGATAAAATTTGGGCTCCCTGTAGCACTTCTGGCAGGTTTCCCATGTTCTGCTTTAAATTCTGGGCTGTTTCTCAACTGGTGCAAATTAAGCTGTGCCAGCTTAAACTGCACAGAACTCTGACACCTTAGCAGGAGCAGGCCTGAGTTCGCATAATTGGAAGGGGGCCTTAGTCATTGTCCCTGTAACATAACATAAATATATGGATGTGTAAGTCAAGTTACTTTTGGGAGGTAAATAAATATCAGAGAAGAATCTTTCAATGCACAAAGGTGACTTCAATTTTTTACTTATTCTTTATGGTAACAAAATTCACCTTCTGGCCAAATCTGTATTATTTGGTAAATACCCCAATAAATACTGGCAGCAGTTCATGGGGATTTTTTCTTCTAATAGCCTGGAAGACAAATAGTATGTTGCTCAACCAGATATGGTTCTAATTATAGCGTTTGCATTATACTGTTTTAATTGTCCTCTTAAATGCAGTTTTTGACATCCTGCCAAGAACTTCTCAATGATTTCTTCATTGAATAGAGGACTTTTAGTCATCCACTAAATTTCTTAAGGCCATAATTTTCAACAGCATTAAAATCCACTTTTTCTTCCTTGCCTTGTGCTGCAGTTAATATCATTCAACTCAAGAACAATTGTCCTGTCACACATTTACCTGGGAAGCACAATCTCCTTTTTTGCATTAATCCACAAAAGGTAGAGCTGGAGTAGTTCAGGGAATGGGTAACTTTGCCATCTTGCTTGGCTTCCATCAGGGAGGTAGTAGTGAGGTAGCTTTTTGCTCCTGAGATAATAAGGGTTTAATAAATAGGAAATTGACAGAATTCATTCGTTTCCACAGTTTTCATACTAGGCATTTGTAATTACATTTTTTGTATGCAGAAGTAATGGAAAATGTTATTTACTTCTGTTTTATTTTAAAAAGCTCCTTTAGGGTGTCAGTGCTTTAAATTCTCCAGGAGAAACTATGAGTAGAAACTATTTCACTAGTTGTTTTAGCTCTGTGGTTGCTTTGTAGTCCATGTTTTTTGCACAGAAAATTACACACTATGGGGTAAATTTTAAGTGTGGTTCTAAATTGCCAGAGGAGACTGCTGCTGCAAATAATAAGAATGAATTTAAGAGGTAACTCAGTAGTTCAGAGCAGGGGGCAAGGCTGTAGAATTAGGAAGAGGCATTTAAGGTCATTCAGAAGCAATCAACCTTCGTCAGTCCCAGATACTTTTGTTGTTTTTCTTTCCCCTCGAAATATATTTAGGAAGTAGAGGGCAGCATGTCAGTGTTATTCCCATTACATTTGCATTAATCCAGAGGTTCTTCCCTGAACAGAAGTGTCTGTTGAGTTACTGCTTTACAGAGAGCTCTACAGAAAACTAGATTATATATTTTCATACAAACTGACCAGTGCATTTGCTGAAGTTTCAATTATTATTTATCTGTTCATGTCCTCAAAGCCCAAACATTTGCAAGATGAAAAAATGTGTGTTAGCCCCCTCTCCAATCAAACACTTGACATAAAAGCTTAACTTGGAGTATTCGAACTGTTGAATTGAAGTCAAGTGAACTATGTTTTTGTTAAAAGTCTGCAAGTACTTGCCAAATCAAGGTCCTAATGTAGTAACCACATCTGTCGGAAAGAGCTCTCAAGCCTGTGTTTAAATGCCTTCCTAAATCAAGACTTTGTTTCCAAATAGTGTATTTTCTAACAGATAAGCCCCAACGAATTCTAATGGCTATTCTGATTAGACAAGAGCTCAGGTAATCAGTTCTGCAGGAGAAGGCAGCAAGTATCCTGAAGTTCCTCCCACTGCTCATTTTTTAATGATGTTTATAATGATTCAGAGATATTTCAGTTTAAAAATGTACATTATAAAGTTATGGTAGACATTTTTACTAATGTGCACTTTATTGCATGCTCTTCAGGAAAAAGCAGCCAATATTCATCTGCAGATGGATGCAGTCCATTTCAATAAAATCCATTCTTTTTTTAGGGCTATTTGTACTTTCAGGTAAAATATTAAAATACCTATCCTTTCTGTGTCTCCAATCTGCAGAATATTTTTCTGGTAGCAATAAGCATCTGACTGCTTTTAAAAAACGAACTAGACCAAAATAGGTAAATTTGTGATTACTCACAAACTATTGCTGCAGTGCCTCTGTCTGTTGTTGTTTGATAACAGAAATACTGCTGCAGTGATATTGTAGAGTGTTTGCACACACACACATCTCCAGCTGGATTATTGCAGCAATGAACAATTAATTGGAGTTTGATCACTGAAATTCATTAATTGTAGCCTGATTTGCCTAGTGAAAGCTGACAGAGATCTGCGAGATCAGCATAGTTCTGGCAGTTTATGCCAACAGTGGATTTGACCCATTATCTTTTCTTGTTAAAGCTTTATTTCTTTTGAAGTAGTTGTATCCTTTGTCCGTAGTTAATTATGATATTAAATTGCAGAGGAATGTTTCCATTTTCTCCAACTGCCTAATCTGAGCCTTTGGTCTGACACATCAGATTAGTTGAGATTTAAGCCAATGACCTCCTGGCTCTGGATAATGTCATGTTGGTTCCTATACAAAATAACAGGGCTGTCCCTGTTCAGGTTACACTAAATCACAAGCTGATGAGAGGTGACGGGTTCTGCAGCAACTCTGAATCACATGTTGTTTGATTTCTGCTTCTCTGGGCCAAATTCCTCCAGATAAAAGGTACAGAAGGTCACCCCCTGTCCAGAAACACTGTGCCGAGATCACAGCAATATTACAGCAGTATATTTTTGTTCTGGCAAGTCAAACAGCAACATTCTTATAAATGAAAACAATTGAAAAACAGTGTATAACAGCACCAACCCAAGACAATGCTTTTGTGTGCATCCTGTCTCTCATTTATAAATAATGGAATGAAGTGATGAGATGTTTTATAAGAACACTTTCAGGTTTAGCCATAGAGTAGTCGGAAGATGCTGTAAATATATTCTGAAGACAGTAGCCAGTCAGAAGTACTTACATGCCACTTTGCAGCTGTGACATGCTCAGAAGTCAGCATCTAAGACAGCAGTTGGCACAGATCAAGTGGGAAGTGTAAATGTCAGTGAGTGGTAAGTGTCTAAATCGCGATCTCTCAAGTTGTTAGATTGTTTATCTGAGTGGTTGCCCCTTGAAGTGGACAGAAATGTCAGGAGAAAATAGTTTCGAAGAGGTGTTGCACCACTGAGCTGTTGGATAACAGCCTTGTTGAGTCTTGGCTGTGACTGTAAAATTGCCATAAGCATTTTTAAATGTGTTTTTTAGTATTCATCTAAAAAAAATTTTTTTTAGCTTTCTAATGAATCCTAGAGATGTTCTCTTAAAATTGTGTGCAATCATCTCTTCTTTGCTAGTCACAGAGAGGTGTGCACAGCTGTTCCTGTGGAGAGGGGAGGGAAGTGAGGTCTGGGAGGAGACAGCAGCTTGGAGGATGAGCTAGAAAGAGACTGCATGGAAAGCCAAACTTCTGCAACTGCACATCAGGAAGTGCCACAACATCTGCATGTTTCAGTGAAACCTTCAAAGTCTTCAAGTCTTATTAGTCAAACCTCTTAAAAAGGAAGGGGTTCATGTATGTAGTTGTGTCTTAGGTATCAAGGTTTTGATTTTGTGGAGCAGTATCACCCAAATGTCAGTGAAGCTGCTGAACACTGTTAAAGTTGCTGTAAGTTTTGTGAAAGCAGTGGGATAAGAGACTCTTTACCAGCCCTGTTAGCGTTAGTGCTAGAATATGAATGCAGTTTATGTTAGACATGTCAGAAGGCTCTCTGTTGTGCTTGGAGACCTGACTCAGCAGCCAGCTAGCCCTCACTTGTGATGGTTTTGGTGGAAAAACATGTTGTTCTAGGAGATGAATGCAAGCCAGGTTAGACTCAGTGGTCTTTGCCAATATTTGAATCATCTTTGCCAAAGCATATTCTGTTGCTGCCTCCAGAAGAGCTTTGTCAGAAGACATGGCCAGTAGATCACATCCCATTTTCATCAAACCCAGGACTAGCCTATAGTCTTGAAGTCTTCCCTTAGTGCAGGTCCCACAAAACTCATTATTTAAATAATTTTAGATGCCTGTATGTGTGAGACTTCACTCCAAGTCTGGACAAATACAGCAGAATTACCCACCCAGTATTTCTATTTTACCTTCTTCCTGGGATGTCCACACAGCATGGATGTGCTCGATGACAGAAATCTCTCTAGACTATACCCAAACCCTTGACTTCAGTCAGGAAAATATCAAGGAGATATGTTCCATGTTATTCAGAGGTAAAATGATCTTTCTCTCTGTGTTAAATCTCCTATTCTGTCTATGAGGTACCATTCAGTATTTTCAGTGTGCTCAGGTTCAAAGCCCATAAAGGTCATGTTTCCTTAGGAGTAAAGAGAGCAATTAGGGCAACAAGTTTTATTTCATTTGATAAAAGTTCACATACTTTAATAGTCAAGTAATAATTACAGTAATTCATGCATTAGTCATCTAAAATATTAATTCATTTGGCGCAGTCCTGCATACACTGTCATAACAGTGCCTGACAGGACTAGCTGAAATCCTGTAGTTACCTTTTTAAATACCACAGAATTTCTTCACTGTTGTGATAAAATACAGATGTGCCTTCAAATGAAACTTGCATGGTGAGCAGAAATAGAATATATAATTAGAACAAAGAGGGCTTAAATCAAATTAATCTTTATCTGACAGGAACATTTACATTTACATCACTGAGTGCAAAGTCATAGCCAAAATTGAAATTAGAAACAGATAATTATGATAAGAGAGGACACTTACACTGACTTTTCTCATGCATAATTGGAAAGCACACAAAATGCACTGCTTGTTATAATTAGAAATAGTGTTAAAAATACACCACTTTTGATGAATACTGGTTTGTTGCAATAAAAAGTCGCCTAAATACTTGTCTGGTAGAAGCACAAGTTGATTCTGATTAGAAGATCATAAAGAGGGCAGATGGTTTCATATCTTTTCAAAAACAATAGTAATAGAAACGGACTTGGCAACATTTTGTCTAGTGTATTCTAGATCTTTGAAAGTGCAGATTTTTTTTATGCAGGGCCTAAGTCCTGCTCCTTAAGTCCCACGGAAGAAAATATGTTTTATGAAGTTGCTGTAAGAAAAAAAGAAAAAAACCAAACTTGAACCCATGGAGGGTGTCAGTATCAGAACAAAAATCAACACTGAAAATTGTGATTCACTGGTTTTCAACTATACCCTTGCTCTACAAATCACTCATCCTTTTACGAATGGTTGCAAATTGGAAGGCTGAATTCTCAGGTGCTGTAAATCCAATATGACTTGCTTGACATTGTCAAATGTGACTAATTTAATAGACAGCTGAGGATCAGAGCCTGTGTCTGTATAATGCTATGGACAGACACACATTTATGGTGTTTTGAAACAGCACTGTAATTGCCCCCAGCCGTAAAAAACTCCAGATGTTTAGATTTTCAGATTTAAAAAGAGGTATAGCTGGAGCTCTAACAATGTTTGTCTGCTTAACACCTTGGCACGGGGGAAGCTGTTTGTGTAACGTTAAGGACGATGGGAAGAGCTGGGATGTGAAGTTCAGCCTTTGGGTGGATTCTCACAGGCTGTGAGCAGTTCCTCCTTTGGCTTTCCCTTGCAACTTTTATTAATGAAACAGATCCAGAGGGTCTCTGGGAATTCACCACCACAATAGTTTAGCATGCTGTCAGAAAGTAGCTTGTCAGATGGCTCTATTGTACAGGGATGTGATTTTTAGTAACATGTAGGATTAGGGAAGCGATTCATGTATTGTGCACTGTTGAAAAGAAGGGTAATTTGAGGTAGCAGAAAGGATTTTCAATGCCAAAACAATAATGATAATTCATCCTGTGGTAAGGAATTGTTATGACACGTTTTCTATTATTAATTTGGTTAGAGGGTCTAGGTTAAATGACTGCAGTCGATTAAAAGATATATAGATAGAAAAGCTTTATGTATTTATTACCTGTTTAAAGAAAAGGAAATCTATCTGAGCAAATTATAACATGGAAGAGTGCACAACTGTGATTTAATGAGCTGCCTTTACATGAACATCTGGAATTACTATTATTATAATGATAATTATTTTACATAAAAACAAAATAGTGACAAATATGGATGAGAAGTGAGTTTTTTATGTTAGCTGTAACAAAAATAACCATTGTGGTTAAAACAAATGTAAACTGTAGCATTTCTATGGTCCCTGTGCTGCCATAACTGCTGTAAATTAGTGCTTTTTCTCCTGGGGAGTGTCCCACTTAAATCAGGGAAAGCAAAGACACTTGGTGCAGAGTTTGTACAATGTAGTCCCTAAATGATAAATATGAGCTGTGGTAATTTTGAAGAACACTTTGCTAAAGGAAATAATCTAGCAAGTAGGAATTTCATTCAGCTGATGCCATAGGATGGTTTGTTGAAAGAGATGAGCTCAAAGTATACACAGTGGTATTAGCTCACCGAGAGTCTGGCTTTTGTCAGGCACAGAGAAGCATAGTCCAGGCACTGGTCTTCTGTGTAAAACCAAAATTTACACCCAAAGCCTAAAAATGGCCACATGTAAATATATACAGTTGCTTGAAGGAGGACTCTTTCTTCAATTGATTCTCATTTCCCTGCATTTCCTCCCAAATACAGAGCTTTACTGTAGCTATAAAACTTGTTAAGTCTATGTCTAGGTATACTTGCTTGGAAACTAATGAGTTAATTTTCAGTGCCTTTTATTGTTATACTGAATAGAGATTTTGAGTGGTTCTCAAGTTTTTAGTGTAGAACAGAAAAGTAGAGACAACAGCATAATTCTGATGAAACAGTCATCTTGCAGATTTCTAAAGCATGAGCCTGGTTACAGGTGAGACCTGAAATGTAGATATCCTTATGCCAGCAAAAGAGTTCATTGATCAGAACGGTCTATTAAATACATGTTGTCTTTAAAGCACAACCCTTAAGTTTGTTGACACTTAAAATAAACCTTTCCAGGAAGCCATATGTTAAGATATTCTGTAAAGAGCTGAGGAAGATAAGGCAAATTTAAATGACACACACCTGGATTTAACATGAATGTTAAATCAAAGCATTTTCCTCTTTCTTTCTTTACTCACTGGCTTTGCCCTGTATAGTAAACTATTGTGAGCACATTTCCTTTTAGTTGGAAAATGGGACAAACATCCACTAGGTTAATTTACTACCCAACGAATATCCCTTAAGGATAAATTATATGAATCTTTGTTACAGTATTTCACAAATCAAATTAGCGACTCAACATTAATAGATTTTGATTGACACATCTGATATTAACCACTAGTGTCTCTATGGACAATAGCTCTTCCTCATTAAGTGAATTATAAAATTTCACTTCTAGATCAGAAGAGTCTGTTTTGTCTTTTTTGAATGGAGGCAAGGACAGATCTTTAGCTGACATAAACCAGCCCATCTCCATTGAAGTTGACTTGAGGCAGAGGTAAACTGGATATTTGAAATTAGTTGCCCAACTTGTAGGAGCCTATTTTAGCATCGTGGCTGGTCTGGTGTGAGTGTGAAGGAGCAGCTCTCTTGGCTTTGTTCTGGGAAACCTGAAAATGTTTAATTCTTAACTTCTCTAGAAAGGCACTTCAACAACACTTTGAGAAAAAAAGAAAAGCAGAAGAATTAATAGCAATCAGGGCTCCTTTCAGAAAAGTGAATCTTGTTTAGATGCTACCTACTGGTTTGTGGAACTAAAGCCTGAAAGCCATGAATCTATTAACGAGAAAAGATGACATAGGTAGGGAGATAATCAATACCTAATTTCTTCTCTGGAATTGCTTAGGAAAAAGAAGAAACACAGAGAATAGTGTTGCTATCATCATAACCATATTAAGTGTGTTTTTCTTAAAAGCCATGTATGCAGATATAGCTATGCATAGGGAAACAAACAATAGATACTGGATTTGTTCAGCGTTTGTTTGTTGGATTTCTGTATTACTCAAATTATGTTTCCTTGAAGAAAATTATTTTTTGTTTTGATTTAGTGTTTCCCAACATTCTCACCTCTTTGATGAATATGAAGGTGACTTACTCCCTTAGGAATAATGTCTTTTATGACACCTGATGTGTCTTACAAATTAAGGTAGATAAGTGGGCAATTTATCTCTGCAGATACCTCTTCAGAATCATTTCACTTTACTGACCAATACTTTAAACTTCTCCTGCACTGGGTGGGAGGCTTCTCAATTTCTTTTGCTGCAAGCAACATACCGGTTAACCCAAAACAAATTTATATGATAGATGAGACTAATTCTCCAAAAAGGAGCTCAGCCTCACACCTGCTGCAGACAGGTTTGTGGCCAACCTTCCTTGACAGAGCTGGTATGAATTCAGATTCAGCAAAGAGACTGGAACATCTCTGTGCCTCCTTTAATGACTGTTATTTTTAGAACAGTTAAAAGCCTGCTATGCAGCGTGAAGGATATAAAGGAGTATGGAGTATGTTAGAGAAGAATAAAAATATAATAACTCTGAAGGAGACAGAGGTGGGTTTTTGTCTGTTACCCACAAAACTGCCTAGTCCAGAAAGAACTTGTATAGAGATTTTTTTTTTTAATTATACACTCTTTCCCTGGTAGATAACTTAATCAAACCATATTTTTAGTAATGTAAATGCATCTAAAGATTAAATGCCTTGGCCCTGGTTCTTTACCTAAATGTCTGGATTTTACACTGTTAACTCTGGTGACTTAGCATGGGTTTCTCATGATTTATTCCTGCGTTGCACAGGTTGCAGTTTGTTTCTGTGCCCCCTTCAAGGGTGAGACCCTTCACAGTGGTCATCTGGCTTAGCTCTGTTGAAGTGACAGCAGTTAGAACCACTGACACAGCAGCTCCATAAATCAGAAACACATCTGCTTCCCACGCTGTTAGAGTCTTCAGCACTGTGGTGAAACTGTTTACTAGACATCAGTGTTCCTGCCTCAGTCCTGTACACCTGTATTAATGCAATACTTCTCTTTAAAATTTTGAAAGTTTAATTACAGACTCAGTTCTAGTGGGATTGCCATGAAAGAGCTCTGGTGACTTCCATTTAATTACTTCTGATTAGACCTCTGGTGCAAGTGAAAGCAGACTCAAGCCCAGTGTAACCCAAAAGGTTATTCAGAGTGATCCCAAAGGAGCAGCAAAGGAGAGGCGAGGCATTCTGAAAATCTGTGTGATACCTGTGTGTTTTAACATGTGACATAAAGCACATTTTTTTCAGCCCATTTGTTGCAGTGAGTACAAATGAGGCAAAATATAATCTAAGGTGGTTCAATGAGGTCCTTCAAGTATTAGAGGTGCTTACTGAAAATGAAGTGGTTTAAATCAATCAAGAGGAACATCAATCAGAAGTTAGTCACAGACAACCAAAGTTGCA
The DNA here is from genome assembly GCA_013400975.1 of Atrichornis clamosus. NCBI lineage: Eukaryota > Metazoa > Chordata > Aves > Passeriformes > Menuridae > Atrichornis > Atrichornis clamosus. Next base: position 153,462 of record WBMZ01000753.1, read on the forward strand.
TGCTAATTTTCATTTTAATAACTTCAACCTAATGTTAGAAAAATTAACAAAACAAGAATTTCAGAACATTTACTAGATTGATAAAAATCTTTATAGACACCTGGGTCAGATCTTGACCACCCAGTGCAGATTTCCTCTACTAGGGATCAGGTACTTTGTGTAAGATGGCAGAGAGACTAATGGCATTATGAAATGACCAGTAAAACAGCAGGGTAACGATGCTCTTTGTGGATTTTCTGTTGCTTATTTTCTGTGTCATATTTGCTGTTTAGCTGCTCATACATGGTGTGCTCTTCTGCATAATTCTGAAGAGACATTTGTGTGTGTTGTTTGCACACGTGTGTCGAGTGAGCTGTTTGTGGAAGGTAAGAAGACAGTAACATGGCAGGAGTGAAAAGGATAGATTTTGTGTTTATTTGAAAAGGACACCTGCAGAATTCATGCTAGATTGGCCGTTGCCATGAGCCTGTTGGCCCTACAAATGTGTTTTTTGACCCATAATAGGTTACAGCTTGATTTAATAGGTCACATTTCACTGCCTTTATGGACACCTTTACATCTTCTTTTCAGGGTAATTATCTTTACACACATCTGATGTGGCAACGTAATTGACTCCTGCTTTTGTACAGCTATAGGTTAATGAACCAAACTGATAATTTCTTTAAAGAGAATAAATCACTTGTGTATTGTTTTTGAAGTGATAGTGAAGCTTTATGTTTAGAGGGCTGCTTTTGATTTAGCAAGAACACTTTTCAGAGAGGCAGCCACCATCTGGGGCTCTCTGCTGCACAGTGCAGAATGCACAGAAGCGCCCTAGAATGGTATTCCTGTCTCAAATGGGATAGATCCTGCAGGGCTAATACCCTGGGAGCTGATCTCAGTAAATAAAATCACGGCAGCTCACATCCACATGGATGTTGACCTGAAGACTGGATGGGAAAAAGACCCTCTGAAAATCAAGAATTCAGGTTTTTTAAAACAAAATCAGAGCACTCCTAAAAAGCCCCAAATACATCCCTTTTATTCCAAAGTCAGCATTTTTCCTCAGAATATGCACTGATGTGAGTTCATTCATTTTTCAGTTCCTCATGTAGTAAAGTGTGCAGTTTACCATTTTTGACACTGGTTTATTTTCATACAATTTGAAAGAAGTCTATGATTAACAGTGATGATTTGGCATGGTCTCTTAGCTGTTTTAAAAATCTGTTTGAACAGTGGAAGCACTCAAGCAGGAAATGCCAAGTTTGCAGGTGCCTTTAGCACTTTTCAGGATTTTAATGGACACTGCACAATGTCATTACACCTTTTTTTTTTTTTGGCTATGGCCTGACCAGAATCCAGAAAACACTATTTGTTTTCTTATGAGAGAGGAAGGATGTACTCATGGAGGGAGGGAAGCATGCTCTGATATGAATTATTCCTTTTTTCTGAGAACGGGCTGCAGCCCCAGAAAGTGGGCAATATCCATATATGTTAATTTTTTAACTTGCAAAACTCCCCTAATATGGTTTTACTTGCACATTACTACTCTTCCTCTCTGGCTTGAGGCTTGGTTTTGCATCAAGCATCGGCTACAACCTGTGCATGACATGTCCTGAAACCGATTAAAATCTGCATTAAAGTCCAGACGGACTTAAATGCAGATTTTCTGCATATTTTTGTGTGTTTACTAAAATAGTACCTCTCTTTCTGCCTGAGTATTTTTAGGGTTTTGAGAAGCTGAATACAGGGACTTGGAGTCTAGAACATGATTTTACAGATGTTGCTCACATGAATGGGCCTATTACCTTTAGACCACATGTGTGAGAAAAGGCAGGGTCCTAATTAGAGAATGTGTGAATGCAGAGCATGTGTTCTAGGAGCCCATTCTCGTTACTATTCAGGACATGTTGGTTTGTCTTAATAAAGATGTCACTTCCACTTTACTATCCCTAATTTACTTTATTACTGATTAAGAAATATCTGATAGATTGATGGTACATAGAGTGCCAGAGCTTGTCTGGCCTTTTGATCAGAAAGAAGATGCAAAAGGGTCATAAACCTCTGGGTCTACCCAGCAGAGAATAGATGCATTAAGTGGGGATGCGACCAGGTTGCCTGGCTTTATTTAGTACCTTAGTAGCCCTTGGGAGGGAGCGGCATCCTAGAGTTTTGAGGATGCAAGTGAATGGAGTCACAAATGGTTTACTTACACCTCTCCCAGCTGCTTTTTGGGGCATAGCTGAAAATGTGGACACTGGTGCATTCAGTCTGCTAAACACACACTTCTTAAACCATGCTTAAGTCTGAGCCACCAAATTCCCACCACCGGCTGGTAGAAATGGGGATTATGCATTTGGGGGTGGTGGGTGGGTGTAGGTGCGTGTTTGTGTGGTTTTGCCCAGCCAACACTTCTTGACCAATTTCCACCAGATTCGGAATAGATGGCAGCACTCTCAGAGTGGAAAGTTTTGCGAAGACCAGCAGTCAGCTAGGGAAGAGAGAGCCCAGCGAGGCTGTGGTGGGGAATGGGACGTGGTGTGATCCCAGCTCTCCTCAGACCATAGAGAACCTGGTCACGGAGGAGGGGACAGGCAGATGCACACACAGAGCTGGGGAAATCCGCTTTCCTTGCTCTGATCACAGAACTGATGTACTGCAAGCTTTGAATAACCTCCTCCATCTTAGTTTTTGTACTGTGGGATATCTTCATTTACAGGACTTAGGAAAGGTGTACTGTAAAACTTTGGTACGTGGTATTTTGGAAAGTAAAACTTGGAAAATATTCTCGATAAAAAGCATCCAAATTCAAATCCAGGTACTTCCTGCAGCCCTCCATCACACCCTGGTCCGTGTTACCGTTCAGGTCTCTGAGCAGGCACAGCAGCAAGCCAACAACTTCATGTACAGGAGCAGACCTGCTGAGTTCAAAGGAGCTGAGCATATATATGTAAATGTTTGCAGGATCAGGATCCTACGTATTGCATGGAATTTGGCCTGGCTTTCCGCTTCCCTCTAGGTTTTGACCTATTGTTTTTAAACGCCACTGTAATTGATGCATTTTAATATTGCTATGATGTTATCCTGAAAGGCAACTGGGAATTAGCATACTGTATTTCATTATTTCATGACTTTTTATATATTCATATTTAGACTGAGCAGTGTTAAAAAGAATATTTTATTTCATTATGCAATTTTTAGTGAGCTTATTATCAGTAATATGTTTAGCATAAAATTTATTAGTGACATGCCCTTTAATTTAGCCTGTCTAATTGGTGCTAATTTAGTTAGATTGCATTAAATTACACCCTTTAATGTAGCTATGTGTGGGTCAAGAAATCCATTCCAACAGGTTAGGTAATTTTTCATGCAGCTGAACAGTAAAAATGGTATTAAGGTAGCTGAAAAATGCAATCATGTTCCAAAATAATAGTTTTCCTGGATATTATTATCAGGGAAACAGGATTTCTGTTATAAGTGTTCTTTGTTTGAAGACTTACAGGGTTCATCTTCCATCTAAACTCATGTCCCCAGTCTCCACAACAAAGACAAAGGGTGGGAAGTAAGATCATTACTCTTACGTGAGGGGGAATTATTAAGAATGATCTTTATTTCAGCGTTCATTCCTTCTTTATCATGCTCAGCACAAAGATAACAGTGAAAAATATGTTGTCCCTTCTTTTATCTGAGTTTCTGCTTTCTGCTCCATTAGAATTACTTTGGTCAGATGGTTGGAGTGGAAAGTAATTGATTTGATCTCAGCAGTGTACAAAGAAGCAATCTAAGCCTGACAAAACAAAACAAAAAATCTGACCTGTAAGAGTCATCGATCTCTAGCAGCAAGAGCAGAGGGCATGAGCAGGACTCCTGGGGGCAGGTCCTCAGCTCCTGTAAATTGTCGCAGCTGTTACGAGTCAATGGTGTTTGAAGTCTCTGACAATTTTGTCAGTGGAGGTCTCAGACCCTGGATTTGGTTCCCAGTTTCCTGTACAACCTCTAGAAAGCTCTTGGTCCACTCTGGTCACTGGATGTGTTGTTCTCTCTGCTCTATGGATCAGTGATTGTCGCATTCCTGTGCCTCTGTTCTCTCCCTCTATCCCAACTCATCTGCTAGGAATTAAGTCCAAGCCCAAGGCAAACTTCGACAGTCTTTGGAGTTAATTCCAGTGCATCAGGAAGCCCCTTCACATCTTGGTGCTGTCAGTAGCAATGGTTCCAAGAAAAAGTAGATCAGGAGGGAAAGACATTAAGGCTTTCTCTGAATGAGTATAAATGTCAGTCCAGCACATAGAGAGGGTGCTCTCAAAGTCATGGGAGATCAATAAATTATCTGCTCCCAAGCTCCTTTTTCTTATCCAGAGACCTTGAGTCTTACACAAACATGTTTTGAGCATGCTTCTAGGGATGGCCATGTAGCATAATGGTTCCCTGATCTGTTACTGCGGTTGTTTGCTGAGGCTATGGTATGGTGTTGTCACCATTGCTGAAGGAGTTATGTTGTTAAACTGCACTTTCCAGTTTTATTGTCATCATCCTGTTCTGGTTCAGCTTAGTTTTACGATAGGCTGCCTGAATAAGCAGAAACACTTGCTCTGTTTTCCTGTATAACCCACTCCTGACAGAGCATTTACATTTGTAAACCTACATTTGTAAAGGTTTCAGGTTATGATCTGGGGTGCCCCACATCCTCAGAGATCATCCAGACCACCAAACACACGGGAACTGGGTGAGACGGAGCAGTCAGAAGGGCACCACTAGGGAGGAGCAACAGGGATATCAGCTAATTTTTTTACCTTTACCAGCATGTATGATATTATTGCAACTGAGTCACACATTATTGGGATTTTGCAGGTAACCCACAGCCTACACTCAGAAGTAAAGCAGTTGCTCATTCAACTCCTTGCCTGTCCCATATTTAAGTGATTGCAGTTTTCCCCTGCAGCACCAACAAGAAAAATAACTTGAAGAAACAGTACTTGTAGCACTTTTCTCTTCCTACTAAGTGCTAGTCCATAGGGTATCTCCTTGGCAAAAAAAGAGCCAGTTATACCAAAACATCAGCCTGAGTTTCCTAACACAGCCAACTGAGCATTAAGAACAAAGCTAAACGCCTGTTAGTTCTGATCCAGAAGGCTTTTTAATGCCTTGGAAAAGGCTGCCATTCAGATGTTAGAGCAGTTGTAGGGGATTTAACCCCCGGAAGGCATAGGAAGAACCCTTTTTGAGAGCAGTTATCTGGGCTAAGCTTTTACCTGTTTGATTTTTGGAGGGATATGAGATCAACTTTGCCTAACAACCAGCTGTAAAACTGGCAGAAAAAGAGAGCAGCAGCAGCCCTACTGCAAACATCACACTGAGGATTATGTTTTGGGTAAATAAATATAGAAAAGAATAAGTGGAAATCTTCCTCTAATAGGAAAACACATCAATGATACTGTAATTAGAACCAACATTATTCAACTGCAAGAAAGTATTTATTTTACTGTGATTACACCAGTTGTTTATTCTTGGGAGCTGTATCCAGAAGCAGAATATCCAGACTGGATATCCAGTAGAATATCCAGCAGCTGTCTACAACAAGTTTCTTAAAATTCTGCTTAGTGGCTCAGTAGATACTTGTCAGCAGAGCCTCGAGACAATTGGACTGGGCAAGTCCACCAGTGCAGCTGGGTCACAGCACAGTCACAGCCCGTGCCCCTGAGTGGGCGATAACAAAACAGCCGCTCAGGCACAGAGGGAGCAGGCACAAGGGTGGTACAGCTGCACACAAAGTCAGTCTTTTCCAGCACTGCCATGGTCCTGCCGTGCATGCAGCCATGACAGACAGATACTGTCCCAGAAACGAAACTAAATAGTCTGGATGTGTTTCCCGGGCTTTAAGGAAAAGAGTGGATTTTTAAAAAGATGGGTGTTCATGTACTGGCTTTCGATTAGAACAATAAACACTCTACGCACACTGGGGCTGAGCATCCTCCTTCCAGCTATTTAAACATTCCCAAACTAAACACACAGTTCACTCCTTTGAAAATGATCAGCTCCAGCAGCAAAGCCAAGTTTACAGCCAAACTCCTGAAACCTCATGATCCCAGGTAACTTGCTACCACCTCCTGCTCAGTAGACCTTCCTAGAGGCAGCAGCTGAGGAGAACGTAGTGCCTGGACAGTCTGGCTGAGGATCTCTGCCAAGGAAGGGACAGAGCAGGTGTCTCTGCCTCACAGACTCCTGCCTGAAGTCTGGAGGTCCTGATAACCCGCAGTCATTCAAAATATTCAGGATGTTGGATGTAAATTGACGGTATAATTAAATGTTGTGGGTTCATTCTGAGGCTTCATGTCAGTGTAAGGGAAATTAGTCTCTCTGTGTCCTCCTCCTCTGCTCTGCTGTGAGTCTGGTGACCAGGCTGGTCACTCTGGGCCTTGTCCTTTGTGTCCAAAGTGAGCAGAGGAGCAGTGCCAGCCCTGCCTGTTGCTCTGACCAGAGCTGAGCGTGCTGGATCTGGTGCCAGGGCTGTGCTTGCCAGCATTTAACTGCATAAATGGAGACACTGGGAGGTGATGCAGGGTTGTGCTGGGACACTTCTGCTACAGCCATCTAAGTAGTGTCCTCAATCTCTTGTGACATACTAGACTTGTAGCTTTTGGTTTCTTGCTGTAAATCCAAAGCTCTCTCAAGGAAATGCTCTGTGGATGGCTGTGTACCTGCAACCACGGTGCTGGTCTAGGGAATCCTGAAATGGCTTCCCCCTGTCAGATGTGATGTGGTATTCCCAGAGGCCCTGTGCCATTGTCCTGGCCTTCGGGGAGAGGCTGAGCGTCAGACAGAGTGCAGTCTCCTGGGCTGCATGGGAAGTGTCTGGTAGAACAGCAAGGTGAGTGCTTCTGAGAAGCCTGTGACACATGGCACAGCCTTTTGGGCATTTGGGCACTCCTTGGGAAAAGCTGCAGATTGTCCTGAATTGGTTCCTATTGCCTGCAAGTAGCAGGCACCAGCTTCTGGCACTTGCTCATTGTTTTGAGTGCTGTTAGGTGGGGCACTGCGGGGGGGATGCAAGCCAATACTTTGTATGAAAATATTTAGAAAGAGATAAGAAGAACCTGCTTTTCATCTAGTCTCATTCTTCCCTGCCAGCCTGTGCTTTCTTTCAGCTCAGGAGACTGAAATCTTCTGTTCTCTTGTAAAAAGAAGTCACTCTGTGAGCAGAGGAACTAATGAAGCCTGGCTTGTAATGTCTCTCTCTCATGTGGATTCTCTGATATCTTACAAAGGGTGAGCTTTATTAGCTTTTCCTGAAATGGGACAGCAGTAGGGTCTCTCTCCTCTCTCCCACTGCCTTCTTTTCAAACTCCGAAGAGTTTCCATATCTTTTGACCTTGATGCTGGACAGCAGGGGTGAGTTGAACACCCTTTTTGTAAGAGAGCACAAACACATGCATTATTTCAGACTCCCATGACTGCAATCTGTGGGTGTCTCATTTCTGTCAGGAATCAGGCTAAAAATAAAACAAACAAACCCCCTGAAATTAAAAAGAAGCATCAGTGTTTGGATGACTTTATGGTATGAACTAGGGAATTGTCTAAAAAGGTTCAAAATAAGGCCTATACTGGTTAAGCTGAAATTCACTCACTGAAAGCTAAAGGAGTCAATACTTTATTAAAGAGTGGGATGTTGCTCCTGAAACTTTTATATCTGTTAACACATACACAAGACAACCTTCTCTGTTTAGTCCACATGGCAGTTTTCCTGTTTTTTATGTTTAGAATTAGTGAGGCAAGAGAAGAATGGCTCATCCCTAAGACTAACAGGCAGAGGGAGACAAGGGAAGCTGAATGGGTTAAAGTCAGTGCTGGATTCAAACATCAGATTTTCCTTGTCAGTTTGTCACAAACACAACCATATTTAAATTCAGCTGCTTGGGTAACACCCAAAAGCTGTCGTTGCACTAATGCAATTATAATAGTGCATCAATTGCTGTGAATCACAAAGCTATAGATAGGGTGTAGTTGTCATGTTCTTTGTGATTAAAAGATGTAGACTCTCTAATCACTGCAACAAGAGAGTCTGTCATCGATAAAGGGAATCTGGAGCTGGAGAGCAGTATTGATCGTGCCAAGGAATTTGCAAACTCTATTTCTCAGCTCTTGCACTCTTTGAACAACCTTTCAAGATGCGCCATCAGCTTCACACACCCACACCCCCTGTGCTGGGGTACTAAATGAATTAATGTTTGCCTTACTCTGGTTCTCTAGCAAAAGGGCACTCAGGAGATACTAATTTTTTAAGCAATTTCTTGTCCAAAAGGTCATGCTTTTATGTCAAAATCAGAAATGGTGCGCTGTATTTCCACCTTGCAGGGAGTAATGACCGTTCCCCATCACAGTCTCACATCCTGCTGGTGATGGGGGGCTTGGTTTGCCCAGTTGCACTGGTGCCAAACTGGTAGAGACGAACTGCAGAGCCCACAGTGTGGCCCCTGTGCTGGGCCCAGCTGCAGCACAAGCCAGCATTTTCTCTGTTGTGGCTTTAAATACCTCCTTGAACTTTTGTGCAAATGACACAACTCGTCTACCTCTAACTGAGAATCAAGGCTTTACCTTGCGCCAAGATGTCAGTGCTTACCATCCATGTTCCTCTTCTTCAAGGAAACACACACACACACAGTACCCACCCCAAAATAATTTATGGTCAATATTCATAAATTATTTACATTCACACTATAGAAGTGTAGGAAAAAAAATGAATATTAAATGATCGAGTGTGATGAAAATGGAAGGATAGTGCTGGACTGTCAGGCTGCTTGGTCGTTTTTCATGCATTTGGCTGTTTGTTTGCTTTTCTGTCAAGAATCTCCATGGATCAACATACAAAGAATTTATGTGATTTTTTGATTAATATGTAGCATGTGGTTAGAAAGCTTTTATACGTTTATAGCTTTCATCCACAATCACACAATTTCTTGCATTGGTCTATGTGCATATAGATGTGTGTGTATACACAATATCTGTATGTAAATGTTTTTAAACTAATATTCTTTGTATAGAAATACTATACCCTCATGTTGCAATTTTTCTGGTTTTCACCACTCTCTTCTTTATGCTTGGGTGGTCATATTTTGAAATTTCCCCAGGACCAGTTTTTCATGCAGTCACGTTTCTCATCACATCTGAAGGATGTTGTGCTTCGCATGGTAATTAGGTCCTCTTTGTTTCATCTGCTGAACTGCTCTCTGTTACTTCCTGCAGCACGCTCACTACTGGAGGCTATTGCTGAAATGTTAGAGCAGTGGAGATTCTCTAGGAGTAAACAGCTTCATGTTAACTTGCCTTTTTTTTTTTAAACGCTGATTTACATCCTGTTTAAACCTTGTGCAATTATATTTATCCTTCTTGCTTTCTTAGAGTAATGCTATTTATTGAAATAATTTACTGTTGCATTGTGTGGCTAGTGGGCGTATATGGAAATCATCTGAGTGTTTACACAAACGTATGACTTTATATATAAAACCACACAAGTATCTCTGTACCTCCCTAAGGCTTGGAAAGGCTGACGGCTTAGCTGGGAGCGCAGGTTGCTGTCAAGCGTTGCAGAGTTTATGCTTTCATGGCTGAAAAGAAAGCTCTGATTGTTAGTGTTTCTGACCCCGCTGAGGGCAGGCTGAGGGTGGCTTCGGGCTGTGTTGGGGCTGTGGGGGCCGAGCAGGCTCTGGGCAGGGGTGGCAGTGGCTGTGGGAGCCGCTCTCTGCGGATGCTGGGGACAGGGACCCGCGCATGGCTCGGCAGGGACCGGCAGCCAGCACTCCTGGGAGCCTGGCCAGGCCGTGTCTGAGAAGGCACTTTCTGCCAGCACGATTTGATTACCTCCCTTCTAGCTGTCAAGTTACAACAGAGAATCAACTCCTAAGTTTTTAGCCTTTGTTATTTGAAAAAAAAACAACTTTCCAAACCTGCACGACCCCCTTTGCTGGTGCAGCTGGCTCCTGCATCCTAGGGCTGGCAGGTTGCTCCAGTGGGAGCCAAAGGGCAACTCGTGTGAGGCAGCTCAGGTTGTGCCGCTGCACTGGTGAACCCTGATGGCGCTGGGGAAGGCAACAGAAACCAGGTCAGGTTTGCCCTGAGGCTGGGTGGGGAGCCCCTGCCTGGGGTCCCTGCAGAGAGACGTTCAAGGCAGGAGCACTGGAAATGCCTGCAGTCGTCTCAAGAAATGCGAAGTGATCTAGTAACTGACCCTGAATTCCCTTCGAGTCGGTGCAAAGCTCTGGAATGCCCTTTCGCAAGACCCGCCCCAGCGTTGCAGCGGGAGCCATCACGCCCTGGGCAGTGCCTGGCTGCTGGGGCCGGCGGGGGGGCGGACGGGCACGACCCCTCGGGGCAGCCCAGGATGGCGGGGCAGCCCAGGGTGGCAGGCCAGCGGTGGCAGCAGCAATGTTTCTCACCCTGGTTTGAACAACACACACAGCTGGCACATGCTGGGTACGCTGCTGGCCCGAGTGGTGCTCATGTACATACACGGGGCTGCAGATAGGCTTGGGAGAGAGGTGAACTGCGATGATGGACAGCAAGTGCTTCCGCCAGCACACGGAATTCCTGCTGGTTGGTTGTCTTTTCTGTGTCTTTCCTCTCATAATTAAAAATGACGAGGTTACTCTGACTATAATGATTGCATATCCCTTTAAGTGGTACCTACATTGAGGTTTACATGGCATTTTTTCCTTGTTTGTGTGTTCAGCAAGTATATTAAGAAAGTCTCTAAAATAATATTACCAATCCTGTCTCCTGAAGGGCTGATGACATCATGTGCGTATGACTGTGTTATCTTGCGCTGACACATGGAATTAAGTCTTGGACTATCCTCACCTAGGAAGACATTATTTTGCCAGCTTTTTCTTTCTTCTGGCCATTTCAGATACAACAGCTTTTTTTATTTCAGCTAGTTAAAGCAGGGCTCTTCTCTGGAAAAGCCAATGAGAAAAATTTGGCACTTTGATAATTTCTGAGAGTTTCTTCTGTTTCATTTTGTTGAGCTTACTGGTTGCACACAAGCAGAAGAATTTGTGTCAAAACACCACACACGCATTTAGCCCTGCAACAATGCTGTGATTTTAATAAACTGAGTTGTATGTGGAAGGGAAACTGGATTTTCTGTTATCCCACTGGCAAAGCTGTTGGTGAGGAAAGCCTGAAATTGAGCCTTGCAGCTCTGAAACTTGGGAGACACAGCTTCTATAGTGGAAGATCAAATTTAGCAGCACTGCCACTTCTCTTAATATTGTTTTATTTTACCAGATTTTAAAAATGCTAGGAAATTACGACAATCAGGATCAGACATTTAGGCATTTCCCTAATCAGCTTTTTCATTTACTAAAACAAGTTCTGTGTTGTATCTTTCGGGAGCTTCTGCCATTATTTTTTTTTTGTTTCCTTCATGAAAGTGGTTTAACAGGGTGAAATCAGTAGGAAACCCCTCCATTTTGGTTTTTTTTTAATCATCAAATAATTTCAAATTTTCATCTTTCTGTAAAGTTTTTTGAATATTGTTTTAAGTCCAAATCAAGCAATTCCCCTCCCTCCCTCCAATTCAAAATTATCATTAGGCAACAAATTGTTCATTGTCTGGCTTAACATAAGTGGTTGGCTCTCAATCTTGCATTCAGATCCCCAAGTCACTGTCTGATGGGGAATTTATTCCCCATCTGTTTCCATTTCTACACTGTGAGTTCAGCCTGGCACATGAGCCTGCTGCACAGTTGTGGGGTTTGTGATCCATGTTTAATTCTCCTTTCAGTCTTTAACTGAGACTCCCCAATTAAGCAAAGTGGTGACCCTGGCCTCTCTCTGTAGTCAGTGCAGAAGTGGGATCACCCAGAAGGTGACTCTGCCCATGGAATATCTCAATTAAATGCCTAAAGAATAACTTCTCTAAGATCAAGCTGCTATGTGCTTTAAGCAGTACCACTAAAAGAAACCTCGTTGGCTTATAGGGACATGCTGATAATGGGCTTGTTGGCTTGTTAGGTCAGTCACCACAGGGATCCTGGAGGTCCTTGGGGCTTAAGTACCAAGACAGCATTGTATTTCTGGGGAGATCATGCATTTCAAGGGTGTGATGTGAGACATGAAACTGCAAAGTCGTCCCCAAGCTGCATTTATTCCCCTGAAATGCTCAGTGTGTCAGACCTGATTTCAGTTATAAAATGGAAATAATAGATAAAAAAGGTCAAACCATTTATTGAGGATTGACATTTACAGCAGTCAGGAATCTCTAGTCGTATACAGCTTTGTGTATATATGTCACTCCTAACCATCCTGCTGAGGATCTCCAAAACACTGCTTTCCTGCTATAACTGGGTGATGATGGCAAGTTATCTGTTGCTTATTGTGTTTATACAGATCCCTAAACTTCAAAATGTAGAGTTAATTAAGTTGCCAAAGCTGCAGTACACATCTAGCAAAATGTAAACTCCCAAATTCTCTCTGTGGTTTCAAAATTCTTTTATATTGACTTCAATAAATTTTGTCAGAATATTTTTGTGAAACTGTTTGAAATTAACTGTCTTTGTTGAAAGCTGAGTATTAAAGCACCCTTGTCCTGATCGATAGCCGGCAACAGCAGTTGTGCATCGGATCATTCACAGAGTTTGTGGATTGAGTACAGTGCAGGAAACTAGATTGAAGGGAATAGCCCAGACAGGGATCCAGAGTGCAGTGGCTGCTTGGGTTGCATCCAGGACCTGGACACAAACTGCTGCAGGAGCATCACGCTGTGTGTGTGCAGTGACCCCAGCAGCGGTCCAGAGATCCATAGGAGATCTCTGCCATTAAGATCTAAGTGGGAGGAAAGGGGAGGAGAAATACATACACAGTTCCATGCACATACACCCACGTGGAGAGTAGGAGAGACACCTCAGATAGGCTGGCAACAGCAAAGTAATTAAAGGTGCTGAAGCAGTAAGTGCAAGTCACCCTCTCCAAGGGTACAGAAGGCTTGCTAATGTCACTGCTCATGTCCCAAAGGTATTGTGCAGTTCTGGTATTTGTCTCTGATGCCCTCTGTGAGATTTGCATTGCCCAGAAGCTGGGCTGTTTTCTCGTTGCCTTAATGGTGTGACTTTGAGACCTGAGCCTTGAGATTGCTGTGCCTCAAGGAGACCCAGCCCACACCCAGTTAATGTGGGCTGCAGAGCTGTTTTCTTCCCATTGCTCATGCATTGCTTTGAATTAACGGGCTAATATCCTGGCACTAAGGATTTAGGGGACCTTGTGCAGGTAAAGACTGTATAATTTATGGAGGAAATACAGCAGTAGTCTTGAAAACATTGGTAAAATGACCTACCATTGCATAACAGGCATTAGATCTCATGTTCCCCTTTCCCCTCTTCCTGCTCCCAGATAGGAAGCTTTTTAGCCTCTGGATGAAATGCCAAGAATTACTAGACAACCCCAACTTCAAAAATGAAGAAAAAAAAATGTTTATATTTAGTGAAACATGTCTTCTAAGTTAACGTAAATGCTTGCTTAGATAGCTTTTGAGATTAGTCTAAGAATAATAAACTGCTCTTTATATGGAACTTTCTGGCCAAAGATCTCTGGGCAGCTCCAGAATACCAGAACAAAGGATTTATGGCCCACTAACTACTTAAAAAGGTGGTGTTATTCTCAGATTCAAAATTTCAGGTTCCTTTATCCTTTATGACAACTTTTGGTGAAGAAGAAAAGCTGTCTACTGATCCTCCAGGTTCTGGAGTTACTCTTGATAATGAAAACATAGGTCAGTTTATTTAGCTTGAGTTTGGACCTTTCACAGATGTGTGATGTCTTCTGTGCAGATTTGTTTTTCTGCTTAAGGCATCGATCAGAATCAAGGGAGGGATGGGATCTGCTCTGGCTGCTGTAGGGGATTTTCCTAGAGTGTCCCCAGTCTCCTAATAAATCAGTGTCTTTGCTAGTCCCTTCCTGATGGGATTCAGCAGCAGGTCAGCATCCTTAGGTAAAGAAAGGCTTCCTGAAGTGAGCAGCAGTCACAGAAAGTAAATTAATGGAAGGTGGCATCTGCTGATCTCTTTGACAATAAGGAATTTCACTGCCAACATTTAGAAACCATTGGAAATGGTCTCCATTGGAAACCAGATTTCGACTTTCTGCCCTGGGCTGCCAGAAGTATTTCAGCATAAAATGCTAAAGTAAGTTGAACTTTCAATTATAATTTCAATGACTGTCTAGTGAAATGGATTAATGCTCTGGCACTGCACCTTTGAGGCTTTGGCTTGCATCTTGTAGGATAAAAATCTGTCTGCTTTGACAGTTGAAAAGGTCAGAAGTGAAATAATGTCAGGTGATCTTAGCCCAATTCAATGTCTCGATTAAGAAGTAGATGTAAAAGTTGTTGATGTGGGATATCATATCAGATCGTTTTCAAAAATGTAAATATTTTTATTTACATTTTGTTATCAGAATTAGATGCAGACAGCTGCATTTGGGAGAGGTGGAGCTTAGTTCACCCTTCAGGAACTCTGGATTGCAAAGTGAGCAAAAGGCAAGATACAATATGCGGTACCTTAAGCTCAAAAGCTTCATTTCAATCAACTTGAAATTGATTTCCTGATATTTGACTGTGTCAAGCATAGTTCACTTAAATATTTTTAAAGTTTAATTGGGGAATTTTTATTAGCTGAGAGTGTATAGAAAGACCACGTTTTTCTCACTGCTGAGGCAGGGCAAGAGGTCTCTTCAATTTACTTTTTGAAGCTGCTGCAATTCAATTCCTAAGCTTATTAAATAGAATTGTGGTTAAGGAGCAAAATACAGATATTTGCAGAATGCATTTTTCTCTTATTTGAATACATACTTACATCATTTTATGTGGTGATAATGTATAAATATAAATTGCTTCTCCAGACATCCCTGTGGAAAGGTCACTATGCAAAAATTTGTAGCAATAGTAACAGGAATTTCTGCTGGGAAAAAGGAACCAATGCGGGCTTGGGGCCGTGTGTCTCAGCAATGGGGACGGTGGCTAACAGAGCTCCAGAGCACCTTTGCTGCCTTTGATCTGTCCCAGCCTCGCTGGTCCCCAGCCCTGCTCAGCTCTCAGGCAGCCTTTGCCCTGCTCCACCAAGTGAAGTCACAGATTTGCTTTGCTTATTTCAGTAAGAAACACACGGACAGGACAGCACAAATTGAAAATCAGCTGTCATGACATGCCACATAAATTACCGGTTCTGGTTGGTAATGCATTACAGATGATTAAATAAATGAGTGTTTGTGTCCTTTTCAGTGCTGGTAGGCATCTTTCTTTTATTTAATTCCTTTTCCTTCTGTGTGTGTGTGTGTGTGGCGTTGTGGGGTTTTTTCCAGTTGGGTTTCCATCTTAAGGCAAAGAAACCACAGTCTCCATGTGATCATGATGCAGTGCAAGAGCTGGTGGGACTGTCCATATGTTGTAAAGATTAATTGGCATTCAGTTAAGCCCCATAAAGCAGGGCATGCCATGCTTTATCCTCTGCTTTGCCTTCAGTTCATGTAGTGGGCACAGACTGACAAAATTCTATTTCTGATGTGTAACATGTGCTTTTTAGCGGGCTGATCTTCCCAGTTACAAAAACATGGAAGAGCTTCAGGGATTCAGATACAGCTTAATGTGGGGCAGTCGTAACACGATCTTGCTTTGCTCTGCTGAGATCTACTAAGTGGGGCCCAGGGGACCATTGAAACCACAGAATTATCTTTTATTTGTTCTATAGATTTTTCTGACCAAAAAAAAAATGTAATACATCACCATCTTCACCCGTGCAAGGCGTGTGGTTTAGCTGTGGTGTGGACCCAGAGGGCTGTTGGTGCTGCCTGTGCTGGGTGCCAGGGGTGGCAGAGGCCAAGGGCCCCGAATGCAAACCTTTATTTATAACAGAACAGAGTGGCAATTTTGCAACTATCACAGCTCAAATATGGGACCATTTCCCTAGTAATAAAACTATTACTCTGTAACTGTTTACTTATCAGGAGACCATTATGTGATTGATGACCTGAAAATGGAGGTTATCTTTCAATTCATTTGAAATGCAAACTGACTAGAAAATCTATAGTTATTGCGTCGTATTTTTAAGCAAAATCAGGCACCTACATTGACTTCCTATTTACATTTCTTTGAGAAGAAAAATCACATAAAAGCTATCAAGAAACACATTTCACAGCAGGCAAATTAATTGGTTTTACTGTATTTGAATGGAGGGTTTGTCAAATAAAACATGCCATGACAGTTAATAGTGTCATTTAGAGGCAGAAAATTATTGGCTTATTTGTTATTGGATAAAAGGAAGGCAAACACTTTGTATTAGGAAGTTTTAATGTGTTTAAAATCCTCATTAGGGATTTATGGACATTCTTGCTTAGCATAGCGCCTCATTAATTTGAGGCTAAACAGTTACTTCTGTGTTTCAATTCCAATTTTTTTTCCCTTTTCTTTAATTAGATCTCACATTAGAGTTTGGTCTCTACACCACTGGAGATGTAGAATTAATTAATGTGATTTATAAATCTAATGGAAGTGAGTTATTCTTAGATATCTTTTCATTTTAGTGAGCAGTTTAGCTGCACACAGCATAAGTGCACACAGATCTAAGAGATTTGGGGAGCTCAGGAAAAGTATGCAACTTCTGCATTGAATACATTTAGCAGTGTCCCTTGGCATTAATAGATCAAAGCATTTTAATTAGAAATGTAACTAAAAGAGAGGCCATAAAGATCCCATTCAAAATCAGATTTTCCTTGTTCTAAGTTCTGTACTGTCCAAAAAGTGTTATTTTACGTCTCCTTTTGTACTATAACCATAACATTCAGTGGCTGTTGGGACAATTGTGTGTCTTACTATTTAATGAGCATAAGATCTGGCTCTTCATGTAGTCTGAATTTGGGTGCAATCACATAAAAACATATTCATTCATTGTACTATTGTTTGCATTAATAAAAGGAACATAGCTTTCATTTCATATAAGATTTTTTTTTAATTGAAGTTTATGTTAAAAATGTATCTGTGTAGGCTGTGTAGACTACCTGCTAACAGGTAGTGATGGTATTTAAATCCTAAGATATTTCAAAATACATTTGTTTTGTTCCTCCCAGAACCGGAACAGGTCCTTGCCCTTTGAATTCTGGCCCTCCGTTTTGAAGACAGTCGGAGGTCACAACTTGCAAGTTGTGACTGTGGTGGAAGGGTGTATGAAAACAACTAATTTGCAAACAAGCTCTGAGCAGTTAATTTGGGTCCCAGCATTGGCCTTGCAGCTGTGCAAACTGCTGCAAATTACACCCGGGAGTACATTTTTCTGTGAGGACATTTCATACCTGCTTTAAAAAACAGCAGTGGAACAGGTGACCAACACAGCCACCCACTGTATCCTTGTAGCCACAGTAAAGGGACTGTCAGATGTAAATATATGTTTTAAAAGGTTCCTCTTTAAAACCTCGGAAGAAATGTTACAGTCTGAATTCATGGGATCAGATAATGCTTCAAGTTACACTGATGTAAGTTCACTGACATCAGGGGAGCTTTAGTTGTGTGGCCAAGGCCACAGTCTGACCTGGTGACTTTGCTACTATTTTAGCAGGAATTTACACAACTCCTGCCTGATGCTGCTCTCGTGCTGGCACGTACTAGGAAGAGACACCACATTCCACTAATGTGAAATACATTTTAAGGAGATCCAATTCCAACTTGTAGCAAATTTAGAGAGCTATGTCTGTATAGTAAAGGGGGTTTGCATGATTTCCAAGAGGTTCTACTCAAAGGGTTACACTAAGAATAAACACAGTGACTAATAATTTACATCCCACTAACCAAGGGCAAATAGACTCGGAAGCCAAGCTCCCTTCACATGCCTTTTTTATGCTGCTTCATTGTCTTTGGAGAAGCTAGATTTCATGCACACTGGCAAAAGGAAGACAAGAAACAGACACTTGATCATTATTTCTGCCACACTACCTATCTCACCGCAGCAGAGGGCTGCACAGTCTGTTAGTCAGGCTTTGATGTTTCAAGTGGACAAGTGCATGAGGGCATTTTAGGTCAGGGTGCCTTTTATCATCCCTTTAATGGAAATGTATAAGGTAACATCTTCCAGAATAAGGTGAAAATGCCAAGACACGTAAGAAAATGTACATATTTTATGTAAGTAAATAAGTGCTGGCAGTCATTGGAGAAGGAGGAACAGAGAGAGAGGGAGGAAGAAAGAAAGAAAAAGTTCGACATTCCAAATTTCCTTGGTCTTTGTCAGTATTAAATGGTTGTAACAGCCTTTATGCAAGCCAGTGTTTTGATCATAAATTAAGTACTGCAAAAGCCACATCTGTTGTGGCCTGGCTTACTACTGACATTATCAGATACTCTGGTATTATCATTATTGTGAGTTTCTAAAATACTACAGTCAGAATATTCCATAACTAAAATGTGCAGCCTTGCCTACATTAAGAAACTCCCAGGAGACCTTGAAGTGAGAGATCACTTTATCAGGCTTCTCTCTGTAATAGAGTTTGGCAATTTACTGCATAAAAATAATGGTGAACCATAGAGTTTAAATTGAACGTCAGCATATTGTGCTTTCATAGAGACTGTTTCATGCTGATCAACATTGAAATGGTATTGTTAAAAGAAAACACCAAAGGAATGAAAAAGCAAAAAACGGACTAAATACAGCACATACTGGGAAGAACAAGAAAAGTATAATTGTCACATCCAGGTCAGTCTGGTTTTAGAGCTGGTGCAGCAGAACTAAATGCCAGTAAAAAAAACATCGTCCTTGTAGTTGGGCTTGCTTGGACTGGGAAGTGGTTGCAAACGGAGTTCTTTGTGGGGAGAGCAAACTGAATCCCTGCCAGTGTGTGGGTTGGTCACCCTGCCTGGTGCGGCTGCACGGGTTTGTCTGGCTCTTGGGGAACTCGGGACGAGCATATGAGAGTCACCGGCTTTTGGATGAAACTAAAGGTACCCTTTTGGGCAGCTTTGGCTTCTGAACTAGAGACCTTTCGGGGAGGTCACTCAAGTCAGTGTGAGTCTGATTGAGTCACATTTTGGACCAGACTAGTGAGTTGTTTTTCCTAGCTAATGTACTTTACCCAGAGGAAAAAGGCATAAACTCCTCTACCCACCACTGGAAGAGCAGCTCTGACTGCAGGCCAGGCTGCCTCAGCTTAACAAATGAATTAACTCGCTACTTGAAACTTTTCAGTGTTTTCAGGTTCTCCAGTAAATGCTTTTTTTACACATCTTCTGCAGTATTTGTGTGAAAAGGGAACAGAGGAGCAGCTCTCTGTATTTTGTTTTAGGCAGTAGTTTTTCTTTCTCTCTTAATTTTTTGTATATGTAAAAAGGATATATTTTCAGACTTTTTAATAAGCCGCAAGAGATATTTTTGGGGTTAAAGTAATGGGAAATGTAGTCTTCTCATGGTATTTTGGTTCCAGGATGGTGGTGGCACTAAAGGAAAACAGTGGATATACATTATTTAGGACCCACAAATGGCTCCCTTGAAAATAAATAACCCCATGAAAAACACATGTTTGTATTTGAATACCAAGGGAGCAATTTTGGGTTTATTTTTTTTAATACCGCCATGTTTGACTTCATTCAGTTTTCTCCAAAATGCAAATACACAGCCCTAATGTATGTCAGTGATATCGCCATGAATATGAAACACACCAGAAAAAACCTACCATCAGGTTGCAGTATTCATTCCTTGCTCTTTTGCTGTTCCTATTTTTACAAATTTGCACTAAAATTAATAAGGAAGAGCCAAGATCCTCCCATCCAGTGAGATCAGTTGACATCTATTCCAGGTGCCTTTAACATGAGCGATACTTTTTGGACAAAATATTGAGATAGGAAACAGACAGAATCATGAGCTGTCAAAGAACCCAAAGAGGTTTGTACGGTGGGTTGTGAGCAAAAGTGTGAACTTTACTTGACGTAAATGTGGAACAATCTTCTCAGGAGGAGAAATGTGTAGTCAGATGGCAGCTGAGAGGAAGGCTGGGAGTGGCTAAAGAGACATGAAGCCTGAGCATGCAAGGAAGTACTGATGGCAGTCAGAGGAGAGGAGGTGTTGGAAGGGCATGGGTGCATACTCCAAGTGCAGGTGAAGCATTGCATTTTCTTCGATTTGTAATGAGCATATCGCAAATATTGAATCACAGGTTCATATAGGTTGGAAGGATGTTCTAAGGTCAACTAGTCCTATGTGTTATGTCTGGAAACTCTGCTATTCTTAGTACTGCCTGATCCATTTCCCAGTGGTGTTAATCAGGAAAACCAAGTGCCCTCTGTTAATGGGAAGCCTGGCAGGAGCTGAAGGCACTCGGAGGACAAGGCTTCTGCTGACTGTCCTGGTTTTGCTCCTTCTGGTTTTCTAAGTGTTTTCCTCTTATCAGTGTGTGGTGCACACTGGAAATGATCAATCAAGGCTCATGCACAGGATCTTTTCATGCTGGCAAGTGAAAAATCAATTTGTGTTCGAAGGAGTAAACACTAGCATGAGCTTCATTTCCCCAGAGTCAAAATGGATTCCTTGATAAAGGAGATGACAAGGAGAGCTGAACTCTTGATGTATAAGCACATAGGTGCTCATGTGCAAGAAATGAGAGTGGGTTCCAACATTCATTTTACATGCTACACTTACCTTTTCAATAAAACAAAGATAGGAAGAAAAGATTACTTGTTGAATGCCAATTGTGCGTCAGTAAAAACAGGGAGATTGTTCATGAACAGTTTATCCAGATGAAAATGTAGTCGGTCAGTTCTGGCAAAGACATTATTCATTGTGTATTTCTGCTTTATGGCACTACATTTGAATTTTCAGAACTACTCTGACAAGTCTGTTGGAAGATTGTTACTAACATTCCTGAGAAATGTCTGCTGTTGGATGTAAATTACAGGGAAGAGAGTCTTTATATGATTCTTCTGTGCCACAAAAACAAAATCTGATATCATGCAGGTTATAAATTGTCCAGGAGGTAAGAGTAGTCAAGGAACTGTTGAATGAATAAATGGAAGGTTAGACGGACGTGACTCATCAGATATTGTAACCATTCACCCAATGTCATTTGATCTTTATAACATTAAAGGCTACTATTCCCTCACTCTTAGATTTCTGCCCTCCTTCCCTCCCTTTAAAGTTCAGCACTGAGCCACCCAAGCCATACATTAAACCTTTGGTTCCACATCATTTAAGCTCCCTCTGCTCTCCTGTGAGCAAAAAATGAAGAAAGCTGTAGAATACTGGCTTGTATTAGGTGGAATATTTTGACCATCTGACCTTTCCTTCTTTCTTTTTCCCTTTTTTTTTTTTTTAGCAAGCAATATTTAAAAGTAAACATGAAGTGTTTTGATGCAAAAGAATTTTGCCAGATTAAAAGGAAATTGGAAGATGAGTTCAGTGCAGCATGTTGTGAAATCTTCTTGCTTTGATTGAAGTTTCCTTACCTCAGGACATCTGTCTGCAGCTTATGTAGCATTCACTGTTCTTCAGTGTGGGGTCTGTGAATGCACTGCCGGCCGAGGGAGGAGCTCATGATGTGAATTGCAACCACTCGTTCTTGTGGAAGCCAAATTTCTGGAATCTGTCCTTTCAGCTGAGTTAGACCATGCTGCTCACAAAGGAAGGAAAGCACCAAAAGCGTGCACAAGTGCAAGCTGTGCCCTCCCTTTTAGACTCTGATTACTGTTGAAAACTGAACAGGAGAGAGAGGGGATGGAGAATCACTTAATGGGTCCTAAAATCCTTGATTTTTATTAGATTAGGAAAGTAGTAGTATGGGATGAATGTGTAATATTGACTAAACTCCAGGAGGAATGCAGCAGTTTATTAATGACAATTCTAATAACAATTTGTTATAGTGCTAGGACTCGAGAAAGTGATGAATATTGTATCTGCTCTGTTTCATTTTGTCCTGATGAATCTGTGCTTGGATGCCATGGGGTGCCATGTGGGCCTGCTCACACTTGTTAGCTGAACACAAGTGTTTATGGACAATTAAACTTGCAATTTTTAATTCACACTTTGAAAGGTTGAGAGGTTGTTTTTTCTTTTTTTTTTCCCCAAGACAGACTAAGTTTCTAATAGATCTGTGCCTTTCAAGTCTCTTAGAATGTGCAACTGCAGCATGAATTTAGAAAAATGGTATAATTTCTTTAGAAATCCATTAATAGTAATGTACTGAAAGTCTCTTACATTGATCTTCTCTCTGATAGCCATGTTGTAATAATTATTCTTTTAATGTTTGCATCAATCTAAATGTTTTCCTCTTTGTGCTCACTCCTACTTGGATCTCCCTATATGACAATCACAGCACTTTGACATCTTGCATTACTTTAATACCAGTGATTCAAAACAAAGCAATGCCAAAGGGAACAAAAATTCTGTCAAGCCATTAAAATCTTCTTTGCCATTAACACAATTAAATTGATGCATGAGCATTTAAAGTTATTAGCAAGTGCTGCCAGCAGAAGCTGGTTGTGATTGCATGATATATAGTGGGCTTTATTAAAGTAAAATGGTATGTTTATTGTTATTATTAGCATTAGTTCTGAAGTAACATAAACAGGCCTGTGAACTGGGAGAAGACTGTGAGACAACTAAGAACATGCTCTGTCCTGTATTAATCATCAGGGACACAGTCATCACTTTTCTAAACAAAGGAATACATGTGTGTACCTTGGCTAACCATTAAAGCTGGCATGGGTAGTGGTAGGAAGGGTGTTACATAAAGAGAGCTTCTGTACCTCTGCTGCTCTCACTCTTCCCAGTCTGACTCACTCAGCTGGATTCTGGGCTGCTCCTGTTACTGTGGCGAGAAATTTTGTGGTTGATGTGTACACTGGAAGCTTATTGGGGGACTATTTGTTTTTTTTTTCTCATATTCCAACATACTGGCTTTTCAATGAAAAAAATGAGGCGTGTATTGGAGGCACATGTACTGTCCCACTGCACAGAGCAGTAATACCCCTGCTTGCTAACCTTTTGATTAACTATACTCCTCACTGAATGGGGAGCTGATATAAGAAATGGAAAACACAGATTAGCAGAGAACTTAACAGGTATTGAGAGGGAAACTAGTGATTCAAGTGAGAAGTAGGGAGATGAAGGAAGTCCAGTGAAGTCCAAGTCCTGTGGTGTGAGGGTGGACTGCATGCCTATTGCACTGGCAGTTCTCATCCAGGCTTGTTAGGTAATCTGAGCTGAGTAGAAACTGGGGAAAAAAGGTAAGGCTCCTTTTTTGGTTGTTTGAGGGTTTTAAACTAATATTACAGAAAATTATAATCTATAGTAGATAAAAATCACTAATACGCCTGTGGTGTAGTCATATTCACTAGGGTAATTCTTTACCAAGATACTGATGAACTGTTGGGAATTCAGAGAACAGTGATGAAATAAGCCAGAGGGGAGGAAAATCTTGTTTATTAGGAACGAAGGTAAAAGTTGAACATACAGCATTTGAGAAAAGTGGAGTATAATTCTGCATGTCTGTGCATGGTGTAAATGTGAAGGGAAGTAATTAATTACTTAAAGTAGTGTAAAGAGCTCTACAGAAAAGCTGAGGTGACACTGAAAACAAAATGTTAACCATTATCACAAAGAAAGTACCAAATAGTTTACAACACTGCTCCATATTTTATTAAGGGAAGGGATGGGAGACTCATTTCCCTACAGTTCTTGGGTCAGACTAGCCACAGTACTAGAAAATATGGGGAAAACCTGCCACATTAGCAGAGCATGAACTTGGTGATCTAGGAGGTCTCTGTGGTCTTCGACTTTTGTAGCTGTGTGGATTTATTCTTGAAGCTTAGTGCTGGCTGAAATACAGGCAGAAGGCCATGGTCAGTGCTTTTGGTCAAGCTCTATAGCAGATTAGGATGACAGGGATTAAGTTTAGTCATGAGCATCTTTCACTAAACTGGTTACTAAGGGCAAGAAAGTAGAGGTATCAGGCATAAAAGTCTCATTGAATATTGATGGCACAAAGGATTTACCTGTGTTTTGGTACCTTCCTGAGTATTGTTTCTTCCTGTTCTGCTTTACCCCGTGATAAGAGCCCACCATAGCTATCTGCAAGTGCTACAGGATGGTTGTACATACAGGTCATATCTGCCTGTTATTTCTATATTTGTTCATAGTATTTAAAAGTTTTGTGCTCTTTCATGTCCTTGGAATGAGGGATTGTGGCAAATGCTGTAAGTGCCATTTAACAAGTATTTTCAGTTGGAATATATTAGTAGCACCACGGTGTGTGTGCATGGGCGTGGTTGTGTGCAGAGATATATTGCATCTTTCTAAGGGTAAAAGGAACAGCTGTCAGGCCTCTCGAGGTGGATACCTGTGTGCTGTGCAGGCTTCAGAGGACACTGTACTTGCAACAGGCTGGTGAAGTGAGGGACAACAAAATCAGCAACCACCCGTATGGTCCAACCAGTATTTTACTACAGTATATGTTTAAGTTTTAAGAGCTGTCTGGGCTGTTAGCCTATTAAGCTGTAGGATAAGATAGTTGATGATAACAGCTTTCTCCTAACTGTTATCACCTCTGTCCTTCGCTGCAGCGTGGGGCAAGTTAAGCCAAACCTCGCCCTCTCTCTGAAGGCTGCTGGTAGGAGTAACAGTGGGATCTTCTTCAATTACAGAAGTCTCAGGCAATTCTAGTGCCAGTTCTCAGCTGTGAGGAAATCAGAGTACTTTATTGCTTCAAAAGTGTTGTTAGTAACACAAAGCAGCATGGAAGAAAAAAACAACTTTTGACAAAATGAGTCCTGCTGATGATTTATGTTGATCTGAACTGGAAAATTTGGTAGGCAGCGAGTGTGGATACAGCAGTCTTCAAACAGAGGCAGTTGCTTGTTAGCTGTTCACCTTTGTGGTTGTAGTCACTGAACTTTGCATCCAGCACCTGACTAAACACTTCTTTTTTTTTCTTTAAACCTAGGTTGCCCTTCCCAATGACTCCAGCTGTGTGGAAGAAATACTGCGGGTAAGTAATACCCTTTGCTTTTTTATTTTTTGTATAATTGTAGTGCTGCTATTTCATCTTTCAAGGAGAGTGTTTATAGGGCTGTCTTTCACACTGTAGTTAAATCATAACATATCAGTGGGTCTGTATTATAGAGACACAGACAAGGGGTAGGCCCAGGGTGCTCCTTAGTAAAATCAGTTCGCGTAATACTCTGCATCTGCCAGCTTGTCTCAGTCAGGATTTACACATGTTCCTGTTCTTTTTAAGCTCTCAGTCTCTGTGAGTCTATCCAGGACACATTTCTCTCCTACCCTGAGGTGGAGTTGCCTTAATTCTCCCACTCACAAACTGACCTACAGTCTTCCTCCTCCCCCAGACTACAATTGCACATCATTCATGGTTTTGTTAAAGACTTACAGACATTTTTTTCCTGTGATCTCTGGTCAGTGGTTGAATAAAGAAAATTGCAACTCCAAACTGAGCATGGCTTAATTGCAACAAGATCATGTAACAAGAAAAAGGGGAGTGTGCACAGTAAGTCGTATGCCTTACTTTAAATGTAAGATGGGGTTTTCCTCAGACACCCCAACACTGGGTTTCCCTGTTGGCAGTGAGATTTGCCTGGGGGCAGTTTTGCAACCCACCAGTCCCTGTCTGGGATTTAGGTTTTTATCCTCCGTTGAGTTTCCCATCTGTCTCCATGGGATTGCAGGTCAACCTGCTGGTTTTCAGTGTAGAAGGGATAAAATTTCAGTGGGAATTTGTGCCAGTCATATCCTTATTATTAGGAGGCAGTGCTGCAGACTAACCCAGACCTGAAATCACGTGGAGCAATCATACCAACTTGCTTGCAAAGACACAGACTCACTCTTACTTATAAAATAAAATAAGCTTCTCAGTATTCATCGCAATCCAGAGTTAAGTTTGGGAAACTTGCTCCTGGTTTGTGCACACACATTATCTTGGGCATTATGTCCTTCTGGGTTGGCAGAAGTGTTTTGAAGCAGCAGGCAGCCATGCACATGCAGACCTGCAGTAACAGAGGAGAACCTGCATGAGCACCCAGGAGCAATGAATGCAAGGAAATAAATAACATTTGCCTTCAACCTTCAAAGTGAGCAGAGGTTTATTGCCTATAGAACACTAAGGGAGCAAAAGCAAAGGAAATGTTGAAAGGCTGTGCGAAATACTTGGTACATTTTAAATGTCTTCTTCCCCTGTTTATATATTTCGATTAGGTTCATTACTATATTTGGAATTAATGACTTGACTGGGAAAGCAGTTGTTTTCAGTAAACAGCATCAAAAGAAAATGTGATGTGGTGAATTTCAGGATCAATCATCAGGGATCAAGGTGACAGTTTTAATGTGGGAACAGTGCATATAAATGACAGGAAGCAGAAATGTCTTTTTTCTGATCAAGAGAGGTGATCCTGTTTCCTACCCCATGACTGTAATTTGAGTCTACGAACAAGGAGAATGTCCCAGGCTTCCTTCAGAAACCTGCCGAGATTGGAGCAGGACTTTCTGATGCCATCAAAGGATGGGGATGAACTGTAGAGCCCCTGCTCCTGCCACCAGTGGACCACTGAACTCGGGGACACTGGGAGTGGACAGAGCATGGATTAAGCAGATTGCAGTGTCTGTGGGGATCTCCCTCACAAGGACATGTAATGGGCACCTGGAAAAGGGACACAAACCAGTAGGTCTTGTTTGACTGCTGGCTGCAGGTGCCCAGAGACGCCCGCTGTTCCCAGCCTGGAGTAAACCTGTCTGCCTCAGGCGTATTCAGAAGGTACCTTGAGCATATCAAACCACGGGGGAGCAGATACGGGCTCGGCCATGGTTCCCCTGGCATGCTCATGTGCAGGAAGGCATTTTGGTGCTGCTTCGCAGTGGCTCTGTGCCCTTGCCGTGGCGTTGGGCCGCTCTGGGCACCCACAGGCTGCCTGCAGCCTTTGGTAACCTGCCTGCAGCCTTTGGTAACCTGCCTGCAGCAGGCTGCACGGCCCCAGCTGTGTGAGCACAGCCACCACAGAGCCGCTCTGGGGCTGCCTGGCAAAGACCCGGCAAACCCAGCCCCAGGTGGCTGCCCTCAGGGCAGCGGCTCAGGATTCCAGCTGCTGAAGCACACCTGGTAGTTGAAGTTCCTGGGATTTGTCAGTGACTTTGTTCTTCTCAGATTTACGCTGCAGAACAAGCTAGCAGGAAATGTGTTTTGGCTGCAGACAAGGTATCATATTCTACTTGACAGGCAGCGGAGAGAAAATGAGTATGAGGGTGTGATACCCAGCAGTGGTCAAAATCCAGTCTTTGGGCTCCCCATGGAAGCCCTGTGTCAGGAGATTCAGGCTGGCTGCTCCACGTGACAGAATGACTCTTGGTTTCAGCAAAGATTTGCGCTTTGAGAACCTGGATTCAGTTTCCAGCCCTGACAGGCACTTTTTGACCTTTGGGGGCCATTTACATGGGCTCTGATGAACTTTTTGGAGTGTGGGCCTCAATTCCCTATTGGCAGCTTCCCTGGGTGAAAAAACCAGGCTGTTAATATTTCTGCAACTCTCAGGGATGTTACAGAGGTAAACACAAAGGCTTCCAAGGCGGTCAAGCCCCAGGTGGACAGCTGGGCTGTAACTCTGTTTTGACCAACCAAACCATTGGCAACCCCTGGCAGCTTCTGCTCTGGGCCATGCCTGCTGCCAGGCTGTGCTCCCTGAAGGGTTTGGGGAAAGGTGCTCTGCCTGCCAGTCTCCCTTGGAACAATGCATGCCTTGAGGTTTGCCTTCTTTTTCTGTTTTTGTTTTGGTTTTTAAGTTGGGAAATTAAGTGACTTAATCGAGTTCCATCCCTCAGAAAGACACAATAACTCTTGAGGGTTTTTTTGCTAGACTTTACAAGGAAGAGGTACTCACACAAAGATCTGAGGCCTCTGATTTTGCACAGCTCTTTTTTCGAACTGAACTTGATTAATGGTTTCTGTAATTGTAGAGGCTTGCAATTCTTAATCTGTCTTCTTTTTTTTTTAATCTTGGTAAAAAAAGCTTTAATTGAATTTATATTCTAATATTTTCAACTGAGTGAGGGGAAAGGTCTTGGCTCCCTTCAGACCCCTGAGTCTTCAGAGACAAAATTTCACAGTCCTTTAGATTTCCTGAAACACTTAGCGACTTATGTCATCCTGTGTAAATGCTTTAAGGACTGCTCCCAGTACTACAACCAAAGGTTAATGGCAGACAAGTCTCCTGTTGATTTTACTTTTCTAACCAGGATGGCTGAGAAGGTTGTGAAAAATAATAATAAATAATCATCATCATCATCATTATCATAATCTCTTATACGGCTAAGGCCAGACATTAATGGTAGTGCATATTTGAATTTAACACAGGTTGCTGGTACCAAATTGAAAGATAAATACCTGATGGTCAACACTTTTTTCTGTTCCAGAATGTGTTTGGTTTTTTTTTAAACCAATGCAATGGTTTTGAAAGTGTGAATAATATGGAAGACAGGCAATTAAAAGCATGTGTGTATAATTCACATTTTATTAATATGGATTTAAATTAAGTTGTCACTTGCTATGTGCATCCATTGAAAAATGAGTTCATTGAAATGTTGTGATACAAAGTGCAGATGGGGCTTGAGAGCTGACATTTAAAAGCAGTCTCCAAAGCTGTAACTTGTGCCGCTTGTACCAGTGCTTTCCATCAGTGTGCCTTGCTGTCAGTGCATGTGATGTGAACCATGTGCTGACCCAGGCATGGCAGGGTGTGTAGGTGACACTGAGGGTGAACAAGCAGTGATCCTTTTCCTGTCCGTGGA
This sequence comes from Atrichornis clamosus, assembly GCA_013400975.1. Lineage (NCBI taxonomy): Eukaryota > Metazoa > Chordata > Aves > Passeriformes > Menuridae > Atrichornis > Atrichornis clamosus. The sequence continues at coordinate 182,240 of WBMZ01000753.1, forward strand.
GAGCGCAGAGGGGAGCTTCCTTAGCATTGGTTTACCTCTGGGTAGAGAGTTGATAAGCACACAACATTGCATGGGAGAGAAAGGAAATTTTACTTAACTAAATTTTCTGAAGGATTTGTAGTGTAAATTGAAAGTTTGGGCTGGGCGCTCAGGCAATGGATTGGACATAATCCAGCAGCAGCAAGGCTCTGCTCTGTGCACTGCAGCTTTCGTGTCTGTGCTGCAACCTTCTGGGCAGGCACTGCTGTCTGGAAATCTGTCCCTGCTTAGAGGAACAAAAGAATTCTTGTACGTGCATATTCACTGTAGGAAGGCACCAAGTAACTAGATGGACTTCTGATGTTATGTGGACAGCTGTGATACTAATTAGAAGCTTTCTAGTCTGGAAGCAAAACAGATCCCAAATACAGTTCAGATTGTAATAAGTGTAAAAATGACTGGAGTTAAATGAGCAAAGTCTGTAATTTGTGTGGTCATCTTCTGATGACTAGCTCCTGTCTAATGAGATTTGAGAATATGTAAATTGATCAGCAGGTGAAAATGCCCTTGACTTGGCGAATTATGTGTAGTATTGCCTTCCTCATGTCAGTTGAAAGCACTAACAGATTTAATATGTCTCATGCACAGCTGAAGTGAGCTGTTCACATAGCAAAATTAGACTGTAACAGATATAGCCCATTATTTGCCCCTCAGTAATTGTTTTCTCTTCTAAAATACAAACCAACGTTGAAGAATGATACTAAACCTAATTATAATAATTGTAATTTGAAAAATACAGGTACGCTGTCCAGTGTGGTTACAAATGCACTTAGTAGGTGATGGGTAGTTTAAATATTTTCATGTGGAGTCTGGGGGCTTGCTGAGGAGGACATGATGTGAATTTAAAATGATTATCCAGACGTCATTGGACAAGTGAATAACGAGCTGACTGGCCTAGTAAATCATGTGAACCTGTCAAATGTGGGAACACGTTGGGGAGGAGATGATGTCAAGTAACAGTAACTTAGCAACCTGGCATTTAGCTGTCCAGAGAATGAGTAAGAGTAGCCACTTTTAAATAGCTGAGTAAATAAATGAATCCCTATACGTCTTAGGTGTGCTATAAAAATAGCCCAGCACCGTATGTTTTGTGTCAAGCTGCTTCTTTCTCCAGGATAAGGTGATTTATTATTTCTATTGAAATGAAAAAATGGATTGAAAAGTTAACCCACGTGTAAATGTGGATCTGTGGCCTTTGTCCCTCCTCTGGCGTGCAGCCTTTGAAAGCGTGCAAGGAACGGGTAATAGCCTGCTTTGAGGGTTGTTTTTTTTTCCTTTAGACTTTGCTTATGTACATGAAGATTTGGATGGATAAAAACAATTAATTTCTTAGCAATTTCTAAGCCATTGCATTTTCAGCTTTTTATCAGCATTTTCTCAATGGAGGCAGAACCAGTTTCTGCTCTCACATCAGTATAAATCAAGGGGTAATTCCACTGACCTCTGATCTCATTTGAGTTCATTGAATTCTTCTTCCTCCCACGATGGTATAAATTGGCAGCAGCTCCACTTATGTTGCTGCTGCTGTTATTAAATAAGAAGGAGTTACCTCTGCATTACTTTAGGTATACATAAAAGCAGCAAACAGTTCTTTGCTCTGATGACTCTCTAGATGTGGTCTCACTCCAGAGAATGGAAATGCTGAGTATTTCTTTGAGAACAGCTCCTTCCTGGTTTGGTAGGTGATCAGCTCAATTCTGGTCTCAGTATCACCACAAACATTATCACCGCAAGCATTCAGCAACAATTCCAGGAAGGTCAAAGGAGGCCTTTTCCCATCATTTTCTGCACTGTCCAGTATACACACAGGAAGGGTGAGATCAATAGTTGGAGTCATTTGAGGACAGCCTAGCGTAAGCTTGGGGTGCAGAAGGCTCTTTGGGAGCTGGAGAAGGCAGCCTTAGGTCTCCCCAGCCTGGAGCAGCCCCTTCACACGGAGGCTGGCCTCGGCCCTCATGCGCTGCCCCTGACTGCAGCAGGACAGGATTATCAAGTTTTTGTCCCTTCACCCTTACAGGGACATCATTATGGTGGCACCCATGAGAAAGGTGCCTCAGGAGCACTATCCCAAAGCTGTCTGTATTAATTTGAGGGCACATCCTGTGGAAAGCTCAGAGCTAACGATAGGCTGGCTGACTGGGAGGCTGGCGTGAGTCGATGCCGAGTGTTTGGTTTAGCTGGTTGGCTTTTGTGGGCCCTGTTGCCCTGCTGCCATGGCACAGGTTACATATGAGGAGAGTGATGTACTTGTGATGTAGATCTATAGTATAAATCTGCCTTGTGCTGCCAGCTGAAGGCAAAGCAGACTGCATGCTGTTGGGGAGGTGACGGGGAGGAAAGGTTGTCTGTCTGATCTGACAAATGTGTGTGGGTGTGCAGAGTTTCTTGTATCCGAAAGCTGGTGTTCTGCACCTGCCTGTTACAGGGATAAATGCCTCTTCAAGATGTAATGCAGCAAAAGATTAGACCTTTGTCAGGACAGACAAGCAAGGTCTGATTCCAGCTTGCAGGCACATTTATCAAATAAAGGTTTATTTTCATAGCAGTATTAAAGAAATTATTTAGCAAAGAACTTTGAAATGTAAAATCTGATCATTATGTGGGTCTATTGCAGTCTGTCTACACTGTAACAATAAAAAAAGATTACAAAAGGTATTCAGGAAGAGAAAGAGAGATTGCCGTTCACCTATTTCAAACTCACTATTCAATTCTGTTTTCTTATCTCCTTTACCGTAATATTTTAACACATATTTTTGTACTGCCAAATTGAAATACTGCTGACTTCAGTAGTATTATATAATTCTACCATCATTGCCAGATTTACCATTATTACTAAAATTACTGTAAAGTGGCAATCAAAAGAGTTTGGACATGTATTGCTGCTCCTGAAGAGAAACAAAGTATTCCCATGGTAAATGATAAGTGAATGACTGCCAGTGAGGAAGAGAAGTTTGTTTTCCAAGCTTTTCAGCATCTCTTTTGCACCAAAACAAGCACTTTTAGTTTCTCTTTGTCATTGCCAGTCAGCTCAGAAAGAATCCACTATGTATTGCAATGTTACATGCTCAGCATCCTCACTCTGATTCAGAACTCTGTTATGATAAAAATAATTGCATTTTGTGAGACTATACAAAGTAATTGTTTTAAAGCCAGTTCAAATAAGAAAGTAATTGAAACAAAGTCATTATCTTAGAGGAAAAGATAGTAAGTTTTGCAACTTCTGTGGAAGATCAGATGCACTCTCTGCAGCACTTAAAAGTGTTGGTTATTTTATATACTATTTTTTCAAATGCCTCTAAGTTTTGCACTTCCAGAAAAAAGTGAAAGAGATAAAAAAATGTGGGAAAATGATTTGATGGAGTCTTGTAGTTGAGTGGAGAGTATCATAAAGCTAAGATTCCTGCGCCTGGTTTGGAGACCCATGGGACCTGAGTTCCCTTTTCATCCTTGTAAATAAAGAGTAGCTCCCTTATCTTGGAGTGAAAGTGCGAGAGAAAACAGACTCAAGGAATCTGGCATGTCAGATCAACTCTGACCTTTTGTATGCTCCCATGACCAGAAAAAGGCCCCAAGCGCTGAACTCGATGGAAAATTTTAAACACTGCTCTACAGTTATTTGTTTGGCTCTAGCTGTACCAGGTACCCTCCCTTAAGGATATTGTGGGCTGCATGAGTTAATGTTGTTGTATAAAAACATGATTAAGAACTTCAGAACCTGTTGTGTGTCTGTCCTGGAGTGCTGCTGCTGGTTCCAAAACGACACAGTCTGCAGTGTGGCCACGCAGAAAAGCCATCTGAAGCTCCCATACTCCACTTACACAGCTTACTGACAGAGCATTAAGCAAAAAAATCTAGTCCTGAGATGTAGGTAGTAGAATATTTCTCTGGTCTCAGATTAATCATTTCTATTATTTCATCTTGTCCCGTCAAAGGGAAACATGGTTAAATATGGGCACTGAGTGTTTAAACTGCTAGCAATGTTACCTTTCATTGAAGTAGATTAATAATGTGTACTCTACATAACAAATTGCTTTAGGCACAGCATGAAGACACTGAAAACATATTAAAATTGAGTTAGGATTTCTGAAATGAATGCATGCTTTAGAAACAATTCTGATTTGAAACGTCTGTAACATCTTCTGTGGTTCTTTCTCTCACAAATGGGAAGAGCTCCATTTTTGCAGCCCTGAGGCCAAATGTTGCGGGTTTTAAATGCCGGTTGAAAGCTTCCACATAAGTCAGCACTGCTGAGGAAGCTGGTGGGGTCCATGAAGGATAAATTAGCCATACGTAATTAGTCAAGAAAAGGCTAGGAAGTCTTGCAGTGTCCAAGGGAAGACTGGACTGGGAGAAGTAACTAAAGGAATCTTCAGAAAGAGTTTCCAGAGCTCACCTCTTTGAAATTCTCCTCTGAAGTTTCAGCAGGCCAGGACAGTAAAAAAATAGTTGATGGCTAAAAGAAACATACATAAGGAAAGAACTAGAGAAATTAAAATAATGGACCAAAAAGACACCGAGTACTTGAGGCATGCTCAGTTCCACTGCTTTACCTACCTGCATGTTGCAACTTCTGATGCTTTACTGCTTTGCACTCCTAAAAGTAAAGAAAACAGAAAAAAGCTGACACCTGGAACAAACCTGAAGTTTCAGTTTTGAATCTCATTGTTGCTCTCAGAGGAAGCAGGTGAAAGTGTTCTGTTACAGCAGGTAGCCCTCCTCTTAATGCACTGCAGTCTAAATTTAACCACCGTCACTCCTAATTTCTTCTTATGGCAAGACTACAGACACCAGCTGGCATTTGGACCAAAACATGTATTATTTCTTCCTGAGACACCCCTCGGACAAGCAGGTGGACTTTTCCTTGGGAGGAGTCATGTGGTGACACACAGTCAGACTTGCCAGCCACCATGGGGTTTGTGGAAGCAGCCTGACAGGGGCAGGCAGTCTTGTGGTCATCATCTGTCTTAAGTTCAAGTTGTTCCACATTCTGTATTGAGAACAGTTCTGGAGGCTGACTTTTGGGGAGGAGAGTTCATATCTTCGCCACATGCCATTTCTCTGTCATGCACCATAGTCAGCAGAGCTCTTTCTGAAGGTGTCTTCCTTCTTACCTGTGGAGATTGTTCCAGCTGTCAGTGTCTTCAGAATACACCACTTCAAACCTGCCAGTAAAAGACTGGTGTGGTTCATTTCTCATGTCTTTGAACATCCTCTCAATAAATGCTTGAATACCTAGACTCAGATAGAACATCCTACATTTAATCTTCCTGAGTAACCTTGAGATGCCCCTTTGCTCCACTGTGTCTCCTTCTATGAGATGGTGAAATAGAACTTCACCCATGCTGCCATTGTTAAAAGTTAAATTAGTTGTTAGCAAAATCATTGATGTCCTCAGCTGGAAATATTGGTGTGACAATTGGGCAAAAGCAAGGCTCAGTCAGATATTTAAAATTATGTTACATACTGTGGCTTATGTGAATTTCTAACATTTCTTTAGAGGAAGTGTGTCATTGAATTTAATGTTCTCAGAAACCTTATGAACTTCCAATCTATTTTAGCTGTACATTTCAAATTGTGCTTATAATTGTGTTTTTATTAAATATGTAAGTTCCTTTCAATTTCTTAACACACTACATGGGTTTTAATATACATTTGAGAGGAAGGCACACTGTGGATGGATGGCGCTTTTGAGTGTTTTCAAATTGTCACAGTAAAATTGTCACATTTGTTTAATTAGCCCGTAGATCCTGCCACATTGATTTGTCAGTGGAGTAACAATTTCTTCGGATAGCTGGAAAATCTGACCAGAATGGTTTTTGTATTTTCTTTTTTTCTTTTTTCCTTTTTTTTTTTTTTTTTTTTTTTTTTTTTTTTTTTTTTTTTTTTTGTTCTCAGGGAATTTCTCACATTTCTTTTTGATTTAAAAGCAGTCATACAGGCACCCAGCCTTGCGGAAGTCAGCTGAAGAAAATGTCAGGTTCTAGCATTGGAAATGAAGATGATTTTATTAGTTGAAGGGATAGAGGTGTTTGTTGACCATTGTTCAGAGGCAAGAGAGAAAAACTACCTACAAACACAAATCTGAAGGTCTGACCCAAGTGCCCAGATTTATGTTTGTTCAACATTCTGCCTACACTGCGTGTTCTACCTGCTGCAAGTGTTACTGTATGGCCTTCCAGAGCTCCTAGGGCCAGGGCTCTGGTGTGGCTGTCATTAGAAACTCTGTTATCAACACTTTACACGTCCTGTTTAAGTTTTTCCTCCATTCTAAAATTCCTGTGCAATTTCTAAGCAAATATTGTTTGGGGGAGGTGGAAGTACTTACTAATACTTTACAGGCTGAAACAGGAGCAACATGGGCACATGAGGACGTGGGAGACTGGCATGAGTTGCTTAGCAGGGAAAAGACAGGCAGAGTTGAGTTCATTGTGTTTGCTGAGTTTTGAGCAGGGGATTTAAGACATGGACCAAATTTCACCTCTGGAGCCAAGCTGGAAAATGGCAGGTCCTGGTCTTTTGTGAGGAATGCCCTGAGATCTTCTGATGGAATTTATTGCACAAGCACTGAGTGGTAAAGGCCCTTTTGGACTTTGTAGTCTATTCATTTATTTGCCATGAGTAAATCCTACTGAAGAATATGTTGTGTACACCAAGGTACAGTAACCTTTAAAAATACCCCTCTGAGCCTCAGAAAAAAACCTTTCATGTTTGGTTTATAGGAGAACACTCCCAGTAGGGACTGGTTGTTTTGGTTTTTTTTTAATAATCAAGCCAATTAATCCCTTCCCACTTTTTCCAGTATTTTATCATTTCTAACCTCTTGAGTCCCTAATCTTTTCAACAAGAGGTCTGAACTGCCGGTTTATCTGAAAAAGTAGTGTTGTACCAATCAAATGAAAACTGGTGCTCAGAGTTTTTTTTGAAGAGCAGCCCCTTGTCATTCCTGAGTTCAGACAAAAACAACACGGCTTCAACAGTGAGGCGTTCACTGGAGGCTTCTTTCCATGAAAATAGTTATCACTCCTTTTTTTTCCTTGGCAATTGAGTCATTGTTGCTTTTAAAAGAGGTTGTCATGATCTCCTCATTACCATTTTTCTTAATGTGGTAAGTGTAAACTACAAGAAAGCTATCATGTTTGAAAGGATACAGGAACCCTAAGGAATGTTGCACTAACTGCTTGTGTTCTTTGAAAAGGCTTAGACTGGGAATTTGACTAAATGTATCATTCTGTCTACTTTGCAGCAGCATTGTCATTTTAGAGCATCTTTCACTTATAACACAAGTTACTCTTCAAAAACAATGCCATGTTGCTGCTGCAGTCTTTGTATGACTCCAGCAAAGTGAGATCAACAACTCCTTTTGGTAGTTGCTTGAAAATAATAATACACTGCACTTTGTACTTAAAAAAACCCCCATCCTGTGGCAGGTTTATTCCAATTCGTCTTTGCTTTGTAACTGGTAATTGTCAGTGTTTGGCACCAGCTGGAGCTGCAACTTGCTCGAACTGCTTGGAGCAGCCATGGGTCTGCTGGGTGGTCTTTTCTTGGGCTTGCTCCAAGTTTGTTCCAAATGGCTCGTATGACCCCTGATAAACTACTGCTAATGAACAGTTTGCTATTTCTTTTTGGCCATCTAGAACCAGGAAAGACAATACATGTCATCATCTAGTAATGTAAATATATGATTTTTAAATGCTGGAGCACCAAATTTACAGCATTTCAGTGCTGTGGCTTTTATGTCCTATTCACTGATTTTCCTGTGGGAAAAAAAAATAGTGTAGTGTTTTGAGACAGGAAGGTTATGGACTTTGCCCTTTTTCAGCCCTGTTTTTAGGAGTTAGTTTGTTTCAATGTAGTTTGCTGTCAGAAGTTTTTAAAAAATGCAGACACAGGAGGCTATATCAATCTGGTATACAGTCAGAACACGCTGATTTCAGACAGTAGGACCACTCTGTGTGGGACCAGGCATCCTCAGCTGTCATATGTCTTAGTGGCAGTCCCGAGCATTTAATGTTTCCAGCCTCGAACTAGCTCTGTAAGAAAGAACATGCTGGGAAATGAGGAATCAAATGTATGCAACAGTGGGAAACTGCCTACCAGAAATACTCTGAAGCCTCCATACCTTAAAGGAGATCAAAAAAGACCTCAGCATGTTTTGGCTTCGGTTTTCTTTACTGTTTAAGCTGGCTTATTTGGGTAAGGCTGACATGCCAAAAACGTATATGTTGTATCAAAACATCTTCTATAACATACATCCATTTTTTCTACACCTGTTAGCTTAGCAGGAGTGGATCAAAGGGGAGTGTTGGCATGATTTACAGGACACACAGATGCAGGAACAGACCTGCTTCAAGGCACAAGTGAGGAAAAGGAAATCCAGACTGAAATGTTTGTTCTTTTCTAAAGGCTAAAATTACTATAATAAATGCCAGGTTGCATGAGAGGGTTTCAGGTGACTGCTTAGGTCTTTCTGTAAGAAAATAAAGGGTTGAGCCTGAGAGGCAGCAAGGACTCTACCTCTCTGTTACAGATGAGAACCTATAGTGTATTTTTTGGCAAACATGCTAAGCTTTTTAACTTTACAAAGGAAACCCAGGTGACAAAATGAGGAGAAGCAATGATCAGCTTAAGTTTGGAGTTTTTTGTGCATCTGGGGTTTCCTGAATGCTGATCAAGCTGCCTACGTTGTCCACACATTTTCCACTGGGTTTTCCAGCCCATAATCTCTGTTCAAAAAATGAGACAGTTTGTGCCCCCAAAGCATTCCTAATCTCTGAAGTAGGCACTGGGAAGATAATCATACTTCATAGGGGAAAGTAAATTCTTCCTACATGAAGGGAGAAGCAAGTTCTCAACTGAGACACATGGCAGGAGAGCATCACATAGACAAGGGAAAGGAAATGATGCAAAAGGACAGGTTTGTAAGAGCAGGTTTCAGCTTTTCTAGGTGTTCTCTGTGCCTTTGCTGCAGCCTCAGACTGCTGATCTAACGGCATGGCAGTTGAGGTGTTGATGAGGCTGTGTAAGAACAACATTAGAAACAAATGCTACCCTGGCACGCCCACGCAGGAAAACCCTGCTGCAATACTGCCTGTGTGGTACCCAGAATAAGAGATCTGGCAGAGGCTTGATTTGGAAGGCAAAGAAACAGCCTTTGTAGAGGATTTCAATGTGTATTGTACAGCAGCGTGTGGTAGCTTCAGTTCTTTGTATTTGATGAGTAACAACTTGGAGTCCAATCTTAATGAAAGCAACTCATGGCTTACACAAAAGAATTGAGCTTTAAACTCAAATACGTTGCCTAACCTGGTTTCTTAATTCCCCCTTCACCCTATTTCAGAGAATTAATGCTCCTGTTCGAAGGCTAAAGCCGGTGTCTTCTGGCACAAGTTAATGCTTTCAAATTCCTGATGGTTTTTAGACTCAGTTTCATCATATGTCAGGATGTAAATGATAAGCTGGTTATTTGAGTCTAAGAAATATTGCACAATGTAAAACCTAAACAGTTTCTGTGCTAAGCTTACAGAACAAGAAGTTTTGTGGTTTACCAGTCTAATTTTGCCTGATAACTGAATTTGGAGAATTTATTTTTTCACTACATTGCCATAAGTTGCTCCAGAAATTTAATGCATTTTATAATAAATTACATTGATAAGGTCTTATCCTGTGACTATATAATTCACTGTTGTATTTTGTATGAAAAAAAACATGAATTGATTACATCTGGCAATGTAAAGGAGATGATGTAATGTATTGTATAAATGTGCACAGTGGAGTGCCTCAGGGTAGGAGTAGTCTTGTTTTGTAACTGTAAATTATAGTTCTGCTCTCCTCTTGGTGTGAACCCTAAGTTTCAGAGAAGAAAACAGGCGATTCAAGACATGCTTTCTTGCTTGTGAAGCTCAGGATGGATGGAACAAATTACCAGATTCCCTTAAACAAGTGCCAGCAGTGAATAGTTTCAAAACACAGTTGCTTATTTGCTTGGAGAATGGTTTTTTGCCAATGTTTTTTAAATTGCAGAGATGAAATTATATGTTGGTATTAGTAACTTTTGAAAGAATTAGCTTTTTATGACTTATTGTGCCTTTGTTTATATTATACTGTTGTGGTGCCAGGATGTTATGTTGTATTTAACAGTTCAATGCATACTTCCTACCTCTTGGGGCCCTCATGAAAATTAGATGTGCCATCCCTAGGGATGGTTACCAACAAGTATTATTTTGAATAAATAAAATCAATGGGACATGGCTGTGCATCTCAGTGGGGGTGAGAAGCTGCCAAGAACAGGAGGTATTGCGTTGGCCATGCTGTCCACAGCAGGACTCTGGTTCTGTGAATTGGGCAACAAAGCCATTAGTTTAGTTACCAGGAGTTTCAGCTGAAGGACACCTCGGTTCCTGGAACTGGGTGTGGTAGATGTGACTGCGAGTACCTGAATATTTATGGGCATATCGTTGACTTCTAAGACTCTAAAGTCGGTGTTAGCTGGTGTTAGCTGAATATCCAGTTGTGGATACCTTATTAAACAGAAAAGGTCTCAGCACAGCTGAGAATTAGTAAGTATGGAGGATTAGGATTTTGCTCTCATGATTGCTGTCGTGTTCTTGAAGTGCTCTATGAAAGACACAGCACCAAACACTGTCTGTAGCATCCCAGAGGAGCAGGACCTCGAGTCTGACCCGTTCTGACAGTTCCATGTTCCTGACCCATCAGTAGGTCTGTGCAGAAGAACAGTTGTATGGAAATAGGAATACTGTGGCCCAGCCTCTCACACGTGCCTGGCAAAACTTTGATCATCCTCTCCTTCACACAGCCATTATGGCCTTGTCCTTAACCAAGCCCACATATTCCTGCAGCAGACGAGACACCTCCTGCCTGTCTCAGATAGGAAGTGCAGTTACCACTCCTCTCAGTGCTGTTACTCTTGGTCAGTACATGTCTCTTTGGACCATTTGAAGGTTTGTGACTTGTCACAGGGACAGCATTGGCTCCTGCTCATCTCCTGGGCTTTGGCTAGAAAGCTCAGACAAGGGTGTAAGGCAGAGACATATTTCAGAGGGGCAGTCATTCCTGCAGGATGTATCTACCTTTGATTTCACGATTTCCTAGGCCTCCATTTTCCACTGAACTCCTACTTTTTTTTCATCATATAAAACTTGCCAGGAAAGCTGTCCCATGTGCTTCCTGTAAGGTCCTGTTCTGATTTTTACACTGTGTGGTCTTTTTTGCCAATTATATTCTGTGAACTCCCCATGTCCTTCCTGCACTTTACTCATACAGGGAGCCTAAGCCTGGCAGGAGTAGGGATACATTTCTGCATTTCTCTTGTTCTGTACAGTTCACCATAATGATGTGTCTATACTGTGTCCCATAGGGGACTGTTCTACGTGTTCCTAAAAATGCCAAGAACGTGTGAGAAGGTGCTCAAGGGAACAAAACCTGCTTGGTGTTGAACTCAAGAATTGACCTGGGCAGTGTAAGACACATCCAGGACAGTTTTTGACCATATAATCTTCCTGAGGTTGACCCTGAAGAAAATTATCCCAGTCCTCCTTGGAGAAAGGTATCGAGCCTGTTTCACAGAGCACTGAACTGTTGTATGCACAGCGTGGGCCGTTTGGGCTCAGGGCCCAGCAGGGAGCAAAATCATTTGACAGGGTGCACACACCATTATATAGGCTATGGTTTCCTTTAGGATTGTGGAAGACTTGTGAAATTGAATCTGGTGGTGGGTTCACGTGGTGTACCTTCATTACTCTCTCCCCCAAACAGCCTCTTGAGCTGAGATACCTCTCACTGCAATGGAGCATTGTTTTTCTTCACATTCATGAGATTGGTTAGAGCAGTAAGTGCATCAGTCATGATTTACTGGGTTTTTTATTGTCTTGTAAATGCTCTAAGCAAAGAATATGAGTGTTATTAGTTATAAAAGCTACAGTATGAGGAAAATATATTGAAAACTTTGGGGTATAGAGGAGTCAGAGAATACTGAGAAACTCAACTAGAAAAGAAAATACCCATATTTCTTTGTGGATTTCCAAATGTTAACGAAGTAGGAAAGGAAAACATATGTTGTAAAACTTATAGTCAACTGCAATTGGCTTCTAAAGCAATTTCTATATTAATTTTCACTGAATATAATTTTTGTCTGTCTCCTTCTTGTTAAAATGGAAAGAAATATTAATTTGCTATGGGATGATATGGAATGCGTCCCATTCCCCAGTTGGCAAAGGGAACTTACTAGTCGTCAGTGATGAAACTCATGGGTGAACACTCTGGTTTAGGCTATGGTCACAGAAATGGTTGCTTTTAGTAGAATAAACTCTAGCTTTTCAATAATAAAGTCATGCATGTGTACACTGTATTTCCAATTGTCTTTCAGGCAGTTTTTGGTACAGTAACAAGATAAATTCTATAAAAATGACATCATTGTAGATGCCATCACATTGTTACTCAAAAAAAATGTACTGGGCACTAGCCACTCACAATAAATTTGCTTAAAACAGTTGAATGAGTAAAAAGTTCCCTGCCTTAACATTCATACCAGGAAAAATAGCTTTCTTTGGAGGCCATCACAGAAGTCTTTTGGGGTTTTTTTTTCTCTTACAGGGAAAAAGGTGTGGTATCCCTTTGATGATGAGAATTTTTTTAAATGCTGAAACATCATAATCAAATGTGTCTTCATGAACTTTTCTATCACGTCCATGTCAATACTGACAATGTATCAAAATCCCTTCCTAAGAAGGGCTTTGACCCAATAGAAAGCAGGTCAGATTACTGGTCAGGATACTCCTAACTGCTCATGCAAATTTTCCATTCTTTCATAAGGAATATGAATGAAAACAACCCATAGGTTTATTGACGTTGTGTTCCTTTAGGCTTTAGGAAAGGACATTTGCTTGTCCTTTCCATGTATTAATATATATCTATATATTAATTCTTTCCTTAGCCTTTCCTCCAAAGATGAAACAGGCTGAGATGGTTTTTAATTCAGTATGCATCACACACGTAAAATGTGGCTGCCCCTTATGCTTTACTGGCTTCCTTGCAGGGAGAGTTTGATCAGGTTTGTATAAATGCAGAAATCAGAAAGATGCTGTGAAACAAGACACGCTTTTTACTAAGGTTGCATTGATAAATAGTTAATAAAACATTAATAAATCATTAATATCATCTTTAATAAATGGTAAATCACTTGGCTATCTTTATTCCATCAAGGCAGTAGGTTGCTTAGCACCAGCTGTAGCATCAAGTTCATAATAACCTTAGAACATCTCTTCATCACATATTAATGTTTTCTGAACAACACAACTTTAACACACTGTGTCTCCAAAAATTGGAGGAAGTTTAAAGCGGCAGATTTAGCTGAGAGTTAAAAGGACTGAGGAGGCACATTTGACAGAGAGAATACCACAGATAAGGTCTCTTTAGCAGCAGTGCCCTCAGATTGAATCTGTTGCTAGCGATGTGTGCGGGGCTGGTTCTCCTCCTGCTCCTCTGGCTGTCCTCTAATAATGTGGGCAAAGTGTTGGTCCTGAGACTGCCTTTGTGGCCACAGAAGAAAAACACTGCGATTGTTGTTTTCTTCTTCTGCCTTTTTGTGGATGTATTCACAAGAGAGGCAGTAAAGGTAGGGTTTGGCCTACAGAGATCTGTCCAAACTACAGAACAAAAAAAAGGGCTGGGAAAGGTCTTAAAAATCTCATCATCTACTGTGCATCCCTGTCCCGATGTAGGAATGAATTCTGCCTAAGCCGTTCCTGATTGATGTGTGCTGATCTGGTTTTGAGTGTGTTCCTCCACAGATGGAGTCCGTGTAGCTCCCTGAGCAATCTGTTTCAGTGTTGCAGGATCTTTACCATTAAAGAGCTTTTTTGTACATCTAACTGGAATTTTTCTGGCTGCAGTTGAAGTTCATATCCACCATAGAACCGGAGAACAGATTATTCTCTCCTTTAGGAACAGCTCTTTCTGTAATTGAAGGCTGTTCTCATGTCTCTCTTCAATTCTCCCAAGGGAAGTAGCATGAGCTCTGTATCTTGGGAGACTTCAAATTAGATCAGGCTAAGCAGTTTAGAGCACACTAGGAAAGGAAGCTGCCTCCGTAGGAATGCAGAGTACACAATCCTGCTTTTTTTTTCCGTAATGACCTCTTAGAGCCTGGCTTAGTGCTTTTATCTGTACTTAAAAACATGGGACACTTTCTTTTGAACGAGAAGGAAATTATGGAAAAATGAAATACAGAGACAGGAAATAAATCTTGAAGGCAGCTATTAATTTTAGGGACTGGTTTTGTAAAGCTATTTACCATCTGCCCCATATCCCAATTCTCTTGCTCTGACCTTTTCCTTAGAAACTTGCAAGTTTAAATCCTTCCCCAGTTCTCTCCTTCCATTTAAATCATGATTTGGCCTTGTACCTCTGGAGCCCTTAGAAGGTTTGCTTGGGGTATTTGTATTTTGGGTGATTCATTAGCTCGCGTCTGCTTGTGTCCTTCTTAGTTACTTACCTGAGGGCTTTTATAGCTGAAAAAAACAGACTTAACTGAAGAGAGGAGCATGTCTAGCTCTAATAAATAAAACACATGGAGTCAATTAAAACAATGTTTAAATAATTTTCAGAAAGGAGAATGCTTGATGTTACTACATCAGAGGACCACAGTGACTTTTAAGCCAACAAACGGTGCAGGTTTACTTTCTCATTTAATCTCCAGGTCTATAAAAAAATGCATGCTTCCATAGCAGTCATCTACCCTCTCCAACAGTTAACATGATTTTGGAATTATTTTAAGTCCAAACCATGTGAAAATAAATCCTAACTCAATTTTGTGGGATTACTTTGTTTCCATTAAATTCCTCTTTAAAGCATTTCATATGCTCGCTTTTATTATTTTTACTTCCAGGAATTTCTAAATACTTCCAAATTTGGATTGATTAAAGTGTTTTAGCTTTTCCTGGGAAAAAATATGAATGCAATTCCCTGTCTATTTTCCCAGGTATTTACAAACTAAGGTGGTTATAGACACATCTTAATGGATGCATACACAACACACACACTGTCTGTGTGGCTCTTTATAGTCTTAACATATTAGAAGGTAGATATATCAGATTTCACAAGCTAAACAAAATAGAGCTTAGTGAGTACTTAAAGATCAGGGACCTCCAGAAGAAATTGGGACATAACAAAGAATGGTGAAGTCATGTGGATGATTAAACAAATGACATGCTTTCTTCGGATGCTCCAGAGTAACCTGTCTGTGCTTAAGGCACAAGAGTAGCAGTGGGCTAAGCAGTCACGTCCCTGCAGGACGTGGGGTTGGGATTTTGCTCCTTCACTGACAACAGTGCAGTGCCATTTTTGCCAGTCCTTCTGGAGCTCAGCAGTGAGCACTCTGTGTGAGTGGAATATGCAGCCGTGTGGTGCTTGGTGTGGGGTTTCTGCCCAGACGTTTTAAAGTGACGTTTTTCAGATGAGTAACCTCAAAACCTTCTCTGCCACCATTCAAGGTGCTTTGGTCAACAGTGCTCTAGCACCTATCTGTAGGTAGATGAAGTTACGTTTCTTTAACTAACTATGTACTTCCTCACTCCCTCCACACACAGTATTTGTTTATATGCTGAGCTTTAAATGTTTGTGCCATTTTGCGTGTATGATCCTATCTGGAATTTTCTGTCCAGTAATTTTTATTGCAGTGATAATTGAAGTGAAATTGAAGAGTAGCTAGGTTATACCTGTGTAAGAGAGTTTGATGCTCACAAGGTCACTCTGTAAACACAGAGATTGGATATTCCTAACCTCAGCAGAGTCAGAATTTCTTACCTTCTAATTGAATTTTGTCAAATAATAGCAGACTCCTTTTCCCAGTGCTTTATGTTCACGTGTCCCCTAACAGGAAGACGATCAGGTTTGCTTACACTTCAGCCTGCCAAGTGGGTAGGCAGTGGATACTACATGGATTTTGACAGTCAATATTCTGAAATGTTTGCTGGCGTCACCTTTCCGTGAATCCCAGGCTTCTCTGTAAAGCCTTTTCTGTGTGGGCGGGAAGAGACTGAGGTCAAGCTATAATTGCAGTTCTAGAATATGCTTCAGTTCTGCCTTCAGTCAGACTGCCTGGCCCTCTTTTAATTATGTGATACAGTCTCTTTTTCATCATTTTGTTCTGAAGAAATGTGCCACAAGGCAACCTGTGTGGCATAGGATTTGGCAGAGGCATGCAGGATTTGAATTATATTATCTCACAGAAAAGTTCACCAGATGCTTAAAACTTTTTCTGCATTCCCCTGTGCAGAGGTCAGACAATCAATGCCATTTAATAATGCACTTCTTGTCATGGGCACTGAGCTGCCACAGCCTCACACATCGGGAGGGGTGGGCCATTCAACAGCTGCTTCTTTTCTCCTCATTGCCACCCTTTGGGCTTTGTGCAATGAAAACAGGCCCTGGACTCCACAGCAGAAACCCAGTTGTCCTTTCAGTTGTGCAGACACCCTCCCCTGCCCCTGGGCCATCAGCCCAATGAAGTTTCTGTGTCTGTCTGTCCCACTGACTGAGGACCGTGGTGCATAGCCTCTTCCCTAACCTCCTCTATGACACATAAATTGGAAGGGACAACTTAAGATCTGAAACTTGCTGGCTCTATCTTCAATGAATTATACATTAGTATCAGCTGTAGCCACTCAGAGCATGTCTTTAGCCAAAATGCACCCACCACACCCTCCTTTTGACAACAGTTATATTTCCTTTAATTAATTGTATTATGTTATGTTTTTATTTGTGGAGCATTTGCAGTGGTTGTCATGTTACCTGGCCTGTTTATAAGCTTTGTTGTGACTAGCCCTGAGTTTGACCAGTGTGAAAGAGCAGCTGGGAAGTTTAGTTTACTGCAGCCAGGATTATGGCCATTGCACATAAGATTTCCTAGATCAGACACTCTTTTGCTCTTTGCCTCCCTTGTCTCAAGAAAGAGAATTCTTTCTGAGCTTTATAGGCAAAGAAAAACAACCAAGACAAAGATACAACAGAATGCCAGAGAGAAGTATTACTGCCTCTCTGGATATTTATTAAATTAAAAACAAAGATAAGAGAGAAAGAAGCGGAATCTACCATAAAACATACTCATTAGAAGGGCATTTAGAAGCTCTGCCTAAAACAACACTTCTGCAGTTCCTTGATTTTACTGTTTTTTCCCCTCCTCTGAGCAGAAGCCCCAGTCTGCTCCCGTGGGGCTCACTGGGGCAGCAGTTCCTGGCAGGGGAAGGAGTGGGTGTGCACTGCCTCTTCTGCTGGTGTTCCATAGCCACGGGCACCCAGATCATTTCTTTGAAGACAATTGGGACATACATGTACAAATGACAAATTAGCACACTGATTCAGAAAATGGATGCCTTGTTTAGATGGTCTGGTAGGCAGGTCTTCACTGGAGACTTGGATTTCCTGGTTGAGCATGGCCTTTCTGTGTAACCCTGTGCAAGTCACCTAATTTCTCAGTGTGTCATTTTAAAATGGAATCAGTAATGCTCTAAGGCTGTGACCTTGCTTACCACAAGTGCCTGTGGCCAGTGCCACGAGAAGATGCTGTGGTGCACAAGACACTGTCCCTGCCATCTTCTACACCAGGTATTCATGCTGCAAGCCTGTTCCAGATTTTTCTAGACCAGCCTCTTGTTTATTTTGCCACGATGGAATCTTGCCTAGGGCTGCATATTGCCACCATGCACTCCTCTGCAGGGTTGCATCCAGTGCTGAACAGAAGGGCCCCCTTCCTGCTTGGGCTTTGCAGGTAAAACCCTGCTCTATTCATGCAGCTCGACAGCCTGACCACAGAGGTGGAGTCAGCCGCCACCTGATGAACACACAGATGGTCACAATTTTCAAGAGTAAAACCTGTCCTCATTCTGAGGAAGTGCTGCCTGTTGGGTGTTCAGGTGTTCATCTGCAGCCGAAGGATGGGAGGTGGTGGGGTTGCTTCCTTGAGCAATTGCATCTCCAGGCTCAGTGGAGCATATGTGATGAATTTTAGCTCTCTTTCTCCTTTATGTACATGAATTTGTTTTCAAAACTTTTTCTTTCCTCCCTAGGAGATGACCCATTCCTGGCCTCCTCCTCTTACTGCTATTCACACTCCCGGCAAGGCTGAGCAGACCAAGTTTTCTATCCCAAGCAAGGTACAAGTGGGCTATTACCAGTGACCTGATTAGCATCCTGTTCTGTTGAGTGTTCTTCGCTGGAGAGTTTATTTTTGTAATTGGTCCCACTTTCAAAAATTTCTAATACTATTTTTAGTTATTTTAGAAATTCCCCATCAGACTGTTGCTACTAGTAGAACTGCTTATTTAAAGCTGCAGAAGATCCAGTGGAAGCAAAGTGAATTTTATCCCTGTTTTTATAGGAGTCTTTCTCCATCAAGTACAACATATTTTGTTTTTCTTCCATTATTATTTGTGCAAAGAAAAGGTTGAAATGGTAATTTTTTTCCCACTTGCTGATTGATTGCATGGTGAGGTTTAGGCTGCATAGTCTGGTGACTGAAAATGTCCCTGCATGTGAAGAGTGCCGAGGCATCTGTCTGTGTCACACCCCAGAGGGAGGCACAGAGTCCAGCAGTGTGATCCTCAGTGCTGGCCTTGTTAAAGGCACACACTCAGCACCTGCCAGGGAGTGCCTGTAGTTCACCTAACACACACTGAATTGTTGAATTGTATGATTTGAACATGCCTTTAGCCCAAATTGCATTATTGCCTTCTAGCTGTGATTCTGGTAGCACTGCTAGAGATCGAGCTCGTACCTGGGACAGGTTCTGCCAGAGGCATCTCATGCTGGGCCCTGAACAACTGTGAGCTGATGATGCTCGGGGAAAGGAAGAACTTCCCCAGAGTGGGAAATCTATACCATAAAAGTTTCTTTCTGAATGCAGGACCTTGAAAAATAGCTTAGAAAACTGGTGCTGCTTGACATAATAGTTTAAGCAATCATATGCTGTTTTAGGAGCTGGTATGTGATTCTCATCTTACTGATTTCCCCTGTCTGAAATATTTGGAAGGGAAGGAAGGCACCTTACAGATCACCCAGTTTCATGTAGTTGCCTGCCATGGGTAGGGACACCTTGCAGTAGGCCAGGTTGCTCAGAGCCCCATCCAGCCTGGCCATGAACACTTGTAGGGATTGGGGCTTTTCTGGACAACCTGTTCCAGTGCTTCACCACCCTCAGAGTATAGAATTTTCCCCTAATATCTAATCTAAACCTACTCTCAGTTTGAAGCCTTTTCCCCTTGTCCTGTAACTACATGCACTTGTAGAAAGGCCCTCTCTGTCTTTCTTGCAGGCTCATGATTACAAGAGTAAAATCCTCTTTGTAAATTGGGTAGAAGTCAGTTGAGCCTTTTTAGATGAATGGTGTAAATACGGTTTTTGCCTGCTGGAAGCTGGGGGTTTTTTTAATTTATACCATCTCTTAATTTAGTGTTCTGTTTCTGATGGGCCCTACAGAAACTGGTTTGAGTCCTGCAGTCCATTGGCAGGAGTATCACCGTAGGTTCAGAGAAGCTAAAATTTTGATTTGCTTTTCTGTTTCTATTACGTTGACTTTGAACTTTTAAGATCCACATCAAAGTTGATTTCTGGGCACATTAAATGTTGGTCTTAAAATTCTTGACCATATCACTTCAATACATCATATAAATTGGATTAATTTTTTTTGAGCTAGCATCTAAGGAAATAGGGAAGCATGTAAATGTTTCTATGTTTGCTAGTCTTACTTTAAAAAATACAACAAAAGTGTATCTTCAGAATATCACTTTAAATCAGTTATGACTGCCCATCTAGGACATAATGTGGCTAGGTTGTGCAGCCATATAAACCAGAGAAAGGCACTACTAGAAGTTTTCAATTTAGTTATTAAAATAAAGGTATCCTCATAAGACACATATATTAAAAAGTGTGATAAAAGAGGTGGAACTTACCAGAACAATTTATCCCTTTGACATTCAAATTTAAAGTGCCATGTTTACTCTTAGGGCATTATTTACTTCACAAGGGACTGACTGACAGCACAATATAATATTAGGAACTAATAATGCCCTAAGAGGAAGTGCAGTGAGGGCTTTAATGACTTTAACATCCTACAGAACTAACACTTCCAGCAAAGTAGTGCCTGGCTGTAAGAGGAGGTTGTAAATAACACCTTAATTTCAAATGATCAAACTCTGCTTGGCAGGAAAGCTGATGGCAATCACTGTGAACTATAGAGCCTAGAGAAAAACTAAGCAAGAAAATACTGTGATATTAAGGAAGCAGCTCAGTTACTTAGAGCCAACAAAAATCCTGGCATTAGCATGCTCAGAGTTGCAAGCCAGATTCTTTGCTGGTTTAAAGTTGTTGTACTTCCATTGATTTCATTGGATTTGGACCAGTTTCCATCAGGTGAAGATCTACTTCCCACGTCTTTATCAAATCCCACGTGTCACAGTCCGAATAAAAACAGTGACTGTCAATAAAAGACTACTGTATTTCCAGGCAGTGAGATCAAACAAAAGAAAGGCAATGGCACTGAATTTAATGCATAGTTGCATTCATGCTGTGTTCTAAATTGTACATCCTAGATGGCTC
Organism: Atrichornis clamosus; assembly: GCA_013400975.1. Taxonomy (NCBI): domain Eukaryota; kingdom Metazoa; phylum Chordata; class Aves; order Passeriformes; family Menuridae; genus Atrichornis; species Atrichornis clamosus. The sequence continues at coordinate 202,889 of WBMZ01000753.1, forward strand.
ATACACACAGGCATGGCCAAGCCTGGGAAAGGCTTGGATGGCTGCGGGTGTAAATCTGTGTGGTGTCTCCATAAAGGCGGGGTGTAGATTTACAGCAGCTGAGGACAAGCTCTTGCCTGAGCTCTGAAGGGTCCCTCAGTGGTGCTCTGTCTCCACAGTTAATGCTTTTTTAAACTAATGTCACTGGTGCTGCCTTAACAATCCCATGATCCCTTCCCTGTGCCATCTCCTTCCCTGTTTGTGTAACGCCAGTGCCCTTAATCTAGCAAGCCAAGATGTATTTTACCTTCTTCATTGTATTTAACTAATGCTGACACTTGGTGTGTTCTTCTTTGTAGGACTCCCAACATCTGACCTCAGGATACAATGTACAAAGTAGGTCTTTATCATCCTAGTCCTAACAGTCAGGGTTGGGTATTTTTTTTTGTCTGCTTAACGTCATTAAAACAAAGGCTAAAAAATTAATTTCTGTGGTGCTAAAGCAGATCAGTTCCATTTTTTATTACATGTTATGCATTGTGGCATGTTGTGAAACCAAGTATAATTAGATGGGCTGACAGCTTTGGGTGCATTTTAATTCTACAGTAATCTTTTGACATTTGAAAATGTGTTTCCTTTGTTTGCAGAATGGAGTGATCCAGCAGGGAAAGTTGCAACTAAGTCAGTGCCACAAAAGTCGTAAGTATTATTATTTCCAGCTTTAAATCTCATTTTAAATTTATCATAAAGAATGAGCTTATTTCTCCAAAGGTAACTAAAACCTAGCTCTGCTCATAATCTTGTCCTGGTATTCAGGTGTTCTCTGTAGTCCTTAAAAATTAGCCATAAACCAGTTTTATGTTTTCAGTGCTTATTACTGTTTCTTCTTTTTAAGCATTAGCTAACAGAGGTATGTGTGAAAGATGAGTTTATTAAGCAGAAATAATGCTGATTTTAGTTCTACAGCTTGCCAAAATTAAATCACTTTTATGCTTCTCTCATCAGATACTAAGCCTCTTACAATAGAAAATGCAACTCAGTGAACAGATGATGCAGGAATTTTAACATTCATACAGTGAGAGAGAGTAAAACACATCATACGGAATGATTCTGCTAGCTGGTGTTGAAAAGCTGGTCTTGAGTTTCATGCACTTTGAAACAGCTGAAAATCACAGATGATCTATAAATATGACAGTTGAAAATTGTGAAAGAGCTAATTCTCCATTGCGCTAAACCATTTTTCTTTGATGCTTCTCTGGTGTAAGGCTGCAGAAATGTAGGAGTGAACGGAGACTGAATTGTTTTTTACTTTTATCCCAGGTTCTCAAAGTAATTTACAAACAGGAACTAAATAGCAACTTTGAAAAGTAGGTTGTTGTTTTATACTTACGAAAATGTATGGGTCTGACTTCAGAGCTGCTGGGTTTTTTAGTGTTAAGTGTTTTAAAGTACTGAATGCAGAACTGCACTAGCTTAACTGACAGTTGTATAAATACAATATGTTCATTTAAAATTGCTTCAAAATTATTCTAGTGGTTGCCCTTAATCTGCTAAGGACACAATTCCCTATAGGGGAGGAAAACCCAATGTGGAGATACCGACACAGGTTTTTAAAATGAATTTAAATATACTGATTCTCAGTGCAAGTTCATGTACACAGAAGGACTTGTTGGAGTTCAGTGATGTGTCTGTGACTGTGTAAGAGATACAGGATGAGACTAGATGTGGGTCCTGAGCCCACTGGTGCACTCACCAGGCTCTGAAGGTCCAGATCTTTACTTATAAGCTCAAGTCATGGAAGTACTCATTCAAATAACGTTGGTTGAGTAAAGCTTTACAAAATCGTGGCTGAACGAATGATTCCATTTTAAAATTAAATCGGGGGTTTTTTCAGATTAAATGAGAATTGGATAGGAATGCTAATGACATTTAGCTTAATTTGCATGAGTAACATTTATTTATTAAACTTGCTACAAACTAATTTTTGCCCTTTGCTCCTTGGTTTCCAATAATGGCTTGGGTTTTTGTAAAGAATCTAGCCAACTGTACCCACAGTTTTTGGTAACAGAATGGGTGCATTCATGTTTCAGAACATTTAGGTGATACAAATCTAACATCAAGCATATTCCAAAGTGGAAAAAAAAAAATTACATCTTAAAATTATTTTTCTCTTAAAGCAAGTGTATTTGGCTTCCACTGTGAAAAATATTTTAGTGAGTATACCATAAAATACAATATTTCAATAGTTTGTAACCAACAGTAATAGACTTGTCAATCATAGTTTATAGTTATAAGCTGAATTTCAAAAGAACAGTGCTTCAGAGCTCAGTGGTATATAGTGCATTTAATGGGACCAAAGCTCTCTATAGGAAGCCTGATATAAAACCCGAAGACACTGAGTACATTTTATGAACCAGTTGTTCTCTGTTCTGCTGCTTGATCTAAAGTTCCAGTACTATCAATCAGATTTCTGCTGCAATGAACTGCCTTCTTACGGTAGGTGATAGATTTTACACATGAGAGATCAGAGCTGCAATAAAGCTGCTTTTATTTTTAGCTTCCAAATGAAGATCAGCTAACCCATTACTATCACTTTTTCTCTTTTACTGCAGAAAAATTGTTAAGGCAGCTTCTAAGAATTTCCACAGGGCTTTGGGAGGTTAGAAGGCAGTCCACTGTGAGGCTTGGTATTACGAGGCCAATGTGTTTCTTCAGATCTGTGTGTGCAGTTACCAGCACTTCCACAGGGAATTGCAGTACTTGAAGACATAATGAAATTAAAGCAGGAGTAGGGCAGAAACACTTAATGGTATCAAGTAGAGCAGGACTGTGCAGTCCAAACAAACCCTGATAGGTAGACAGCTCCTGCAGTCGTGTATTTTAATAATATAGTGTTTATCAGATTGCAGTTGTATTAAGAGGGATTTAGTCTTTCTAACATTGGTCGGTTTCGGGGATATTGGAGTGTGTGAGAGAAATGACAGTCCAGCTTATCCCCAGTAATATCTGTTGCTACACTCTGAGCCACACAGCATGACCTTACTGACTTCAAAACTGTATCCCTCACCAGTTCCTCATATATTTTGTCCGTGGGGCTGCTCATCTGTTTGATTATCAGTTTGATCAAATCTGTCTGAATTTGACTTTGTTCATCTGTATGCTTTCTTAGAGTCCTTCTAACCTGGATATGTTTCTAGTTGTTCCCCAATTTTTTAAGTTCATATGCAATTTAAGTGAAACCTAAATTGTCTTTTCCATTTACATTGGTCCTCCTGACAGTCCTATAGATTCCATTGGATTTGTTAGAAATCCAAAGGAATTGATAGTGATGTGCTTGCACTCGCCGTATCACTGAGTTATACCATGACTAGTTGAGGGGTGAATGCAGAACAAAGATACTTTACCTCCCTGATGCTGAATTCTGCTCCAGCAGCCAAGCTGCCTGTATGTCATTACAGAATTCAGGTGTAGGAACATTGGCCTCATGGAGGATCACACCAAAGGGACGTTTGATCTTTGCAAGATAACCTTCCAGGTGCACACTTCTGGGGGAAAAATGGGGGCAACGTACTGCAAGGAAGATCAATTTACCAACGTGCTGCTTTTGTAGGGGGATGCAAGATGCACGGCTTCTTGTCTGAGTAATGCTTTCTGAAATACAAATTTCATCCTTTTTATAATACTTCAGTGTACTGTGTTACATCCACATGCTGGAGAAACCCAATTCCCAGAGCTCTGCAGCAGGTAAAATAGAAGCTGGAGTAGTTGCTGTCTAAATTCTACAGCTATGCTGTACATGAGTACATGTACGTAGAGCTAACATCAGACCCTAATTTCTACTCAGAGATCTTGAAAATGAAATTTTGAACACTGATGTTGCACGCATGTGTGTGTACTGTGGTGAATATTTATAGCTGAAATCAGGCTATGTAAAACTGCAGCACTTGGCTTCCCTTTTTGTAATTTCAAATTCACTGTAAATCTCCGCTGGGCATTGTGTGGTCAGTTTTCAGCCAGTCTGCTCTGATTAGTTTATTATGGAGCATAGTAAGCAGGAACAGATAAGGTGCAACCAATTGCACTGCAAAGGATTTTCTGTCAGCTTCCATGAATTTGAGGGGACGAACTGATCTCATGACTTAGGTTTCTGTTATATAATTGCCACTGCAAGTATGTCGTCCTCAAACATCCAGTCCTTTTGTTCTGTTTTGGTTGTTAGCATTTGGCCTTTGTCCAGTTGGAAACTACCCAGAACCTTTTTAATCAAGCACATCCTGTGTTTCGAAATCATACTGCAGAGTAGTCTTGGGCAGTTTCCATAAAAGCCCAGCTAAAAAGAAGAATGTAATCATAATGGTATTCTTCCCCTGTCATAAAATTACTTCCTATACTTACTGTATTAATACAGTATTAAAAGGCCCTTCTCATGGGCTCAGTGAACTACCGGAAACCATTAAAAACTTACAGCAGCAAATTTTTATAGATCAGACAAAACCAACTTGTTTTATCTTTATGGAGTTTTTGTTATCCATCATACTTAATGATACACAACCTGTGTGGGGACTAGAGATCAGCTAAATACAGTGAGCTCAAAACTAAAACAGGCAGCTGAAAATCTTTTCATGATATTTCAGCAAGGATTTTTCTCAGTATGTTCACCACTGGTTTCAGTTGGGCCAGGATTTCACTTCACAGTTCTAAAAAAATTCAAATAAATACCAGTACTTTTCTAATCCCAAATATTACCATAATACTTGATGGAAGCATGTTTGAAAATGGAAATGTGCTTCTCAACATCTAACTACTTTTCATAAGGATCTAATGGCTTTTTGGAAGTTCTCCACTGTGTCAGGGACAGCCACCTGGGAACACAGAAAACAAAATTTGGCAGCATGTGCAAGCTATGAATTAAAGGTAATTCACGGTTTGAAATGAATCAGCATGAGGTCCTTATGAAGAGTAATCAGACATCAAGAGGATCTTACACCAAGTATTGGATATTGCAACAACAAGTAATGTTGTTATTCAGAACTATTCAGAACATTCAAATCAAGAAGCACTGATGAATTCTTAATCTTGAAAGAAATACGTTTAAAAAAAAAACAAAACCAAACAACAAAAAAGGGATTCATTCAATGTTCATGAATAATTTCCAAAAATGTACCATGAATCAAAAATGTAAAATTCATCTCCAACTGCAATAGGAGGAATGTTTCTATTTGTGTATCAGCTCTACATCAGTGTTGCAGTCACAGTGCAGCCCAGGTGTAATACACTGGAGAAGCTGAAATGTTGGTATTACAAATTACAGTTTCCAGCTGACCATAACAAAGCGTGAGAGCACCGGTCAGGCCCGCAGTGGTGACAGCCAGCTTTCTGTCACAGCCTACCTGCCCGTGGCCAGCCTGAGTCGTCACACCAAGTACTGCCTGTTTGTTGCAAGTGGGAAGATATTCCCTCTGGGTAACCAGGGAAAGTCATGACTACAAGGGCCTCACACTGCCATATACAAATTATGATAAGTGAAACAACAGTGGCATGTAATTGGAGCTCCATTAATCTTTAGAGGGCTCCAGTGCACTGTATTAAAGGGACAAATTGATGAAAATAGAAGAGTCTCTTTTGGGAAGATGTCATTCATCTTTCATATTTACTGTTTTGTTTTGTAAGTTAGAAGTTTTCTTTGTATCCTTTTGCCTCATAAGTTCTTGAGTTTGTAGCAATGATAGTCAAGATTGTATTGTTTTGTTCTCACAGCTGCAGGCTTTGCCTTTTGAGCAAACTATGAAGTAATTTGGAACAAAATATACAAGTGTTTCCTATGGACGGTTGCCTGTAGAAGCAAACTTGCAAAATATTTCAGCTGATGTGAAATATGTGAAAATCCAGTGTCATAATTAAAAGCCCTGTATCTTTGAAGATAAGCCCATTATTCAAAATAATTTCTAAATTAGACTTTTAATTTGTTTTCATTATTCAGTTGGCTCACATACAGTTTAACCTCCCTGTCAAAATAAAGTTATTTCCTAATACATTCTTTTCTATGATCTTTCTCCTGACATGTTTATAAATCAGTTTAAAAAATTGTGGGAACAGAACTAAATGAATTCTGTGATATTTTGCTGATCAAGTTTAAACAATTTTCCTTGCCTATCAGAGACTTACTGCCTTTAAGACTGCCTGAAACAAGCTAACCAACTGCATTCTTGCCAGCATTGCTGATTGCAACTCAAGTGAGCACTGAACCATTTGAATTTCCTCTGATACTGTATAACCCCCCATTAAAAATTCAACATTTATTTGCCCTAACTAACGAGTAGCAGTTGAAATACTTTGTTCTCCAGGAGGATGCACTACTGTGTCACTGCCAAGTGCATGCAGTCACTGAACTGTGACCACTGAAATGTCAGCATTAATAGAGAGAGGTAAACGGTACAGTAACATGTTTGGATTCCTGATGTGTTTCCCTGTGCATTGCATATCACTTCCCATTTTGGAAACTGGTTAGACTGCAAATCTCCCACAGGTTTCCCTGTATTTAAAGAGGTTTTTCACAGGCAGCTGCGTATGTTGGGCCTTCATGGCTTAAGGCCAGTCTCAAGCTGACCTCCCAATTTACATTTCCGTGGGATGGAATTACTTCCAAACTTCAGTGCGACTTCAAACATTCATTTTGGAAACCAAATTTACTCAGTAAATCCAAAAATGTAAATCAGGATAGAGCATAGGAAGGCATCACAATCAGTCCCTCTCCCACCCATTTGTTTTGTCACCCACATACTTGCTGTTAAAATACATACAAATGAACTTCTTGCTTTCTTTCTGGCTGCCTTAATTTGGACCTCACCATGCTCTCTTTGTCTTAACTCTGACCTATCAGTAAATTTCTGGTCCAGAGCCAAGCTATTTCTCTATCTGGCAATTTTCTTGCTACTACTCTTTGCTCCAGTCCCTTTCATTCTTCCTGTCATGGCTTACTGGCTTTGTAGACTTTAGTAGCCTGAGACAGAGAAAATTGTCACCCAGATTCATCTGCACCATGCTGCAAAATAGTCATAATGGGAAATGGGTGATAAGTTTGAGAGAAGAATGGATTTTGCAAGGAAGCTTGGCATTCATAATACCAGAGTGGGCTTGAAACTCCCAATTTGTGTCCTAAATACCCTAGGTAAGACTAACAGCCACTTTTCCTAATATCCCAACTTAATCCTTTGCATCTTTCCTCTGAATCTCTCTGACAACCCCAATAATCCACCACATTTTTCTCAGCTTCACACTCTCTATCCAGAGGAACTTATATTGCTACCATTATCCTTTGGGCAGAGGGCTCAGCAGGGCTCCAAAGCCTATCAATTTTCTGGCCAGAGGGCTTATTTTTTATGAAGTGAAGTTCTCACAACACCCCACGGGGCTAGGCCTTGCTCACTGCATTATCCTCCGTCTTGGATAGCCCTTGGAGCCACAGATTCAGAATAGCTGTACCTTACAAATACATCCTCCCAAACGATGAAAAAGGAAAATATTCCCCACTGCTGGGCTAATTACTGTTCTAAATTCCTGGAGGAAGAGCTGCTTCCCTCACTTGTGTCCATACATCTCAGAAAAATGTGTTTTGAGACTTTCCTAATGCTGTAAATGCAGCTTTCCAAAAAAATTACATTGCTCGGGAGGAGAAGGGATATGTCTACAGCCTTACTCCAATAGGTGTAAACCAATTGTTTAATTAATATCTATGTTGTGGAAACAGAGGAGGGGGCCTAGAAAACTGGCAAATAACTGGTTATTTTCTAATTTCCACAGGAGCCTTTTACCCATCAAGATAAAAATAGTAAACAAAATCTGAAGGTGGTTTAGCTTTCATGAAATTGTCCCTTGCTGGAAGGTCTTGTTTAGTCAAAATGCTTCACAGAAAGATCTTTACAGGTTTTGAAAGAAAGATGTTGACTCATCTACCTCATATTGTCGAGAAAGATGTAAGTGCAGCTGTCAGGCTCGTCTGAGTCTGCAGAAGCAGTAAATGTCTGCAGTAATGAGGGGATTGCTTTCACAGCTATTTACCTGTTAGACTCGACTAACTATTTGCTGTTTGGGTATCCCTGCTTACTTACATGCACATAACTGTGTTTTAAGGACATAGATGTGCTTTTTTGCAAAGAGAGGAATGCGAATCTGAGATGCCTGTGTTTGATTTAGCATGAATTTCAATAGTCCCAGACAAATTCGAAAGCCTATACAAATCATAGAGCTTCAAGTCTGGCTGTGTGCTAGACTGGAATTTTTTGTTAGGTCAGACCTTTATCTGAGCTTCTTTTTGTGGTTCTTTATGGGGAGATTGAAGAGGAACTGAAACTGGTGACCTGTCTTGACCTTTAGTACTGGATTAAAATTCCAACTTGCTGCCATGGCAACGGGGCCTTGAAAATTAGATCCTGACAGAAGCAGGGAGAAACTTAAAACTGCAACTGCTGCACTGAAATGAAGAAAGGTTGCTTACAAATGTCAGTGACAGGCTCTTAATTGAAATAATCTGCCTTTCCCTGTACCAAAAAAAAAAAAAATGAGGAAGGGAGAAAAAAGAGGCAAACAAGCAAAAACCAACCGAAAAAGCAAACAAAAAAATTATGACTCGATTTTATTTTAAGGCAAAAGTCTATTGCAATTCAGGGCCCATACTGCTGAATCCAGCACAGATTCTGACATTAGAGGTGGCAGCAACAGAACCTGCATGGTGAGAAGGGAGTCAGACCTGCACTTGCAAAGGTCTGAACCCCCCAGACCAGCCTGGCAGCAGGAGCTAGACAGTGGCCAGTGTTAAATCACAGGTTACCTTTCTATTTTTTTCTCCTTTAATATGACACCAGGGATCAAAAGAGACATCACAGTGTCACGTCAGACTCCTAGGATCCATGCAATTATCTGTTCTGTAGATGGAAAGGGATAAACATAAGCTAGATAGTGCTATTTCAGATCAAGTGTGATAAAAGTTACTCATTTTCCAATCTAATCAATGCAACAGTCAGAGGGAGATAATAGTGCAAGTCCTTCACTGCTAAAGGAGGTTAAGTTGTTTTTTACCCTATGGAGAGCAGAATGCAATTGTAGCCTGAAGGGAGAAGGTGATGAGGGTCACCTAAAGGATTTCCTGCTCGTTCTCACTTTATCCAGGAATCCCCTTCATCCCAAAATTAAATAATCTTGAAAATCAGGTTGCAACACAATCTCATGAAAACCTGTGGCTTTCCCCACTTTCCCCAGGGTCCTGAGGATGCTCTGAGGGCCCTGCTCTCCTTCCCAAGGTCACAAAGGACCAGAATAAGCCTCCATCACTCCGGGCAATGGTGCCTCCTAGCAGCCACTAGCCCATCTTTCTAGAGTTCTTGCAGGGATTGCTGGCTTCTTCACAACAACAACAACAACAAAACAAAAACAAAAAAACACCAAAAAAAACCCAAAAAAAAACAAACAAAAAAAAACAAACCAAAAAACCCCCAAACCACCAAACCCATAAACCATAGATTTTACATATCAGAAAAAGGATTTTCGTAATGGGCAAATAGCATTGAATTGGATTAGAAGCTCTGGAGAGTTAGACGACTGCTGCAGAACCAGACTGGATTGTAGGTACCTTATATAGCTAGGTGAAATTTAACAGTTATAGGTAAAATTTTGGAAGAGATAGTTTCGCCAGAGCTTAATCCTAAAACCATTTTTGGAGCCAGAGTTCAAGTAGAAGGTGTGCACAGAAAAATACTACCTTTAGTTTTCTTTAGACTGTACACCCAAGTATTGGATTTGTTGTGTATTGGTGTAGTGTAGAATTACAGGATCAGAGGAAACGTTGCAGATGTTCCCAAAGAAAAAATTTTGCATAATGTGTTTTGTATCATTCATTGCATGGTTTAGAGATAATGTTTATCACTAATAGTGTCCATTATCAAGGCAGATAAGCATTGAACAAGTGCAGGTTGCATTGAAATAATGTGTTGTATTGTCTTAACAAAACACCCATTTCTGGAGTAGACTGTTGATACATGGTAAAAAGTGAGTGAGTGGATGAGCAGTTTTCTAACAAAGGAAAATAAAATCCACTTAACGTTTCTCAGGCACTGAGTTATGTGCTTCAGACAGTTAAAAATAGAGGCCATTATTTGAAATTTCAAGTGTCAAATTAATTCCTAGAGTAAGTTAGTTATTTCAGAGGAGTTGTCAGAGATGAATTTGGCCCATCCAGCTCTACACTTGCCACTGTTACCATTTCCTGCAAAACACCACTAATTCTGCCTTAATTACTGTCAGACTGGACTATGGAGCCCTGGAGTATCTGGCAATAAACTTGTGTTTTGCTGGGAGGCAAGGTAAAGAACCATTTAAATAGGTTTTTGAAATAAGTATGAAATCTCTGAAGATGTACTGTTGTAGTGCAGACTGTATATCAAAATATATAAGCATCTAGTTGCAACAATGGCTTTGTAAACACATTACTGAGCAAACTATGAAAAGTAATCCACCAAGGGGCTGTTTCCCTAACTCATAAGCATGAAGTTAAGAGACCGGTGCCATAAAGTAGATATGTGCTGTTAAAAAATACTTCCTTTTATGTGAGATTATTTTGTGTTAAACTCAATAGATGATTCCTTTTTTATTTTTAGATGCGTATCTTTTAATGCTTGAATTTACTTGTGTTTAAGGCAAAACTCAGCTGTCCTCAGAAAATCTATGAATAATTCATTAATATGTGAACATGGGACAAACCATGCTCGAGGGTGGAATGAAAGTGCCCCCATGCACCTCACGCGGGCAGAGTGCAGCGGCTTTGTGCAGTCCTACCACAGCTGTCCACTGGCTTTTTGTGGAATTACAGTATTGTGAGGGATAATGAGAAAAGCCTTCAGCACTGTCATTCCTTTCAGCAGCCTGCAGGCATGGCCTGAGGGTGGTCAGAGCCCCTCTCCCGGGGCACTGGGAGCCCGGCAGTGCCTTGGTGAGCTCCCAGCTGCTCCAGGGCAGCAGGGCTTCGGCTGCTTCCCCAGCAGGAGCACAGCGTCTTACAGATGTTTTGGAAGCCACAGTTTCCAGCTAATCTGGCACGTCTGTCAATCATGTGCCTCCATGTCAGAACCCTGAACCAGTTCAGAGCAGCCTGCTGCAAATAGAAAAGGCAGGAGGGAAACTGTGCTGCAGTAGGAATAGTTCTGATCCCTTGTTGGCCTCTTGCCTGGCTGAGGAGCCTTCCCACCATTCAGTGCTCGTGGAGGTTGTCAGGAAGGAACACGAGATCACAACCAGAGGATGATCTGAACGGTGGGTTGATAAGCTTCTCTGCGTTTACCCATCACATCCTTCAAAGCAGATAGCAGTGCTCCTGGTGACTACACGGGGAGCTTGCTCAGAGAGAATGCAGCTCTCTTTCAGAGGGATTTTATTCAGGAAATTGCAAAACTTGAGTAAGAAAAGGTGTTAAGTGAATTACATACAATCTGGATATGCAATTAATCTGCCATAGCCAAAACCCAGTAAAAGCTCATGTATTGCCAACTGCTGACATTTCTTGCAGTTTTGTAACTTGTGCAGCTATGCAAACACTGACCTAAAAATCCAGCATCACCTTCCTTCTCCAAAGGACAGAACTTTCCGTGCTCTTTTGCTTTAGCCAAAGTGTTACACACTAATCTTCGTATTATTAATCGACTCTTGTGAGTTAAAAAAACACACAAGGACTGATCTTGGTTGGATCCCTGGTAATATATGGTACACAGCTCAGACTGATTAATACCAATGAGAGAACATTCATTGATTCTGTTTGCTTTTGTTTGCCAGTAGAAAAAGTACCTGTTTAGGAGATTAGATAAAATTTATACAGTTGAAATCTTAGGTGTGATTGGTTCAGGTTCTGTTCTTAGAAGGACTGGGACATTGAGACATTTCAGAAGAAAGGGCAGTATACCTGGTTATGAAGATTTTGCAGGACTCATTAATTAGTTTAATAATATGGTATTCCAGCACTGTTGTGGTTTTAGACTGAAGACCTTAATGATCAACTGCTGTTATCTGTAGTAAGTTTTTAGAAACTACATTCTGATAGGTGAAATTACTTCATGTGTAGCCTGCAGAACATGCATTGTATTAAAAAAGAATAAAGCAAACACAATGAATCTGTTAAATCATAATGGCTCCCAAACGTGAAAAATTTGCAGATTAAAGCTCATTGAATACACATTTAAATGATAAATGATAATGGCTTGGAAAGAGTCATTATGATCTATTTCATCAATAATCCACATTTTTTGCCTTGTAACTACACCAAGGATGAATATAATGAATACTGCCTGATGAAAAAAATATTTTGTTTATGAAAGAGAATCAGAGAAAAGAAATTCTCAGATTAACAAATTTAAGTGGTTGTTAGTTTGCTTGCATTGTTTATACAGAACAGATTTTTTCCATTTTTAATATTAATAATTTACAGCTCCAGAGCTTGTACTCAGGAACACCCCCTCATGTTTAGATTTAGTATCCCTCAAACTGCAGTTGATTTCACTGAGTTTTGAAAAACATAAGTAAGCAGAATGAAGCAGGGATGCAGAATTAAACATTCAAGATTTTCAGCTGCAGGTTGTTCAGTGCTTGTGAGCATCAAGTCCCGCTAAGTTTGTGAGCAGAGTTCAGTAGGTTTGTCACAGATTCGTCACGTTTCCCATGCAGAAACATGTGCACATTTTCTTAATTTACTGGGTGCTGGGATTTGCAGTGCCTGCCCAGGACAGCCTTCAGGGTACTGCTGCTGCAGTTCCCAAGAGCATTCACTTCAGTCCAGATGGTGCCCATGTGTTTTGGCACTCGCAGGCATGCACCTGTAGACGACCTGGTGGGGTTTGATCGAGAAAATCTTCAAATTACACTGAAACAAAATTTCCTGCTGAGGAAAAAGGAGAAGTGAGGGTAGACCCAAGCGAGCTGTGTTGCCAGCTCTTGGTTGTAACCTCCTGTGCATGTGATCTCGTGCCTGGTGGGTTAGGACTTCAGGGACAGGAGCCTTCAGGACAATTTATAAAGCAACAGCAAAACTCAGTTTGGTATGAGGGATGACAAAATGCTTCTTTGTGGTATATTCTGACTGAAATTAGGAGTTAAAGCTGAAATTTTTGAAATTGAGTGGGTATTTTCATATGTGACACTCAAAACTGAGTCTGCTACAGCTGAAAACTGTGGTGGCCTTCCTGTGTTGCTGGATAAATGGGATGAATTAACGGTGGAGCAGGACCCCAGTACACTTAGTGATAAAAGTCATCTCAATGAACTTACCAGAGTCATTCATCTGAAGGACATGAAGATCCTTTCCAAGAACCCCATTTATCAACTGCTTCTGGGCATTTTCTGTTTTCTGGTAACATACCATTGTAGGTTAGCACCACGGAGCCAATGAACAATAAACAAGACTGTTGGAATGTCATCTGCAAAAAAAGGAGCAAGATCCAGTTCTAGGGCCCCTTAAAAACCATCCATGATTTTGGTAGTTCTCTTTTAAAATAATTACCTATTTTGCTCTTTGATGCTACGTAGCACACAACTCCCACTCTGCCTCTTAGATATTTTCACTGTGAGTGAAGTGCTTCAGGTGACTACAGTCTCAGGCAGCATTAATAGCATCCTGTACTACCACAGTGTTTTCAATTATAGAAGTGGAGGGCTTTATAACTTCGACCACATGCTTTATGTAAGTACTCAAGTAAAACACAAGCTTTCAGTGAATTTTTGTATCCCTTCTCTTCCTGAAAGCCATATGCCAAGTTATCCCTAAAGCCCATGGCTGAGCCTCTGAGGCCGGGGTGATGTCCCAAAGTGCCCATGAGGATGAGAGCTGTGGGAAGAGCTGTGGTGCCACCCTAAATTCGATCTTCCCAGGGCAGAGCTGGCGTGTCCCCACAGCCCACGATGGCCCCGGGAGCGGGACAAGGCTCGGGGCTGCCTGTGCTCTGGCACCGTGTGCTCAGCACCAGGTGAAAATGTCCTTTCAGCACACTGGGGTGTGCTGGGGACACGGCCTTGAGGTGTCAGAGGTGTGAAGGTGACCTGGTACGGGAGGGAGCAGTTCCTGCTCCCTCCCCGGCCGCCCGTGGGTGCTGCTCCCCGCGGCCCCGGCCGGCGCGGAGCTGTTCCCGGTGTTTGGATAACCTGGTCACTCCGTGTGTGGCCAGCTCCAGCCGCCCCAATCCCTGCAGCCCTGGTAGGGCCGGGCTAATGACTTCAAAACTTCTCATTAAATACTCCTCTTGGCAAAGTTTGGTTCACAGAGGGTGTCAGGGAGGAAAGAGGGGGGCTTTGGTCATGAGTGTTAAAAAAACAGCTTTATTTTTTGGCTGTTTTCTAGGATAAGGTTTTCTCAAATGACTGGCTACAATAAATGGTTCTTTTTAAATTCGAAAAGTTCAGTTCTAAGTTCAGGGGTAGCCCTTGGGCAGTCGAGTGGAAGATCCTTGTACTTACTACAGAGTGATTATTGACAGAGTTTAACTCTATTGACCCTTCTCTCCTAATTCCTAACAAATTTTCTAAATGTGCTTTTTAAAATCCCTACAGAACACCACAGATCTTAGGTAATTCCAGAGCAGCACCTGACATTATTGCTTTATTACCTTCTTTCTTCCTACCCCCTTTCCTGGACTGACCAGTCCTCTGACATTTCCTTTTCAATGCATTCTAAGCAGAATGTGTGTGTTTGTCCTTCCTACAGCTTTCCACTTAGCGTTGATCCAGCACATCAGATCTGTTCTGTTGACTCAGGCACTTTCCACTCCTGCTCTAATCTGTTTCAGCAATGGGCTTGCCTAGGCTAAAAATAGTAAAATAATTTTTTTTTTCAGCGATTTGATAGCTTTGCCAGTGGGTTCAATGAAAACAGATGACATGTTTATTCTTGTATTGACAACTGAGAATGCTCTGAAAGTCTGTAAACTTTCTACCTCTCTGACTTCTCTGCATCTCTCCTCTTCCCTGCACCCACCATGATACAGTTTCTTGCTGAAGGGTTGACTTGACTCGTTTTCCACCACTGTCAAGCTTGCACCATTGAGGACTAAAAATCCTACTTGAATTAGTAAAGAAAAACTGAATATTTAACTTCTGCACAGGATTCTGGGGTTGATAACTTAGAGCTACTCATCATATAAATTAAGTAGAGTTTGTGCTTAAGTGCTTTTTTATTAGACACTGCTGAGATTATTAATAGCAGGTACGTTCTTTAGGTTTTAGAGAAAGTTACTTGCTGTGAAGTGATTGAAAATCAAGTTATACATGTATCTTTAGGTAGGAAATCATTCTAAAAATTAGAAGAGATGTTTTTCCTTATTTATTGTTTTTATCTTCTTTGGAAATAACTATATTGCATTAATAGTCAATATAGGAAATTACCAAAGCATTTTCATTAATTTCAGTGTTTTGCTATAATGGCATATTAGATGCTTCTGTTAAGGGTTAACCTTAATTCATACCAAGTTTTAGAGTTCTCTCATATGTGAGTTAATAGAAAAATATTGTCCATAAAGCATTGCCTAAAATTTTATTTTTTGTCATAAATTTTCACAGAATATTCACCTAAATATTGAGTGGAAATATTTACTTAAAATAATTAGATACTGTGGGTGTCTTCATACCCTCTTTCCTTTTTTTCCAGGGGAAAAAAAAAAAAAATCTTAGCATAATTACGGAAATTCTCCCTAATTTTGTCCAAGAAGGATGTGTAGTTGGAGGCACACAAGTGTGGCAGAGGAACTTCTCTGGGTGACAGTCATATTTGAGGTTGAACATGGCAGCACAGGAGGTTTGACTGGTGCCTCTATAGTCCTCACAAGCATCATCATGAGTCAGAAGATGTTTAGAGAAGAAAACAGGGGAAAGCAGGAAAGAAAACAGGAAAATGAGCTTAACTGTGCCCAGTCAGCCTCAGCTCTGCTCCTGTTTCTGTGGCAGCTTTCTCTATGGAATTTCTCTAGGCTATGTTTACCAAGTTTAGGTGCCTGGTAGTGGTTATTGTGCAAAACTGAACTGTTGCTTCCTGATGAACTGAGTGCCTGACAGCTTTACCCGTGCTCCTCACGAGCTGCCTTGTCCAGGTGTGCAGGGGGGGTGTGTGATGCTTTAAGTCAAAACAGATACTAATGAGGTCACAGTGCTGGAGAGAAATGTTTAAGTGGTACAGGGATGAATGTGGAATACAGTAGATGAAGAAAAACACAGATGTTGGAGGAAGATTAATTTGTTGTTAAGGCATTAGATTGGTGCTCAGGAGAATTTGATTTTAATTCCAGCTCTAACAGGGACTGCCTGTATGACCTTTAGGAAATTATGTAAATAGTAACAGTGGTTTTTTCCCATTCCTTGCCTTTTCAGTTTAGAGAGTAGAGTTGCTAAAGCAAAGGCTCCTACACTCTGTGTTTGTACTGCCCTGGCACAGGGGCCGTGTTCTCCTCAGTGCAGTCACGTGTGTGTGATATTGCACAAGGCTGTGCACAGGGAGAGGAAAACTGTAAAATTGCAGAGAGGATATGCATGTCACTGCTTAAGAATTTACAGAATTTAATACAAGATGGTTAGAATATACTTAATGAAAACATTGCCTATTATAGACAAAGATTTTTGTAATTTCTGTGGACCTCTGTACTATAAGAGGCTTCTGTAAAAAAACCTGTTAGTTTAATCTCTGTTAAATTCTAATAGGACTTTTTACATAAGCTGGTGTTTAGCATGCATTTGGGATGAGTGCATTACCCACGAGTAGTGAACTCACAAGTGAGTTATGCGGGTAATCCCAAATGAGTGCCAATAAAACTTTTATAACACACAGCATCATTATGGAATTCATTTATGCCACATATTTTACGGGGGAAAAAACTATTTTGGTCATATATTACAGAGTTTATAATTTTTTCTACTGGTGCTGTTTTTCACATCCCTCTTCCTCTAAAACTGAGCCAAGTGAATACCAGCAATCCTAGAAGGAAGGGAAAATTAGAACAAACACATGTTTGAAATCTCTCTGAAAATAAAGCAAGGGCCAGATTCTAATCTCCTTACTCATACCAAACATCACTATACCCCCTGAATAGTTCCATAGATTTCTTTGGGACCATTTGTCAAGTGAAGTGCTGTTTGACATGTGTGGCAATACCCAGAATTGGCTCAATCTAAACTAGCTTTTTCCATTTAAGCCCTCCAAAGCTTGCTGTCTTCAGTGGTTAGAAACACATATTTACGGGTTTTATCGCATCAAAAAGAAGAATTCTCACACTGCTCAGAGGGTTTTTTTCATCCCCTTTGTGACAGAGTTGGGTGTTGTGAAGCAGAATCCCAGCAGTTTTATAAAGTTGAGACAGAGAAAAGCCCTCCTGAAGGGGTGGCTGGCAGGCTAAGCACACTGCTTCCCAGCCCATTTGATGGGTCATGTTTGAGCTACACAGACTGAGGAATTTGGGCCTTCCGCTTTCACCCGCTGGAAGCAGCAGCTTTACAAACCCCACCTCATACAACTGTTGCAACACATGTAAACCTGTTGCACTGGTGTCATACCCTTGTCCCCATCACTTCGGCTTATTGGCTGCCATGTCCCATATGTAGTTGCCCTCCTCTTGGGAGTAGTTATTTCACCTCAGACTTGAATCCTCTGTCTTGCTTAGTGTAAACACAGAGCATTCTAAGAGAGAGTTTTTATCTCTTCCTCTCTCTCTGTGTTGTTTTCTGCTGCTGTGTTAATTTTATTGCCAAGATCAAAGATCCTGAACTAGTAGGCATAAGTCAACAGAAGAGCTTGACTTGACTTTATTGAGAGCAGGATCAGGCCATAAACATCCTGGGTTTGTTCTTTTGTCGCACATAAAATAACTGCACCGATAAAATGCACTGTCTGCTGATGGCTAATCAAGGATTGCTGCTTAAAGCTCCACATGTAACCTAGCTATCTTCACATTAACCTCCTGCTTTCATTTCCTTGGTTGTGTTGAATAGGAAACAGTTATTGAACTGCAGTGTTATGTTCATAGAAGCCATTTGATTAATTGACTATGTTTTGAACTCTTGTGACCCGAGGCTGAAATGTAGCTCAGACAGAAGTGACAGAAGCCCAGCGATGGGATGGGAGTATAAAAGAGCACCAGTAAACTGTCCATGGGCAGCCCACATTCACGTTCATGTTTATCCTTGTAGAACTTGCTAAAAGTAAAGACAGATGTCCAGCTTATCTCATGTAGTCAATATCAATAATAAGTACGAATGCTGCTCACTGTGAGCTGAGCCTGCTCCTGCTGTCACTCTGTCTTTATGTATCCACAGGGAGAAAACCTGGAAGGCAGGCAAAAAAAAAAAAAAAAAAAAAAAGGAAAAGTATTGCCAGAAATCCCTGTAGGCTATCTGAGAAGGAGCGGATGTGTAAAGCATTTTTTTCTGCATAAACATTTAGAAATCAAGCTCTCATAAGTCAGGGATCCACCAAATGTGGTGTGAAGAGGCAGATGAAGCCTGCCTTCTGGCATGCCAGCATTTGCTGATTGATTTGGAATGCAAAAGAACCCATTTTATTTTTATTTTAAAATTTGAACCACATCTTAATACAAATCAGGTGAAAAATAAATTGAAAAATAGCAGGCCTGAGATTACAGATGTGCCAGCTTCATATTGTTCAGTTTAGCTGAGGTCATAGTCAAGCCCATCAAGTTCACATCGTTTAGTGTGCGGCCACTGAGGTAATATTCAAACAAAAGAAAAGCAGTCAGAATGCTGATATGCTCCTACTTTGCCAGCTGGCCTCATTCAGCTGTGCAGAGCACACTGGCTTCAGCTATGTAAGGAACTTAAATCAGTAAGGAATACAGGTTTTTAAAAGGATATGCTGTTCCAAACAGCCCATTCGTGCTCCAGCTCTCTGACTTTAGATCAGTCATAAAGAGGAAATACCTCTCCTAATATGCAGTTTCATATTCTGAAATTTAGAATGTAAGAGCTATGCTAATGATGATACACTTAATTTAGATGGAGGAATTTGTCAACGGGGGACATTTGTATTCTGCTTAGTAGTTAGAGAAAGCTTGAACTTCCTAGAAAGCCTACAAGTAGAATTACTGGCATCCATTCCTCCTCCATACTGGTGATGTTACCATGCTGGTTCCCCGCACACAGGTATAGATTTATGTAGATTAATTTGGTATAGTACAGTGAATTGCCACTATGATATATATTTTAGAATTACTTCCTAGCACAGCCTAATGGCTGGAATCAAATAAAACATAAAAGTAGATTTATATAGATTGCTGTATAAATCAGATAAAGCTTTATGTTACCTAGCATTGGTAATGGAAGCTTTTCCTGAAAATAATATAGAATTTTTTCATGTAATATTTTCATTATTTCAGTGAGAGTAAAGCAACAAAAAAGAAGAAAAGAAATAAACAAGTCTATCGGGCTTAGCCACCATTAAACATCATTAAGTACAATTTTGCCTGACAAGTTCTCTCATCTGGTGATGGGTGAAATGGTAGAAAAGTAGACTGAACAATTGCATAAACCCAAATGAAATATGCCCTTGTATTCTAAGTGTGCACAGTTCAGTCAGTTAAAATAGAGCAATTTATTATGCTTTAGCAGCTTGAGCTTAATCTAGTTTTAAATAGATCTTTTTTTTTTTTTTTTTACTTCTTGCTGAGATTTAACTGGTTTGAGAAGACACATGATATAGTGCTACACAGTCTTTGCTCTCTCTCTCTCTCTCTAGTTTACTTTGAAATAACTTTAATAGAGTGCTGCAGATGAAAACAGCTCACAGGAAATGTAGATGAGCCTTTAAACAACAGTGGATATATTTGTTTTGTTTGAAATGAGTGGATAAAGGCTTAATGGAGGAGACAAGTATACAGGGTGAAGAGAAAGCAGCTGGGTATAGCAGGCAGAGCGGAGTGGTCAGCAGCACCCTCCTGGGGATCTGGGGACTCTCCCAGGCAGTGGTGCCTGCCCCGGGCATCCTCTGCCCACAAGCTCCTCAAGGTTAATAGCTCTCAGCATCTTGGGCCAGTCTGTCAGATTTCTTACTGGTCAGTTTTTAATATCAGACTGTTACTGTGAACCACTTTGCCATATTGGCCACCCTTTGTCAAAATAGGTTGGAATGTTTATCAGAATCTCCTCACATAATATAGGCAAAGCTCTCACCTGCCTGCATTTAAAGTGTGTTCTGCTGTTCCTCGAGGCAGGGACTGTGTGACCTTTACCGAGTGGAATATTTTGACTGTAGACATTTCGTTCAATATTATGCTGTAGTTTTCCACTTATTCATTAGATCCCTTAGCCTTTGTGGTTTTGCACAGGTAATTCTGTAATTACACCAACTGTGATAAATACTTTCTAGAAATCTCACTTGAAGAATTTGAGCTCAGTCCCTTTGCATGTGGGAGGAAATAAGCATCTTACTTAGTGTTTGTGGTGTTGATTGATACAAGCAGCCATACCAGATGCATATAAACTTGTGTGTTTATATCAGATCCCACAGGAGTGGAAGAGGGGCATGTTTTCATGGAATTGTGTGTGTGTGTAAGAAGTTCAGCCACCAAGTGATGCCAAATTCTTTGTGCAAAGGGTGCTCTGGCTGGCACAGGCTGCTCGAACAATAGGGTGATGGATCCTTTTACCTTCAGGTTACCAGTTCAAATTCAAGGCAGATTTGTAGGGAACAAAAGTCATTACATTCTCTGAGCTATTCAATGGCTGTGTGAAATGAAGTTCTCCATGGAGTCTAATGGACACATGCCCAAATCCAGAAGCTGGAATGCTTATTGGCACTCTGGTTGGCAGTGGTGGCATAGAGGCCAAGGACTGAATGGGCACAGAGATGGAATTTCCTCTCCTTGTCCAGAGCTGCACACGATATGAAATGTTTTCTGGGTTGAGAAAGGACTGCAAACTTCAAAAGCATTCATGGAGTCTTAAAGCTTCCAAAAGGCCTTAAGCTAACTTTTTTTTTAATTTAGAGAAAAAAATTGCTAGCAATGTTTGTTGAGCTGAAGCTTTGAGGTGTCTTGAGTAAAAAAAAGTCGGGAGAAAAATGTTTTAATTAAAAGTCAGAGAATACTAGGAAAATCAGGAGAGAGAGAGACTGTGTGTACTGTTCCTTCCTATGAATGACTGTTTAAACAGAACCAGACTCTTTGGTCTTTAAAATGTATTTTCCTAGAAGAAATGTGCTGTTTCCTAAAAAAAAGAGGAAAAAAAAAAAGCGCCCCCCAGCTGACTGCTTGAAGCAGCTCCCTGACCATGAGTATGTATTGTGATCAGAGACCATATATTGCTAAAACTCCTTGATGGAATGAGTTTTAATTTGGTTTACAGAAAGCTTTAGGGGATATGGCTTTCTACAAATTAAACCACAGGAGCTATAAAATGAAGGATGTCCTCTCTAATTAGAAACAGTGGAGCAGTCTGGTGTTCTTCGTAGCTGTAGCCTCGTGGGTACTCTCTCACAAGTGAACTCTGGGCAATAGATGCTTCTCTAGTAACTATTATCTGTCTTTTGACTGGAGTTTATCTGTCATCTAGTTTTCTCACTCCATTTCTGTACATATCTTTCTATGTAGTTGTGGTAAATTCTTAACTAAAATTTTGAATGGCTGCGACAAAAAAAAAAAATCATACATTGATCAGTGATTAGTTACAACTATCAGAGTGACTTATTTATTTTAAACAGTAGGAAATTATTCTCAAACTCAGGTGAACATGGCAGTCAGTTTAGGGGGTTCCTTTTGCAGCGTGCAGCTGTACCAACTCTGCTTTCTCATGCCTCTGCTGATGAAGTTAAATGAGAGTTAAAGAAAGGCATATAGATGGACTGAAATAAATTATGCTTCACGGTAATCAAATTCAATTTTCTAGACACATTTTTTAGCAGGAAAGCGTTCATCAAACTGGGAACCAAGATTTTGGACAAGAAAATAATATTATTTAACTGGCTAGAAACAAAATGGTGCCTGGAAATCTAATAATGGGATGTCTACAGCTTGTCATTTATGCCAAATGATAAAACCAGATTTAAGCTTAAATGCAAAAGGACATTAGGCATAAATGCACAACAGTTAAAAATCAGCTACAAATGTATTTCCAAAGTGCTTATGAAAGGAAAGCTGAGTGTGGAGCTGAGATGGGAAGTATTCAGAGGCTGTTCTTAGGCAGCTATAATTTGACTTTTTTTAATCATCTGTAAGGGAGAACATCCAGGCTCTTAATTCATCAACATCTTTTCATGTAGACTTACATGGAGTAGGACCAACGACTGGTCCAATGAAAGCTTTAATTTACTTGTGATATATTGTTTCCACTAGGAGCTGTTGTAGATCAATCTGAGAACAATTACTAGGTGAATAAAAGAGGGGGGGAAAAAAGTCAAGTATTACTCTGGAATGTAAGTAAAAAATGGAATTTAGAATTAGTCAAAATATTTATTTTGCTGCCCAGCGTGAGGTATTACTGACAGGAAAGGACTGTATTTTTAAGTGTGATTGCTGTTTAGATTTTGCCAGAATATATAACTGAATATGTCTCATGACTGTCTTATTTTCATGTAGTATTTCATCCTCTGGCTTTGTGGGGGAACTTTATGCCAAGAGAACTCACTGGAGACTGAGTGACAGATCAGGCTGTTGTCCCACATTCCCTTTCTACTAAATCACAGTTTTCTTTAGATGGAAGGTGGCTATTGTGAAGCTGTCAAACTGAGGAAAGTTAAATGGGCTGAAGTGAAGGCTCCTGCTAACAATAGCAGCTATCTCTGTCAAATGAAAGCTCAGCAGACAGTTACAAGGCAATTCGGCACTGATGGGTGGTCGATTAAAAACAACAAAAGGCAAGATGAATGAACGGGGAAAATCCCTATTACTTTGTGGTAGGAGCTAGGGGAAAACCAAAAATAAAATAAAAAGCCCACCTCACCCAACCCCGTAGCAATTGGAACAGACTTGTAGTTAGCATGACCTTCATCATCTCAGATATGGTACAATAAAACTGACAAGATTATTTTCTCTTCAAGCAGTGCTGAGGTATTTTCATTGGCAAAATTCTGGAAAAGTAAAATAAATGCAGAGTTCAAGGCAGTTGAGGAATTCTTGGATCTGATAACAGCTGGAACATAGTGCCACCAGGAAAAATAGCTAGGTTTTGTGCAAAAAAATTATGACTTGATAATTTTTTTACAGTGTCATTTCTGAGATTTTGAAGGTTACCCTATAGACAACCAAAAGAGGATTAGAGAGAAATTATCTTTGAGCTCAAGGGAGCACCAATTTAAATTGGATTTGAGATATAACTTTTGCATTACCTTAGGAGATGAAAGGTAGTGTTGTGCCCTGATAGTTACCCAACTGCCTAACCATATGTATCCACTGGATTAGCCTGTAGATTAGCAGCTCGTGCACCAAGTGCAAGGTGTATTGTGCAATTTCCTCTTCGTGGGACTCATCCTTTTTCAATCGAACTAACATCAAAACTCAGCAAACATGGCGAGGGCTTTGCAGCTTGCATGTCAGGAACAAGGTAAATGTACACACTTGTTCCTCAGAAGGCAATTGTCACTAGGATTCGCTACAGCAGGTGTGTACAGCAAGATGAGCAGGTACAAAAGTGATAGTCCAGGGAAAAAGGTGCATTATGTCCTTTCAACTATTCTGATGGAAAATCAAGTTTTGAAACCCTAGTGAAATTTGATGCGAGGCAAGCACCTGGACCCACTTAGATCCTGTGAAATGCCCATTTATTTTCTCACCATTTAAATGTTAGGATAAAAATGCCAGGAAAAACAAATAGTTTCTTACACAGCATACAGTTAGGACTCAGGTTCCTGCCAACAGTGGAACAGTGGAGCCAGGGTTCAAAGAAACTCTGAGAAAAGATTGTAATGAAGAATTTGGGAGACGTATGCACTTCATGAGCATAATGAACCAATGTCTCATTCCAGCTGTATTAGAAAAAATAATTCAGTACTAACAAATGGTTCCATTGAACAGCCTCCTGTGACAAGATGCAGAACTAGATGTACCACGGACCTGATCCGGTCTGACAATTTTGACATATTTTTATTCTATTATTTGTCTTTGTAAAGTCATGATGTCATCAGACTTTATCAATGAAATTAAGTTTAGTCTCCATCATCCCTAAGTTTTGTCCTTTGAAGAAAACACTGAGTATCCATTTATAAATTTTATGTACTAATACTCTTCTTTATTTGTCTGATAATAACATTGAGATACTTTAGTCATGGACAAAAAAGTTAAGTGTCAGACAAGATAAAAATGTTTAAAAAGAAAGGAAAAACATTGGTCTTCTGGAATTTTCTTTTTTAGAATGTTTTCAGCACTGAGGACTGTGTTTTGTGTCAGGAGAATGGGACCAGACTCTTCTCAGTGGTGCCCATTGACAGGACAGGGGGAAATGGGCACAAGCTGAAACACAGAAAGTTCACTCTGAATAGGAGGAGAAAATTCTTCAGTGCGAGGGTGACTTAGCACTGGAACAGACTGCTCAGAGAGGTTGTGGAGTCTCTGTCACTGGAGATACTCAAAACCTGTGTGGATGTGATCCTGTGCAACCTGCTGTGGGTGAACCTGCTTTAGCAGGGGGGTTGGACTGGATGATCTCCAAAGGTACTTTCCCTCCCCAGCCATTTTGTCATTCTGTAATTGGGCATAAACTGTCTGTGAGTATCCCTGATGTGGCCATTTAAACCAACCACTGAATATTCCTTTCTTGGTTACTCCCAGCTTCATACTTCAACACTGTAGAGGGCTCTGCAAGTGTTAGCAGAGCTCTGCAAGCTCTGCACTAATTAGCAGATACCTCCAAAGGAACCTGGGCTCCTAGGAAATAGGAAGATTGGAGTGTGTGTGTACATGGGGTGTGTGTGGCTGTGGGGAAATGCTGGCTTCTCCAGAGTTACATCTTTTGCAACAATACTGAAAGAAATAACATCTGCAGGTTTCAGGACAAAGAATGGTCTAACCACGTGGCACAATTTATAGGGTAAGCAAACTTTCAGTAAGAGCTAACTCTATCAGAAAACTTGTGTAACATGCACAGAAGGCACTGTTAAATTATTTCAGTGCCATAATTCAAAATGCTGAGGAAAATTCTCCTGTATTATAGCCAGAGCAAGATTGGATCTGTAGCCAAGTACATCAACATAAATGTTCAGCTGTCTGGGGAAATACAAGTCTTACACTGTTACTTAAGGGAAAATGTGCACAGACATGGTGGAGCCCCTTATGAAACAATCCTCATTTTGTTAAACAATAGGATCAAATTTTCAATCAGGTTATCTAACATATTGCATTCTTCAAGCTTGCCAAGCAAAGAGAACTATCAGCATGAAGATGGATATATTTTTACAGAATTAATGATGTATGAAATCTGGAAGTGGAAACATACATTTTCATTTTATCCTCTAATTTTTCTTTTTACATTATAAGTGAAAGGAAATGCTTGAAAGTATTTGCAGTTATTCATATCTGTTTATCTTAGAGTGATTATCAGAGCAAACAGTGTCAGGCATTGTGTTTGGATCTGAGCCTGAAAAATAGTGCTTGCAGGAGCAAGGATTATTTGCATGAGTCAGTGTTTTCAGGACTGTGCTTGGTACTTGATTTCTCTCATGCATATGCAGTGCCTTATAAATCATCTAGATTCAGAAATCATTTAAGTACTTTTTTCATTTATCCCATCTATTTATATTAGCTTTAGTCTTGCTTGGTTTTATCCCCTCTATTTACATTAGTTTTAGTACTGCTTGGATTAATCTGTTTTTACATTTTTAGACTGAGCAACAGAATGTTCATTTACGGACAGAAGTGAACAGTCTTACTGAAGGTTCATTTCTCTTTGCAAACTCTCTATCAGTTCTGTGGGATAGCTATGGATTCTTGATGTAGGATTTTGCAGCTACAAAAGTGTCTTTAAAACTGGTCACAAATCAGTGCAGTGAAAATGAAGCTCACCTTCCCCAAGATCACCTTATCTTTGCTTTCTATGGGGATTTTTGCTGAGGATCATCCTTGAGCTGCCTGTGTACCTTGAGCTGTGGTTTTTTCATAGAGGTGTAGTGCCCTCGCAGCACTGAAAGCCCTGGTCAGTTCTCCCGTGCACACATCAGCCCCTGCTACTTGCTCATCTCCTCTTTGGCTGACCCCTGCTCTCTACTCACCGTGCGTGCACCATCACCAGGCCAGTACACAGCTCTTGCATCTCCTCTTGGAATTCTGCTTTGCTAATGCACATCCCTGAAAACCTGTAAGTCAAGCACTAAGCTTACAGCATGCTTTAAAAACCCGACATGGCAAATTTCACTTTTCTCCATACACACAAACACTGTTCCTGAAGCTAAAGCTCCGACTCCCCATATCACTGAAAGCCATGTCATGACCACATTGCATTGCCTTTTCAGTATCTGGAAGACCTCCTTCTACCAGTCTTTATTAAACAACTTGAATTTTCCGTCTGAGAAGTAAATAATTACTTTACAGTTTTATTAAGTGGTTGTTCATTTGCACTGAAATGAAGAAGCCAGACCACTTTATTGTGTCACAGGACATTCCTCCCCAACAAGTCATTCTTGAGGACTAACTGACTCCAGAGATTTAAACACCTCTCAACCCGAGGTCACTGCCAAGGAGTCTTCGTTGCTATTCCTGCACTCATCTGCTGAGCTGCCACGTTGCCTTATCCCACAGCAGGCGTGGAGGAGTTTCTCTTCCTCATCACCCACTGCCCAGCTCAGCACAGGCCTAATGCCAGAGGAGCAGAGCTCATCTCAGTCAGTGCTGCCTCTGTCAAGGGCCTGGAGCACTCGGTGTCATTCCCATCACTAACATAAAGTGCAGTCTCTCTTCATGGCACTGAACTTTGCAGACAGCAGTTCAAAATTAGAGGCAAGTGGTTCAAATGGCAGAAAGAGATGTAAAAATGCATCAGTATAAAGGTTTTTCTGAACAAAAAAAAGCTGCTTCCACTCCAGAACTGGTTATTGAAGCTTCAGATTTACCAGACACAACTCATTTCCAGTCTGCAGAAACAAAAGAACTCTGCTCTTCAGATACAAGATTAGTCTATGTAAGGGAAAAAGAGTGCACAGAGAAAGATTTGCGAATGCCCTGTTGGTACTGACAGCTTATCAAACAGCTCCTTGAAGGACTCACTTTGTTACCAGATTAAAAAAGGAATAAAATAAAAGATAAAAGAATATAATCAATGAATAAAATTAATGTCCTTCCATGTGCGCTGTAGAACTTTGGATGGATGAGCCAGTCCTGTGTTATTTCATTCCTTGTTGAACAACTTCCTCTAATATATTTTCTGGTATGATTTTTTAAAGTCACCTTTGCAAGTTGTGGTAGAATTATCAATCATTTTTTAACTGTGTGCTAAGTTCCCATAGCCTTTGTGTGTAAATATGCCAACTGAAGGCTTGTTTACCAGAGAAAATACTGGTGCTCTGGCTAGGAGACAGTTTTAATCAAATATGGTTGGAGTAAGCAGGTGTTTTTCATGTGGAATGTATTGGAAATGAGTATGTATCACAGAAATGGCTCTTGGACTATATATTGCTCTTGATAAATAGCAGAACCCAAAATTATATCTGCAGTTGCAGTTCATCAAAGGGAAAATAGTAAAAGCTTTGTGCATGCTGTCAGAATTGAACACACTAAAAAGGTGGAGTCCTCATTTTTATTCTTCACAAGCTGGAACAATACAAATTTTATACTGACATTTTTAGAAACTATTAGTGCCTCCCTGTGTTTTTCCTGGACACATACTTTTCTCTGTTCTTGTCTCTCTTTTCTCTCTTTTTTCCCCCCTTTTTTCTTCAATGATACATCATACTCAGAACTTGCCAAACAGAGATGTTGTACTAAAGACTTACTGGGCAGTGAGGGAGACACAAGGTGAGAGAGATTGCACTTTTCTAAGGCAGAAGACAAACCCAGCGTTATTAAGACAAAAATATCCACTTACCAGTTTGAAACAGAAGCATTTTTGTGATTTTTTTACAACTTTCTGTTACACTGTTAAAGTATTTTGACCCATTTCTGCTCCCATTCTGTGGGAAGCATTGTTTGGGAGAAGGATTGGAGCTCAATAGGGATGTGACGCTATTGGATATGCTAGAGTTTTATTCATGCTGAACATACAGATTTCCATCTTTGCTTATAATATACAGATAAAATTTGGCAGCAGGTTTCTCCCTCCTCCCAAAGTTCTTGTCTCAGCTTTAATGAAACACAAAATGCCTGTCAACAGAGCAGTAGTTATAATGCACTTAGTAGCAACTTAATATCTTAGTTGCCTTGAAGAGCTCTTTATACATAGACATTAATGGATGGCTGGATAAAGAAATTCTTCTACTGAAAGAATTAATTTTGCTTAATCCTTTTGAAATTAAGAGATGATACGGAGAGATGAGTAATGAAGTGCACTCTTTAATTGTGAGATACCTAATAGAAAACCACAGGGGTTACTTCTCTCTCACCAGCTGTAATTACACTAATTACTGATATGGTGCCAGGAACACTAAGGCAGGCTGCGTGTGACAACACACAGTGGAGTGTGTCTGGGCAGGCCATCCCTCTCCATCACTGGCCAGAGGCAGGCTGACCCTGTCAGCAGGCTGATGTGTGCCCTTCCTGTGGCAGGGAAGGGAACAGGCACCTCTGTTGCTCACAGGCTGTTTTGCAGGGAAGACACAAAACTTGACTTCATTTCTAAGGGGTGGTGATTTTAGGCCATAGAGTAGGGAGCTGATACCTTAAGCAAATTAGCCCTGTTCAGGCCACTGAAATTGCTTAAATGTGCAGAAGTTACTTCTGTGAGTAAGAGTTTGCAAGACTGACCTCATCACTGACAAAAATGGAATGAAAGAAAATGGTGGATGAGGAGACGGGGAAATTAATAAATTATATTTAAGTATGTGTAAAATTGCTGGACAAATGGTCCTGACTATTAAGGTAAATGGTGCTTGTAAATTCCATTTAATCTTCTGAGATTTTCTTTTACCGTAACTCTTACAGTATCTCACAGGAAATAATGTAAAGATGACTTGCACATTTCAGCAAAAGAATGAATATCAGGTTTCAAGATTTATCGATGGGATGTTTTAAAACAAAAGATCTTCTTTTTTCCTTTGGAATTACTCTACCGTTTATTTTCATTTCCTCAGTTTTTTGTTCACTGTATTATGAACTTCTCTGGGGAAATCTATTGTTAGATGTTTTCACACACATAGGCCCCCTTCTTCCCCCTTGATAAATGATAAAATTGTGCTCCAGTGTGTGCAACACATTCTTGAAATACATCTGAATTCCATTATACAGTTTGTCATTTGCATGATACCTTTTGAGTTACCACTCTCAGAGAAGCCTTATATACTACAGAGAAATGCACTAGGAAAATGAAAAATAAGTTGGGTATGAAGCCCATAGGGTAAACCAGCAGAGATTGTGTTGAACTGATGGCCTTATTTCCATGTAAGTTCAGGGGTAGAAAGGGTTGCATCTCAGTGCTAGTCACTATTTGCATGGACAGTGTTCCCTCCACAGGAGTATTGCTGCAAACAACAGCAATAAGGGCTTCGTAGCTTAGGCTGCAATGTACTGCTCTTTTCACCTCAAAGACATTTATTAGATTCCTGCCTGTTCTGGATTAAGTCTTATTAAGCTTCATGAGTGAAATTTGCTATAACAGCCTAAGCTCTCTCTTTAATATCAAATGGAATAACTAGTTGTAGCACAGAAATCTTATAGATATATTCCCATTTTACCAGAGACAAACCTGGCAAGAAAAGAATGGCCTGTCTGTATGTCTGGTTAACACCACTGCCTGTCCTCCTTCCTGCAGAAGCAACTCTTGTGTTTGTTGTGGTGTGACTCAGATGGGATATCCATTTTGTGCAGATGTGGTTTGACATGAGTGAGTTAATTTTCTGGGCAGCTCAGGATTAGGGAATTACCCAATATTCCCTTGACTGTCTGCTTGCAACACCTTCTTCCCTTTTCTCCACCTTTTCATTCCCACAAGGCTTTTTTCCCATTGGAGTGAGCCCCAGTGCAGTGGTGAGCTGATCCCAGAGCAAATTAGGAATGCAGAACCTTATCCTATCCATGCTGCCTTTTAAGCGCCTCCTCCTTGAGGAAGCTGTGTCACCAAACGTGTTATTATGGACACAGCAGGCTCCCATCCCAGCCCTCCACAACCAGAGCAGGAAGAAATGCATAGAATTTCCAGAAGTCTACCAGCAATCTGGACTTTATTCATTTGTCAAAAGCATTTAAATACGTTGTACATGAAAACGAAAAAAGGACATTCAGCTGTGACAGTACTCCTTTAAGAAGTTCAGAGTCTTTGATAAAAATAACTGAAATGGGGTGATACTGTGGTAGTGCTTTTTCAGGGAGGGAATCACCTCGTGTCCCCTAATGAAATCCTCACTTGCTTATTGACAAGATCCCAAACCAGCAGGTCTAGTGTGCACAAAGCATCCGCTGAACTCAAAAGTCAGGATGGGCTACAAGGCCCTTGTCAGTGTTCATGTTCTTACTATTTCTAGTGAGGCTTTTACAGAACTCGTCCTAATAAAGCCCTTGTTCAGCCATTTGTCTAGCTAAATTTGTAATGTCGGAACAATCTGCTTTGGGAGCAAATTCATCCCTGGAGGAAGTGGGTATTGTAGTCAGTCAATGAGATTGCCCCTACTTACACCACAGATAAATGTGTTGCTTTGTCCAAACATTTCTGCTTTGCAATAATTTCACATTCCAAATTATAAACCTCTGAAAATTGTAGATTATAATAAATGTGCTGACACAACTTCAACTGTTATAGTAAATGGCATTGCTCTAATAATGAAATAAAAAATCCTACTTAATCCTATTCTTTCCCTAAAGTGGTGTTTTGCATTAGCTATGGATGAAAAGACAAACAAGTACATGTATATTCAATAATAATGTCAGCTGGGTCAGAGAAGAATAGGAAATAAAATGAATTCATAACACCCCTGGAGATAGCTTTCTGATACAGGCAGTTTTCTCTTTGATTTGCCCTCATTGACAGTATTCATTGTCATTTTAACATAGCCACCAAATTGGCCTTTATTAATAGCTGTCCTGATCTTAATAACAAATACACTCTGAAATCTCCAGTCTGGGTGTTTCTGAGGTGAACAATTACAGAGCAGAATAGATCATAAGGGTATTTACAGGGACCTCTCACTCAAGAGGGCCTAATTTCACGTTCAGACCATCCAGACAGTGTTTTGGGGAGCTGTAGATAACAGAGCTCTTCTGTCTCAGGGCTTTGAAGCTGAAATACCTTTCTAGATATGATAGTGAAATAGTCACCTTGAATTAAGGTTGCTGGCAATCTTAGAAAGTCCTTATTGGGCTCTGAGTGCAATCAGATGGTACTTGCTTATAAATGAGAGTTAATAGAAACATTAAACAGTACAAGCTACTGTGACCCATGTCTTCAGAATATTAAGCACATTTTAAAGTTGTCTAAGACCATCTAGTCCTCTGCTTTCTGTAAAATAATACCTTTTCTAACCAATATTCTCTGGGAGCAGGTTCTTTCAAATGTTCAACGTTCTACATTTGCACATAATGTGTATTTTTAATTTATTCCCTCACTACCCTGGCTACCATATATTTATTGTTGATACTATACTAATTTTCTCTTTAATTATTCCATCTGCTAGATGAGTGCAATGCATTTTAGAAGCTGGTTGGTTTAGTTGTTTAACCTTTGAGTTTTGGAACTGAATGGGATGACATATTCTTCATTTAGCAGAACAGACTAAGAAGAATTATATACTCCAAGTGATAAGCTTGGAACTGCTAAAGAAATGCCAAAATCCAATTTTTTTCCTCTCTCTAGTCGTCTAAACATCTATTAGTCCCTTGAAGGGAACTCATAAATCCTGCAAATTTAGTTTATCTGAAACCAACTCTAACAGTTGTCCTTCCTACTAATCATGTTTTATATCAATTTTATATTTTTCAATATTCAATAAACATGTCTTGCACTTACCGTACTTGTTTGAAAGTGTCTGCAGTATAGGCTGTATGAGGACAGTTATTAATCAGCCATCTCAGATAGCTGTAGGGTTAGTTTAGTAAGTGTATCCATTTATCTTTTTTATGTTTTTCTTCTTTGTTCTTTCCATTTATCCAATATGGAATTTCTTTTGTTCTTTTTGGTTTATTTCTAGCAGGGTATGTCAAAAAGGAATTTAGCATGTAAGATGAAAAAAAAAAAAAACCTGCCAAATAGCTGTAAGAAAAAAAACCACACCACCCTTTGAGTTTCATTCATGAAACCTTTGCATTACATCCTCTTAGATCTGCATTAAAAAATAACAATAGAACACATTATCCAGCAGTGATGCTTTAAAGCAGTGGATAATTTACACATTAAAGTGAGATGTAGGTTTAAAAGTGGGAGTGTAGGATTGAATTAGAGTTAAGAGTCAGAATGATATAGTCCTGTATGAAAATGGTCTCAGTTTCCTGGGGGTATTGTCCTTCTGCTGTAATGAGACTTGCAGATAACAATCAGGGACTGTGGATAGATCAAGGCACAGCGATACATTGAGAATGGCACAGCAAGTAATGGCTCTGGGGAAACAAATGAATGTGTCTGCTAGATAAACAGCATTAAAAGTTTCTGTTCATCACCAAAGTCTAGGCCTCTAAAGATTAATAATTCCTGAAAAATCGAGTTTTGGGTTTGAATGGCAAGGTTTTGGTAGCAGGGGGGCTGCAGGGATGGTGATAAACTACTGGAAACCTCCCACATGTCCAACACAGTCAATGGCAGCTGGCTCCAGGATGAACCTGCCACTGGCCAAGGCCGAGCCTGGCAGTGACAGTGGCAGTGCCTCTGGGAGGACAGATTTAAAAAAGGGAAAAAACTGCTGTGCAACAGCAGCTGGAAGAGAGAAGTGAGAATACATGAGAGAAATGGCTCTGCTGGTCACTGCAGAAGGAGCTCCAGGTGCTGGAGCAGAGACTCCTCTGCAGCCCCTGGTGCTGCCCATGGTGATGCAACTGTGCCCATGGGGGTCCATGGGGGAGCAGATCATCCTTCCACCTGCAGCCTGGGGAGAACCCCACACTGGAGCAGGGGGATGCCCGAAGGGGGCTGTGACCCCATGGGAAGCCTGCACTGGCAGGACCCATGTCCCTGTGGAGAGAGGAGCTCATGCTGGAGCAGGTTTACTGCCAGGACTTGTGACCCCACAGGGGACCCACGCTGGAGCAGCCTGTGCCTGGAGAATGCCCCCACAGAAGGGACACACTCTGGAACAGTTCCTGAAGAACTGTAACCCGTGGGAAGGACTTGAGTTGGAGAAGTTCATGGAGGACTGTCTACTCTGGGAGGGACCCTATGCTGGAAGAAGAGGGGAAGGATGGGAAAAGTCCTCCCCCTGAGGAGGAAAAACCTGCAAAGACAACATGTAATGAACTGACCATAACCCCCATTCCCTGTCCCCCTGCACCACTGCAAGGGAGGAGATAGACAAAATTGTCAGTGAAATTCAGCCCAGGAAGAAGGGAAGGGTGGGGAGAAGGTGTTTTATCATTTGGTTTTATTTCTCATTGTCCTACTCCGATTTCCTTGGCAATACTTCTAGTTATTTCCCCAAATCAAGTCTGTTTTGCCCATGACAGTAATTGCTGAGTGATCTGTCCTTGTCCTTTTCTTGACCCAGGAGCCTTCTGTTACATTTTCTCTCTCCCTGTCCAGATGAAGA
This sequence comes from Atrichornis clamosus, assembly GCA_013400975.1. Classification (NCBI taxonomy): domain Eukaryota; kingdom Metazoa; phylum Chordata; class Aves; order Passeriformes; family Menuridae; genus Atrichornis; species Atrichornis clamosus. The sequence goes on from WBMZ01000753.1 coordinate 236,682, forward strand.
GGGGAAAGAGAGAGAGCACAGCTTTGGTGGGCAGCTGGCATCCAGCCAAGGTCAACCCACCACAAATCCTAACTTTTAGAATATTTTTTCCATCCCCACTGCAGTCGTACTTTTATGGGTACACTTATTCCAGGGAGGCATGGGGCATTTATCAGGGTGTTAATGACTGGTAGTTATGTGTCCACATACTTTGTAACCACTGGGTTGCCCGACAACAGAGGTCACTAAAAGATGGATGACTTACAAACCAGTTTAAAGATCTATTTTACTTTCTGTTTTTAAGAGCACCATCAGGGCTTCAAACTGATATTTTCACATTGGGATTATTGTCCCCTCTTTAAAATTCCGTGTATCAGGACGCTTCTGTGATTTACTGGTAGTCTTCAAACAACAAAAAAAAAAACCCGTTCCTAACAGAACATCCATTGATTGCTAGAGTTATTTAAAGGCTAACAATAAAAAATCATAGACTTCAGTCTCCATCAAGGCAGAAAGGAAACAATAATTGCAATTTGCAAGCCTCCTGCCGTGGGAAAAGGAGCTCGGGCTGGCAGAAAGGAAGATCTGCAATTTCAGTGGCTGTCGCAGCAGATCGGAGTGAGATGTGCCGATTCATTCACACGTCATCCCGTGATAAGATAATTTGTCAAGGTGAAAAGATGGGTGTGAGGTAGAACTGTGCCCAGATGATTGTCAGCTCAGATAAAAGCATGACTATATGGGAAGCGATACAGGAGTTTGTGTGGTGACTGCCAGTCTCCCTGGGTAGGCAGACCTCCAAGCAAGAGAGCTTTTCTGTCTCTGTAACAGCAAATAATATGGTTTCCTGCCCCATGTATTTTTCCATATCCAAGTCTTGGCTTAAAAGAAGTCATATGAGTGTTAATACAGTAATGTGCAATTCAACTCTTTCTTCTACTAAAGGAAGGGAAGGAGGCATAGGGACAATCACATCTTTTAGGAGTTTCCTTGCCCTTTAACCTAGGACTGGGAGCGGTCCTGTTTGATTTCCCTATAATAAAAAATAAATAAAAGGGAGAATATGAACTGGCAGATTCCCATCTTGGAAAATGTTTGCTCTGCCTTTGGACATTACCAACTCTGAGGTCCCATTAAACTTCAAACAAGAACCTCCTCTTCTTGGTATTCTCCACTGTGCTTTCTCAGTTTGATAAGATGGCAATTGGTACCAAAAAGAAGATCAGTGGTGCCCTACATCGAGAATGAAACATGATTGACTTTTTCTCAGGTTTTAGCAGTCTCAGAGCTGAACTTCCCTTCTGGTTTAGAAATACATGTAGATGCATATGGAGTAATCACTGTGAGACAATGTGGAAATAAAAGAGGACATGAAAGAGGAGCTGACTGCCAAACTTCATGATGGATGAGCCTGAAAGGATTTGTTCTTCCCTAGCATCACACAGAAGGACTAATACATGCATACGTGGAATATTCATCAGTTTACTTACCACAGGTCTGATTTTGCTGTTGTTGAATTGAAAGAGTTTTTCCTCTAACTTTGCTGAGATGTAGATTCAGCCTATTTTATGTAAAGTTAATTAATCAAATATAAATTTGTATTGTCTCTCTTTTTTTTCAGAATGCTTGAGGATGATCTAAAACTCAGCAGTGATGAAGACGACAATGAACAGGTAAATACATCTCATATAAGTGCATAGACCATATTATCTGACATAGTTATTTCATTGGTAGGATCTGATTGTGTGTTCACTTACTATATTTTGTATCAAATGCATTTTGGGGTGCTGCAGAATCCATTAGCTTAAATCTTGTTTGCTTCCTTCTCATTGGAGGAAACTTTCTCTCAAACAGGAATGCATTTTGTCAGTCTTGCTGATTAGCTTTGTGAAGTGGATTAAACTAAACCAAAATGTGACTTATTAACCTTGGAATTAGAGACCACACAGAGCATTGCCCAGGAATAGTTCATGTGCTCTGAATCTCTGTCCTCTATTGTACCAAGCTGACCCTGCAACAGCCTCCACTTGCTTTGCACCCAGTTCCTGAACTGATGAGCTTTTTGGAGGTGTGTGTAAAATCACCACATCAGACCACCAACACAACGGCACAGTTGGTTTGCACTTTGCAATCCATTTTTACAATTCCACGCATGAAAATTTGGTCTGTAAGTTTTGGTTCCAGTCAGAGAGTAAAGAGTTGGGAGTCTACAGCCAGTAATCCAGTGATTCCCATTTGTGAAAGGGAAAGTCCTCAGCATGTAGCTGTAAATCAATACTGAAAGTCTTTCCATGTACTTGGGATGTTAATGAAGAATCATTTTCAGAAAACTGGCTCATGTCATTCTCTATTCTTCCTACTTTATAAATATTTATGGATAATGCTGGGAAAGAAAGCTGGTAAAATTCATATTCTCAACACTCTTATCAGAAAAAAAAAAAGAAACATTGGGTTAAATTCATCCTTCATTTTACTTTATATATGCAATAGGCTCAAGTGTTTAAACATCTGAAATAGAGAGGAAGGTAATGCTATAATTCAGCATAAAATCATCTGTTCAGTCTGAGAAATGTTAATTATAAGCCAATCTTCCTTTCTTATTTATTTTTAAACCACCTCAATGTTCTCCTTCAACCTACCTAATCCATCCTTTAGAGTGATGCCAAGAAAGATTTACCTTCTGGTGAAAGTTGACCCCTTAGTCATACAAGTCAGTATTTTTTAGCACCAAGAAGACTTGCACTCTCTTCTGAAGTCAAAGGGTCAAAATCCTGTACTTTGGCAATGCACTGTTGTGCAAACAGGGTGACTTATGACACCATCAGGTTTACTGATCTTTTGAAATTTGCCCAAATGGCCCTGTAAAATGACACTGTGATACTGAGATGCCTATAATACAGAAATAGAAATACATGATCAGGTAGCAGTTACTGTTGTTTTCCTGCAGTAATAGTTTTCTGGTGATTTAAGTAGAATTTACAGAATTCCAAATGTACACAGTTTGCAGTGCTAGGATGAAATCCCATATCACTGGTGAATGAAGAAGCAAATGGCCTGGACCAGTGTTTGCTGACATCAAATGAAAAGCCCTCTGACTTGAGCAGGTGCCATCTCTGACGTTAATCCCAAGCAGGAGAGAAAACAGTGCACAGAGGGGTTCTGACAGTTCTGGAGCCATCACTGCTGTGGGACAGGCCTCCACCAAGGCAGCATCCTGCGTGTGAGCAGTGTCACTTTGCTCCCAGCTCAGGGGCTGCAGCCTGGGTCCTGTGGTGGGGACGTGCCCGAGCTGCAGGAAGCCTCAGACTGCACCAAAGCTCCTCGTGTCTTCCCAGTCACACCATTCACAGCATAAGCTGCAGACAAACAAGAGAGCACAAACAGGACCATTCATGTAGTTGCTCAAATTTTTGTGCTACATAGAAAACGTTTGGGGTTTTGTTTTCATGGAATGGTTTCATTTAGAAAATATGTATCAAGATCATCCAGTCCAACTCTTAACTGAGCTCTGCCAAGCCCACCCCTACCACCCAACTTGGTGTCATCCATAAACTGACCTGTATCCTCAGGGATTCCAAAGATGAATGTTTTTAGTCACATAAAAATAAAGTAACTGGACAAGAAGCACACTGAGAACATTTCTTAAATAGCCTGCACTTCAAGGAAAGCCTTTGGCTTCCCTAGGTACCCCATATGTGAATGAATGGTTGCATCTCCTTTGTTTGTATTACAAATAGGGTATAGACAAAATTTTACAGGAAAAGCATCTCACAGCTTTTTAGGTTTCCTGAATGAATGACTATACGTTTCTGTCCTTTATGTTTTTGGCACTTCCACACTTCTCCCCAGCCTAAGGCCTTGCGAAGCTGAGCACCATGAGTCTGCTGCATCCCTCATGCATTACACTTCAGCAGCCTCTGCTGAATCTCTTTAAGGAGAGGGGATTGGAAATTGAAGAAAGGTTGATCTGGCCTACTAGTCAGACACACAAACATCAACGAAGTAACTTCAAGGGCTTTTTTAACATAAATATTTTGCAGTCAAATGTCCACTGTTACTCAGCTGTACACATGTGCTCATTCTGTCAGGGAGAGAAAAGATTAAAACTCTCAGCTCAAAACCATTATAACAGTTCATGCAGCATTTCTATAAAGAAATGGAATCATTGTCTCTATAGTCTTTATGATTTTTTCTGCTATAAGCTTGAAGCCAATGTAAAGCATGAGCTGGCGTTAACTCATTTTTATTTTAAAAAAAACCAAAGTGTTTTCCTTTATTTCTACTCTTACTTCAAGGAAATTGAAATTCTTTGAGAACAGTGGTCAATAGGGAGCCCTAGGATTTGTCTTTTCAGAATTGCTAGGGTCCCTTCAGTTTTTGCATGGCAGGACAGTGGTGATACTGATCCATAAACACATTTTGATACCAACTTTTAGTGAAGGTCTATCATATGTGGAGCGAGTTTGATCTATCAGCCTGTCTTCTGAGACTACAAGTAGTACATTTGTCATAGTGGAAGATTGTTAGAAACTTGGCTGCAAGAAACAAAGCTCTTCTGTTTCCCTCCCTCACTCCTATGAATGTGGACCCTTATTTATGAAACGTGTTGCATTTATTTAGGGGCCTGTGGCCTTGTACTCTTTCAGGTGTTAAACATCTTCTTCCTTTTCTGCTCACTGCTGAGGAGGAGCACAGCACACTCCAATCAGTCATGTAACGAAGGAGTTGAGCTTCATTTCTGCATAGGATAGGAATTACCAGGTGGAAGGTATTTATTCTATGGATAGCATTAGCAAGGCTGTTACTGTTCGTGCTGCCCAGTTTGGGCATTCACTTTTCAAGCAGAATTTTGAATTGCTCCTACAAGTTGCAAACATGATTTGAAGAACCCTCCTTCATGTAAGTGTTATGTCTATTTTGGTTAAGGCACATGTGATGATGGCTTAGCAACTTATCACCAAGAAAAATATTCCTGAAAGGAGGCTGGACACTTTAGTTTCACCCCATAGGTCTTAAGAAGCCTCAGAAAGTGGGAGCTGGCTGGAAATCCAACCTACTAGTGCCAAACTGCTGCAAATTGCATGGAAACCTTGTGGGTTTCTTTTCCTTTTAGCCTCCTGGCAGCTGTGGGCTTGATGCAGAAACTGTCAAGTGAACTTCTTTGGGCTGTGACCTGCAGGAGAGCCAGTGAGATGTTCATTGCAGATCTCTTCAGATTTCAGATCTGTAAAGCTTTGGACCACGTTGGTCATTACAGTAGAGCGTGAGGCAAGTTACAGTCAGTCCACCCCAGCTGCAAACTCCTGTTATCACTTTCTGGCCCTCGCAGGGACAGACTGCATTTACCACTCACATCTTACACACGTAAACACAACCACAGTGTCTCCAGTGTAGCACTTTGGAGCTGGCCATATGACACATGCTCTTCCCCATGGACAAAATGCTGATTCTTATGTCTCATTGTGGATGATTTGGGATTAAAGACACACAGAAAACGATGGGTTAGATCTGGAATCAATTTTCATTTACAGCTGAGAAGCAGTTATTGATGCTGTGCTCACAGTTCAATAAAAGATCTAAAGATATAGACCTTGTGTTTCTCTTTCAATATAAGCAGCATAATCAGTGTCAAATGTTTTTACAAAGAAAATTGTATTGACAGTTTTATTAAAATTGCTGTCTTTAAAGTTTTAAGTTATCCACAATTTGACCTACTTGAATGGTTTTTAATATGCACGCTGACCAACCCAATAGATTTTTATGTCACATATTTATAATATCAGGTACACATCTGTTTAATGTATTATTTGAGAGTTACTGTTACATGCGAGCTCTGCCGGGCCCGTGAGCCCTTGTGGTGTTGTCCCTGAGAGGAAGGCTGGCCTGCGCATCAGAGAGGCGTTCAGGAGTCCTACTGCACAGTATGGTCAGACTGGCCGCAGGAGATGCAGTCAGGGCAGATGAGAGACATGCTGTTAGTCAAAACAGTAGATGAGAGGGCATTTCAGAGATGCTGATGTTAACACTCTCCTCTGAGGAAGGACAGAGCTTTTTAGATGGCTTTATTGCTCTGTTAAAAAAGTACATCAGAAATTAGGAAGAGTAGTGAAGATTTTTAATTAGTAGCTCAGTTCATCTGAAAGAGCTCAGATAAAACACAGGTTAGTATTTTTGTTCTCTAAAACACCTCTGTGTAATTCAAATTAGCTTTGAGCTCAAAGGCATCCAAATGAGTTGTGCCTGGATACAGTACTTTAAGTAGCTGTAGTGTACCCAGTTTTCTTCAACCAGCTCCTCTTTGTTCTTCTGCCTAAGGAATAGTCCTGTTAACCTTTTAAATGTGTACTTAATTTAAAGCACATTGCTAGTGTTCTGTGTGTTTTTGAACCAAAGAAACTTTGATACTAGTTACAGACCTGCTTCATTTTCAGTATTTTATGTATATAGTTTTTTTGGCAGAACAAATCAATAAGATGTTTTTCTTTTCTATTTGATTTTTTTTTCCTCCTCTCCTTAGTGATTGCCACGTCTCTGAAAACCCTACACTCACAAAACATGCATGTAATCCATGGCCCTGCAGTACTGTTTGTATTTCACACAACCATAATTCTTTTTTTCTGGGTTAGTATTAGGTAATTACATTCAAAATGTTTGACTTCTTAGCTGAGTTTAAAAAGGTGATCAGCCCTAAGTTGAGCTTTGAATTCTTATAATGCATGCTGAGCTTTCAATGCCTTTATTCAACTTAAATTTTTTTTAAGTTTATGAAGTTTTAAGGCATAATATGCCTTCATTGTATCATGTAAACACTTTTTAAAGTGCAACAGTGACCACTTCCCTTGTAACAATAGATATCCTTTCCTGTTGTGTTTTTTCCCATTTTTAGCTGGATCCTGAACAAGCTGTTTACCTCCCCAAGGTTTCTGTACATTTCCATTTACTTTGTTATCAGCAGAAAGGCTGGAGAGCAGCTCTTCAGTAATGACATCAATACTGCACACACAGTGAGAGAGGTCATCTTGTCAAAGCTATAGAAAAATCAGATGGATTAGGATGAAACTAGGTGCAAAATAACTTTGATAGAGTCTTTTAATGTAAACAGTTTATCTGTCATTGGGTTCCATTGAAATCCCAGAGTGGTGCAGCATCAGTTGTAGCCACAGCAGTGTGTGTTTGATAAAGAACACACATTCCAGTGTTTAAGAGCTGCAGTCATGCTTTATAATTGCAGGGAAATGTTTTCATTAAGCCATTAATGAAAACAGAAGCTATTAGGATAATACAGTCATTCTCCAATCTTGTCAGTCTATAACCATGAAAAATTCTTTCATGAATATATGTCCCTTCTTGCTACCTCAGTCCATTTTAATTGGTATTCAAATTATTTTATTCTGCACAACACTAGTTGAAACAACAATATATCATCAACTGTGTAAATTAATACTCCAGCTTCTGTTAGGCAAATCCTTGGTACTAAGAGATTTGATGACTGACTTATCTAAGGTTATAATTCACATGGTAATGACATAGGTTTATATCATTTGTTTATTATCAGCAGAAGCTTTCAGTAACCACTCTGAGATCTGGGCTAAGCTTTCTGCAAAAAACATGACACACCACTAAAATACACAGTGTTATCAAAAGCTTTTAACTTGTTCAAACTCACAGAATCACATGTAATTTTTTCACACATGTTGTTGTGGAGGTCATCCATCACTGAGGAAGGGGATTAATACAACCTTCAGGAAAAATGGTTGCTGTAGAGTGCACAGGAGTGCAGATCAGCAAGAAGGAGTTTGCCCCTGCAGGTTGCAGCCATGCTCTTACCTGGGCTCCGTGGCAGCACCTGCCCAGACCGCACAGGAGCTGGAGGAGCCCAGTCCTTCCCAGTGCCTCACCTTTTCCATGGGTTGACACCGGCAGCTCAGAGTGTCAAAACCCCTCCACCTCAGTAGAGGAAATAATACAGGAAGAGAAATGCTGGCAGGCAGGCAGCCCTAACAAAGTGGGAGTGAAATGCCTTAGTTGACAAGAAGTTACATGATACATATTCAAGAGCCCCCTTCCTCACTTCCACACACGTAAGCAGGCTCTCCATAGCCCCTCAACTTTCTACCAGGGGCTGCTCTTGGGTTCTCTTCTCATGCCACAGCCTGAAGCTGCCAAGCTCTGTCAGGCGCACTGTAAGACATCATTCACCTGAAGGAGAAGCTTTACAAACCCTGATGCCTCTGTCACTAGTTCAATAGAGGTTGTACCTCAGTACAGCTGTAACAACCAGATGCTGGAGATCTGCCAGCCTTTTTGGGTTGGGATGGAGGAGGGAGATGAGGCTTTCAGCCACGGGATGGGCCGTGTGCCCTGTGCGCATGGTTGTGCACACAGCGTTTTGTAAAGGAGTCTTTATTATAAGCGTGGAGGAAAATATATTTCCTCAAGACCTCTTGCCATGTATGGTACTTCTGCAAAAGTCCTGTATTATTTTGGCAACAAAGTAGAGGCAGCAACAGGTGAGAGAACTGATCAACCCCAGCATTGTTAAGAGAAAAGCCAGACTTGGCCATACTGTTCCTGTAAAATAAATCTGAAGTCTATGATACCTCTAGGCCATCTCAGTGCTCAGCACTCACTAATCTGACCACATAGGACACATTTATCTCCCTTTTCACCTCAGAAGGAGAGTATGATTTTTATCATTAATGTCTCATGAAGCATTTTGGTGAAGGAAGTGTCTGGCTTTTTTGCACTGACCATCTGCAGTGTTGCACTTCTGTAAAGGCCTAAGTAACCATCTATGAAATTCAAAATCTGAATTCCTGGGAGTTTTTTACACCAAGAAAGGATAGTGCTAGTGCTGGGTTTGAGACAGGGAGGGTTGCAAAAGGCTGAAGGTGGCCAGAAAAAGCATAAAGTAGGTGCTGAAAAGGGCATGATAAATCCAGTAATTAGCTTCTGTCAGCCAGAATAAGGAGAGAAGTGAAAGTTGATCTCCCCTTGAGGTATTCCAGAAAGAGAACAGTAATGAAAACTAAACACCTTAATTTTTGTTAGGATGAATTCATCTGCCACTGCAAGGCTCGCTGGGGTTGGAGGTGCTCTGTTCTGTGCTGGCAGGATGAATCTTCCCAGAACAGATCTGCCTGCACACAGGGACAGGTCAGGACCACAGTGTGACAGTGCAATTGACTTGAGCAGTGTGCTCACATGGAGAGTGTGCCTGCTTTCCAAAATTACCAATTTCATGGCAATACTATTAAGTATAATTTTTGGAGTTGTGCGATTTAGTAATTGGCTAAGTCATCTGAGCAAGGTACTAAACCAGACCAAGGTCAGCAAAGAGTTGCTTCATGTGTGTTTACCTCTGTTGTCTCTGCTGCCTGCTTGTAATGCACTTAACATTCCCTATAGATGTAATGTTCAGTATAAATTAAAATCCTTAAAGTCTTTAGTCCTGCACAGGAAATAAATGGGCAGCGTGAACAGCAGCAACATCAATTCACTGCCACTTCTGGTACTCTGTGACTCTGCCCTTTTGCTTCTCAAGTCTAGGGAACTATTCATTTATTTAAAGTAGGGAGAAGACTCAGGAGAGGTTGGAGTCCCAAAGGAATGAGATAAAGTCCTTTATCACAAAGGAAAATCTAAGGGCATAAACTGCAAATGAGCAGGGGTACAAGGGGCTGTTTCTGAGGTGTCTGCCTGTCCTCCTTTCCTTTTTGGCACAGCAAGTGAACATTGCAAAAGTAACAATCAGACACTGCACTCGAAAACTACACCTTATACAGATATAGATATATATATATACACACACACCCCCCTTATCATAAGACCATAGAATACCAGCACTGTTCAGATAAGTTTCAGGGATACAAAGGATTGGTCTCCTGCTAGAACTGGGAAACTGGAGAATACACAGATTGTGGTGGTTGTCTGCAACTGGACAGTAAGGTCACAGGATATTCTTCGAAACAAACATTTTGCTGCTTATTCCTTGAAGGAAGTTTAGGGAAGACTTTTTGTTTCTCTTATAAATTATTCTTGACCTTTTCTATGTTTCTTTTGCCTCCTCCATTTTTTAATCATGTGATTAACATGTTGAAATACAGGTATGGAGTAAACCCAACAAGGAATGGATTTTTTTACTATTTATTAGCTTAGGTTTCATGAGACATTGGTTAGTGTTTTTAAATGAACTTGACAATCACAGAATTACAGGATCACAGAATAGTTAGGGTTGGAAGGGATCATCTAGTCCAACTACCCTGATAAGGCAGGGTTACCTGGAATAGGTTACAATATTTTGTAGGACTGCAGAAGTAGAATCAGTAGTAGTTGTAATGTCATACTACATTTTCTCCTTTGTTGGACTGAGAACTCAAAATTAGTACAAATAGCAACTTCCCATCCAAAGTATTTTTTATGGGAAAGGGAGACGCTGTTCCAAGCCTCTTTTGTCAAGGTACATTCGTAGTGAAGTCCCAAAAAAAGCAAACATGTTATGTGAGTTGTCTTTGCAGTACATCCGCTCACTGACAGATAGCTGTAACAGTTTGTATTGTAAAGTTCACCAAAGACACTGAGTAAACTGAAACCTGTGTGACGAAAGCAACAATGTTCACAGTACCCACACCAGCTAATTCAAAACCAGCTCAAATATGTCTACACAAGCAGCCAAGCATTCCTCAAAGTGTAGTGTGTAGTCAGTGTGTGGAACTCTTTTCTTTGTTTTTTGAAAAAAATGTATAGAATAGTTCTTCAGGAATTGGAAGTGGTCACATTTTTCATTGCACACTTCCTTAGTTTGATTTTCACCATTGGCCCGTTGGAAAACAGGAATTTGGAAAAAATTGCTGATAGAAGCCCAAATATATCTGTGTTGTTGCTCAATTAAAAGCAGTTCACTTATGATAGTGACTCCTACACCAAAGACAGACTGGCTTAGATTTGGTCACTTACACGCTTTTTTTCTTTTTTTTACCCAACCTCCACTGCAACAATGGAAATGAAATTTCCAGTGTTTCAAGTATTGCTGAGCATCTCTCTGTGAAGCCATGAAGGTTACTGCATTGCTCAAAGCAAAGATGAGGAGCTCTCTGTGGTTCATACACAGCGAGGGTTCAATGAACCATTCTGACTTGTAGACACCACATGCTTGGTGACTTGATATTTCAGAAAATGGATTTTAGCTGATCCATTCCACACATTTGAATTCTGAAGGAAAACTACTCTTTTTTTTAAATGGTAACATGAGGAGAAGAGTAACTTCTCCATTGTTTTTGGTCCTAGGTACAGTTACATTGGGCTTTTTGTCCTCGAGGTGAGACTGACTCTGAACATCACACAGAATCTCAAATACAAGGTTGCCAACTTCATGTCAAAGGCAATTAGCAAGAAAGAAATACAGTCTCCTCTGTTGACATTAGGGGACAGGTAGAGGAGAGTGTAACCAATGAAGAAGGAAAAAAAACAAGGAATGCAACACACATATTTACACATACCTATCACGTACTGGTCCTTCAGGCCTTGGGTTTTGGTTGTCTGATTCCCAGCACAATTCTGGATGGTTTGTTTGCTGCACACCATGTTCTCCTTCTCCACAGGAATTCATGTTTAGCACCAGCTGTGTCATTACAGAATAGAGCACAGTACAGTTGGTAAGTGGTGGTTCCCTGTTCATTACTTAGGATCATAGATAAGGCATTCTTTACAAATAAGAGCATGTTATAACTTCCAAAACAAATTATAACCTACAAGGACATATGTATAAAACTAAATATATAACTCAATAATGTGGAAGGTGTCTTTGTTTCTACTGTACTGTTGAACTGAGTCTCTAAGGAGTCTCTTCTGTACCTACAGGACAGGACAGAACAGTGTGGTGGGTTGTAAACTTGTGTGGAGTCACTTGGCTGTTCACCTAAACATTCAGAGCTGGGTAAAAGCTGGGAGATAGACCTGAGTTAGGTCTGCAGGAGCTCACGGAAAAAGGGGAAGAGCTTAAGCATGAAGGCCTGCCTTCTTCTGCCAACACATTTAATGGCAGAAGAGCTTAAGCATGAAGGCCTGCCTTCTTCTGCCAACACATTTAATGGCATGAAGTGTCATCTGTCTTGCCCTAAGGGATGCTTTGAGGCTCAGCAGTTGCCTTCTTAGGTGGCTCACCAGTGTTTCTGAATCAACAGGATGAGGAGGCATTCTTGAATTTTTTTTTTGTCTAATCTCACTCTCTCAAAATCAAATACTTTTCAATGAAAATTCTGGATTTTCAGGTATGCAGTTACCTTTTCTTTGGATAGCAGACACTTCCCCTGTAACACTTCCCCAGAAATGCAATTTGGCTTATGCAGATGCCAGCTATTTTTCTTGGTTATTTTTGAGCCGTCCTCTTGTCAGTTCATTCTCCTCAGGTCCTCGTGATGGAGGAAAGTTGCACTGACTGGATTAATTTTTCTGGTTCATTCTATCCAAAAGCCAGTCAGGTAATTGGTAGTGATGAAGAGAACTCTGATTTTGCAGTTCTTGTGCACAATCTAGAAGCAGTTTGTGCTTATTCCCATGTTTAATCTTTCGTGTAATAGTTAAATACCTTCTAACAAAAATAAGTTTATGGGTAAATTCACACTGCAGAACAAGTACAGCACACTGCAGGTGGCTCTTCAACTAATGGTGAAACAGCTAGCGCCAAAATCAGGTGAAGTAGGAGTCATTCACAGCTACAAGAATCATGGTAAAACATCCGTGGGCAAATACTCTCTGATGGATGAGCCTCTGTGTCTTCCTGCTTTTCACATATTCTTTCTCTTCTTCCTTCCTATTCAACACTGGAGTCAGCTGTTGAAATAAGGTCATAGGGAGCAGAAGCACAATTATGGAGAGGCCATAATTGTTTAAAAAAAATCAGAAGAAAATTACAAATTAAAGTGGAATGATTGTCTAGTTCACTCTGGCTTACATTTTCTAATCATCCTAAATTATTTTAATGCATGTTTTCAAGCTCAAAATTAACAAAGGTCCCATGATGTAATTCTCCTAACAGCCATTGAATATTATATTATACCAGTCCAATTTTATTTCAATCTTTTGCAGCAGCGTCTGTCACTCAGGGCACAAATATCGTGGTTTAGGGACCTCCCACCTGTTCTGTTTCTAGATAGTATTTTTAAAACATAAAGTTTAGGAATCATTGTGAAGTTAAAACCAGTTTCTTACTTGTAAAGGCCTAGGAATATAAGATAAAAAAATAACTCTTAAAACATGTTTGTCTTTGAAATATCTTAAATTAATAATCAAAAGCTTGCATAAAGTCTAAAACAAATCAAACTCAGTCACAAAGATGAGAAACAGGAATTATTAACTGAGTAGCGAGGCTGATGGAGGCTCAATGAGATCATTTTGTTCAAAGATTAAAGGCGATGAACACTGAAATAGCTGAGGAGGATGGCTATGAACACATCTGACTAGAGCTGCTAAATTCAGTAATGATCAAAAGTTAATTATCAAAGCAGAGAGAACTACTCAACACAGACAATTTGAGTCAATAGCTAAGCAGCCCAGAAAAGAAGTAATTTGGAAGAAGTATTTTCCTATAATGAAGTTATATAAAAGACGTACATTTCAAAGAAACCTGCCTAAAACAAGATTGCATTCTTCCTGATCAGAGAAAAATAATTAGCTCTAATTGACAGACCTGCTGCACACCAAATATTTTCAAACAATATGTTTCTGCATCAAAGCTTAATGTGTAGAGGTACTCAATGTCACTTTGATTTTGCCTTCCTTTATCTTCTGCCACTGGGCATGCTCATGATATCGCAACAAATATGCTTTGAAAAATGAATGAGCAACACCTACAAGACAAATAAAAATAGAAGGACAGATCCTGCTTTTCTTTCTCAGATGGAATCCCTGACGTATTGTGTACTGTGTTTAACATCACTGTGATCCCACTCAAAGTGAATCCTTTGTAATAGGAAATGTCCAATTGTCTAATGATCCAACATTAAACTGGGCTGGCATTTAGATTAACCTGAGCATTTGCCATGGTTTTTTTCAGTTTTGTATTAGCAAGCATGTGTGTGAAAGACACAGTCCCTCCAGCATGTGCCTTTTCTTAAGAGTTAGGAAAGTGCCTTTTCCTCATAACAAAGGAAAGAAACATGTGGAAATTCTCCATTTAAAAATCTAAGGAAAGATATGTGCTAGAATGTTCACAGTCCAAGAAAATAAAATGTATCTATAATTCTTTCTTCTTAAAGCTACTCCATCTCTTTCAGGGTAAACAGTGGCCATGGATGTTGCTAAGTGGCCAGAAATCAAACACGCAGTTTAGACTCTGCTCTTTAATATTCTATGACTTTGACATTGCCAGTTCTCACTCCCTGAAATATCTTCATCTTCTTTAATCTTTCATGTAAACAGTTTAGCTCACACCATCATGCACGTGCTCTTCAGAATATCTTCTGCTGCACTTTGTATTAAATCAACTCCGTTACCATTATTTACTTGTGATCCTAGGCACTCTCCATTCTCCTGTTTCCTCTCCTTTATCTGTATTTTGATATCTGGTTTTGTGTAGTGATTTTTGAATAATTCAGAGAAAAAACTTGATTTAGATGCAAGCTTCAAATACTTGAACTCAGAATTGTTATAGTCTAGCTATTTGGTATATAGAAGAGTCAAGCAAAATACCACTGTACTTCAGACATTGTGGAAGGATGTTTATGAGCTTTAAAAATAATTATAGTTTCCTGCAGGATGACACTGAAACTTGGCATTTAGTGGGAAGCTTGGGTAACTGAAATGCCATTTTAAATGGTGTTTCAATTCATTTTAAATGAAGCATTTGTGTGTTTTCACATGTCGTTTATTACTTAGAAAGTTTCTTAGTAGCATGCTTCTGACTCTGAATTTGCATGTGGCCATTGAAAAGGGGAAGTTTGGGAGAGAACTATTGGAAAGAGACACAACTCACATTATCTCACTGTTGAGACAGGGACCCTATTTCAATCCTGGCTTCTTTGAGAAGGCATTATTAGACTTGGGTCTGTCACAATTACTTGTGCAATCTGAAGTTGAGCTTTTCCTGAGGTTTAAGTGTTTTATTTAGCACCCCTACTGTACAATTAATATAATTGATTCCTATCATGCATTTGTTGATTTATTCTTTAGATGGAAAATATAATCCAGATGAAACAAACATTTTACTTTGCATACTGGGAGCTAGCCCAGAGGATTGCTCTTGCCCCATCCAGGCTTTCACAAGCTCTCATTCTTTCTCCCAAATTTTAAACTCATTATTAGGGATTTCCGTGGATTTAAACACAGATTTCACGTTTGCTATGATTGGAAGAAAAAGTGCCAAAATAGCAGGTATTTTAAAAACTAGCCCCATCACAGAGCCCAAAGGAAAACTCATTCTGGCAAAATTTGGAACCCAGTTGTGCAAATCCCAGAGGTTTCAAAAGTTCATCAGTTTTCATAAAGGATTTAATTTGCCAAGGGTTTATGTGGGCATTTTTCTGAACCACTAATATTAGCACTTCCTGTGTAGGAACCATTTTATTCTATCCCTAAGTACAGCAGAGGTTAAAGCTCCTCACTAAAATCCTTGTCTTAAATGTTGGTAGGATTTATAAAAATATCTCTGGAGGTAATTAGGCACTAAAACTTCCCTTTCTATAATAGGTTTATGGATCAGTTGTCTTAATTCTGCCTTTCACCGCTCTCTGTGCTTGTAATCTCACCAACCATCTGACCACTTTCCACATTTAAATCTATCACAGCCTTGTTCTGCAAACACTGGGAGGAATTCTCCAAAATGATACAATGAGTCTTTTCTGCCAGTGAGATTTCCAGCCCTCTCCCTTTAAAATATTATTTACCTATTCTGAACAAAACCAGAGTGGGATGCAAGGTCAGTTCAGATTACATAATTATGCCACAGAAGCATTAAAAGGAAAAGTCTCCAGTAGCATCTCGAGCGGCTTAACCAGTGTGATAGACTGGCGCGGCTCTGCCATCAGTGCCCCCAGCTGTGTTGCTTAGCAACATTTTAATTCAAGAAGAATCGAAGGAGATGAAATCCCCGTGGAGAGGGAAACAGAAATAAGAGGGCCGTTGACAGATGATCTGAGTTGTTTCTTCTAATATACTGTGAAGATCACTGGCTCTTTTCATGAATGATAAATGGACTGTACACAGATCAATGGGTTCAGCAATAAACTGGAACCAGGCTCCATGTCTGAGGTGGTGCAGGCCGAGAGGCCCAAAGATTTACTCATTTAGATGATTTGGAGTGTGTTTTCTCAAAGGTTTCACAAGAGGAAATTGATCTGAACATTTGGTCATCCCTTGCCCTTTTCTGTTGCTGGTGAATAAAAATAGTTTTGGAAATGGCGTCCGTTCTTCCCTCTATCTTTTCCTGTTGTTCTTGCTCCAGGTAGGGACAGAGCTCAGAGCAGGAAATGAAATAATAGCCCTGAATGAGTGGTTCCTAAACACTCACGGTCATTAAAAATAAACAAACCCCACTGATATCAGAAACTGGGACAAGAGTATTTCAAACCCAGCACTGTCTCTCTGAATGGTTCTCCAGCCCTCGCCCCAGCTGTGGGATGTGTGCTGATGAAGAGCTTCTGTGAGTGGATGCTTGCTTGCTTAGGTGTGGAGCTTAATGGTTTGTTTCCCC
The DNA here is from genome assembly GCA_013400975.1 of Atrichornis clamosus. NCBI lineage: Eukaryota > Metazoa > Chordata > Aves > Passeriformes > Menuridae > Atrichornis > Atrichornis clamosus. The sequence goes on from WBMZ01000753.1 coordinate 253,348, forward strand.
CACCCCTCTTCTGTTTACAGGCTGCCGAAAAGACAAAATTGAGAAACATTCCTGTAAAGTAAGTTGTTTTTATATCCCTTTTAAAATGCAAGTTTAACAACATTGTTGTATACAATGACTAAAAAGACTAGGACAGTAAGAAGGGTGATGAAGGAGAAAATAGAATTCATGTTGCCCCTAATCGTAGCAATAAAAAGGTCAATCTCATTGAGGAAAGCTTTCGATTTCTCATGTGTCCCTAATGATCGCACTCCTCAAGTTTCATCCAGTTTCCATAAATTAATGTGTTGTCTATGAATAGCTGCCAAATAATCACAATCATACTCAATGCATAGTGCTCCTAGCCTTGGGGAGGTTTGTACATGCTAAAAAGATTATGATTTTTAATTGCAATCCTTGAGAAGGTCTGACAGGGGGGAAATAGCTGGGAATGTGCCAAATAATTTCTAGACACATGGGAATATTTTGCACCTATGTATCAAGGCTTCGCCATCCTGTTGATTAAGAGCTCTCTCTCCCTCTGTGCGTGCCTCTCTCTCACACCATACACACATGTATGTTTCTGCTTTTTACAGCAGGGCTTTGTGAAGGATGAGCAAGCTACCAGGGAGCAATTTCAAGGGCATTTTATGATAAGTTCTTAAATCTTAGGGCACTAGCAGCAACACTCAACCATATATCATTGAATTAAGAAAGTTGCTGTATAGATGGCCTGGCTTTTTGAGAAAAGGCGTTTTCAGTTACAGCTAACAGCATCAGTTATTCTGTTTAAATAATGAATACTCCCGTCCTAATGGGCTCTTATGTACCAATAAAAACACATATTTTTAGCTTCAGTTGGTGATCATAGCAGTTTGACTACATCCCAGTAACTGTATATTCCTGTTACAGACAGAGGAAATGTTCTTATTTTTATAGCAGTTTGCTGGTCATGCTGACTTTTAGACTGGAGTGGGTTTGTATTTGTAAGAACATGCACTGACAGGACTCCCAGATGATTGTGTTCTAGCACACATAACAGAAGAGTACAGTTCTATTTCTCACTTGGCTTCCATCATGTAGAGTCATTTACACCTTATAAAGTGAACAGAAAATGTGTATGAACACTACTTGGAGTGATTAGGCAATATGTCAGATGACTATAAATCACTCTCTCTTTATGTTTCATTCAGTCTGATAAAAATTAGAAATAGGATCCAGCAGGGACCTGATAGCATGTGAAACTTGTAATAAGACAAGGGACCTTTCTTGCCTATAGGGTTAGTTCAAATTCAGTGCAAGCTGAATTAAAGTCATTGTTAGCTGGTGGTTGTTTAATAGAGAGTGAAATGAGCTCTGTTTTCACCTCACATTATACAGGATCCAGGAGTTGCAAGGTGATGAAAGTCCTGGGGAACAGCTCCAAAATAATCGTTTATCATTCATTCACTTTTTTATATATTTTGAGTCAAATTCTCAAGAATGACTCAACTGAATTGTGTTTTCCCACTTACAACACAGACATTGAGCATTGCAGTTATCAAACAGCATGTATGTGACACTGATGCCCAATTAATCCACCAGAAAGATTTGGGAGTTAGGGAGAAAGGGTGATTTAGGTTAAATAATTTTTTACAGTACTTGAGTAAGTGTAACATTCTGAAATGGAAGAAGGCCAGATGGACAGTCTCGCTCTTTCCACCTACATGTGTGTATTTCACCCTGTCCTGTTTCCCCCAACTGGTTATTTAACTTCTCTTTGACTATGTTCATGGTGGCAGCTTCAGTTAGTACCCTAGGGGATCCATTATACATATTAATTACACTCTGCATAACAAAACAGCTGAAAAATCTGCCTAGATTTTTTCTGACATGTAACTATTTAATGTACCTGTATACAATTATGATTGTATACTAAAGAACTAGCTCTCAGGGCAAAAGAAAGAATCGTGTCTTTAAGATAGCAGTAGTAGCCATGGATTGCATTTATATAAGTGTCACAGCCACACTTAGTACAGCTCAGGCTTGGCCAGCTTTTAGTCTCTGCTTTTGTAGCTCTCAAATGTCAAGGAGAATTTCACTTGAATTTTAATGTTTTCAGCTATGCAAAATAAAGTTAGTAGCTTCCATTGTCATAAGGGCTGAAAGCTGTACAGATTCCTTCTACCATATGTGACTTATCACATACATTTTTAAAAACACATTTTTGTTATTAAGACATATGTGATAGTACACTTCTGCAAATGTGAATTGCTTTTGGCTAAAAGCCATGCACTAATAAGTAGAGTTGAATCTAACTGCATTTGACATCTGCTGCAATATATATTTTTTTTTTACATATATAAATATATATATAAAATATTCACAGTTGTCATTAGCATTAAAAATTTCCTTGGTTTTTGTTATGCTGACATAGTTCTTGTGTCCCAAAACTGGAAGCAAAAATGACTCCCTTTTAAGGACTGTAGTTTATATAAAGTCCTTGGACAGAGCCTAATAGTGCCACCATTTAAGATATTAGTTTAGGAGCATGATGAAGATTTCTGTAGAAATGGTCTATTTACTTTTCATTGCTCAGTTCATTAACGTTGCTGGTGTAATGTTTGGTAGGAAGTTTACTGTTCTTTTATGTTCCCTTGCATCCCTCCAGCATTAAACACTTAAAAAGGGGGAAAAACAAGGAAGTTTTCTTTTTACAGTTCAGTAAAGCAGCCAAGCAGCTGGTTTCTTAATGTCCAAGTATGTGTTGGTGCTTAGAGTAACTTACGTGAACTTCGTAATGGCCCAAGGAGGTGCAGTGGCACTTGGCTCCTTCAGAAGGCTTGGTCTCAATTCCCTGTTGCTTGTAGCACTGGGAGGCACAAGGCATCCATAGAACTCATCTTTATGTTTTGGTGGCATCATCTGACATATTATTACTGTAAGTAAGCACACAGAAGATAGCTAAGAAATCTCTGTGTCTGCAGAACTGATTTTTTTGGTTTTGGTGGAAATAGTGTAGTTAGCTTTTCCAAAAGCGTAAGACCCTTTTTTCTCTGTGTGTGGCACCAAGGTGGCCCCCATAACTGCAGAATGCATTACATGTAACTAATTTATGCTCTCCAGCCCTGGTCACATAAGGAGCAATTGCTTTCTTCCATTGGCTTTTTCCATATTTACACTGAGTGTCTGTGGTAGAAAAGGGATTTCCTGGATATTAAGTCCTACGTACTTATTTACTTGTTGGTCCATATTATGCTGTCCTATCCCTGCGTCTGAAAGAGGTAACATGACTTAAACAATTTTGCTCTGTGGAGGGTTCATGACTTCTGAAAACTGTAACGTGAGAAATGGTTCTGAATTAGGACTCATCCAGAGGAATTAATCTTTTATATACCCTGTGATTTGATGCAAGAGGGTATATCATTAAAACATGATAAACAATGTTATTAAAAACCCATATTAGCTTTGTTCAGAAACCCAGCTGATGATCACTCTTCCCAGATTTCTTTCCAGACTTGTGTAGGCAATGGGAGCCCACATCAGCATAAAGCCTAGAGGAATCATGTTTGTATTGACTTGGATCGCATAACTTGTCTTGTATAGGTGGGTTGAGCTGGAGGATCCCTTCATATCCAAGCACAGTCAGGGTTAGTGCTCACTCTCAAGTACAAATGCACTTGGCTTGGCAGCCTCTGCGTTAACTGGACTGAAGGTCAACCAACCCAGTGCTTTATCTCTGCCAGCAGCAGAAGGTAGGGGGTGAAGAACAGCAATTACAGAGGCGTCCCCATGGGGAATATCCTCCCACCTTCCTGCACACAGCCTTTTACACTTCCAGAACCACACATCCTGTGTTTAGGAGGCACCAATGAACTTACTCTCCATGCAAAGTCTTTTCTGAAATCTGTTTGTACCTCCTCTCCCCACAACATTGTGTGGCGTTGAGCACCAAAGGGTGTGAAAAAAAAGTTTTTCATTTAAAACCCTTTTCCTTGTATAGTCACTGGAATCCACCCAAGTAGCTATGGTTGCACAAAAGAGCAAATGATTAGTCACTGTTCTTCATTCCTGATATTATATCCTTTTGTTGTATAGACCAAGGAGTCTTCCTACTCAAAATCCACTAATTATGTGGATTAGCCCACCAGTGAGCTAATATAGACACAAGGCAAGCCTCTCTGCAATTGGAGAGGAAGGCTCTATGTCTGCTAGTTGGGCAAAGACAGTGGTTAGGAAGATAAACAGGTTATTTTCAGGTTTTTCATACAAAGAGATGAATTCTTCACATGGCAATGCCCTTCTGACTAAGGACTGGATATAATGTCACTCCAAACAAATGACTCAGATTGCAGTCCTTTATGAAAATGGCCAGATGGATTCCTTGGGAATGTGGGCAGGTGAAAGAATGATTTGGCTAAAACCTGATGTCATCCAACACTATGAAATACAAGGGCTTTGTAAGAAAGAAATAAAAAATTTTAAATGGAAAATGAATGCTATTAAGAGTGTAGTCATGTAGTCCCTGAAATTCTGTAGAACTCTGAGAACATTGGAAGCGATTTCTTGCTTCGGGGAAGAAAACATTGCCTTCCTTGAGTGTCCTTTATACTCCCTTCCTTTATAGTCCGTTTTAAAATCTTCAGTAGAAAGTAATGGCATTTTCCCCAAACACCTGCATATGCTTAAATTTGCTGTAGTTTTAATGACTTCCAGATACATGTTTTGGGATTATAGCTTGTGTTAAAATCCTGCTGCTTTTTATATTTTCAAAATGTATTTGTTTTCCATCAGCCACGAGTTTGCTAACCAGTGAGATTTCTGGTGATTATTGTCTTTTCCTACCATAAAATTCATCTTCTCCTCTGAAGGGCATCTGACTTGACTTGGTATGGTTTTCTGTCCCAACCATCACTGGAAATGCAATCCATTAACATTTGATATCTTGACATTTCAATTGACCTCTCATTTGCAAAGCGCAGTGGTATTTTTCGTGGCCTTTTCATCCTTGATTATACATGGAATAGGAGTGCCTGTTTCTACTGACTGCACTTTAAAAATATCTTTGTTTTACCAGCTGGAGTGGCACCTTGTTTTTGCCTCCCTGGATAGACCTTATTCTGCATGGAAGGTCTGAGGTCTGAGCAAGTCATGCAGAGCCGAAGGATTTTCTTATTGACTCACTAAGCGGGAGGGCGAGCAGGTCAGGCTCCGAGGGTCAGTAAATGTATGCTGTAATAGCAGTAACCATAAACAGACCTTCTGCTCCCACTGGCAAAAATGCAGGCCAGTGGGTTAGGTCTGAAAATTGGTTTGTTTTTGACCAGTCACATCAGGCACTTGTATCCGATGGAAGTATGAAAGAGACAGTGTGCTGTGGGTACACATGCTCAGCTCTTCCAGTGCAGAGTATCTCCTGTCCTGTGTTTAAAAAGGGATGAAAAAAGTGTGTCATGTCGAGGTCAAAAAAGCCTCCCATTCATGGATAGTTGTATGGGAGGATGGGCAGATACACACAGATGTTTGTGAAGGAGAGTCAATTTACATTCGATAGAAGGGAAAAGTTTTTTACAGTGAGGGTGGTGAAACACTGGCACAGGTTGCCCAGAGAGGTGGTGTATGCCCCACCCCTGGAAAGACTCAAGGTCAGGTTGGACAGGGTTCTGGGCAATTTGATCTAGTTGAAGATGTCCCTGCTCAGTGCAGAGGGGTTTGGATGAGATGACCTTTAAAATCTTTCCAACCCAAACTATTCCATGATTCTATGTATATTTATACATACATGTTTACATAGGCACCTGTGGGCTTTAGATACCTATGGACATTTGTGTATAGGGACCTAAAGGACTTAAACCCAAACCTGCTGTAACTCATTCTCACTAAAACTCAGAAGAAATTTCCACACTGCCGCTGTTTGTCTCTGCTTCTAAACCTTCCTTCCTGATGTTTCTCCTCAGACTATTTCTGGCAAACTACTAAATCAGACAGCACCAATTCAATTAGTTCTAAAAATCCATTATAACGTAGTGCCTAAACTGCCTGCCCATATTCATTTCCCAAAGAAATCCATTCATATTTATGTTTTAATACTTTAAGTCTAGCATGCAAAAGCGCTCAAATCCCCAGCAGAAAGCCAGGGAAAAGCCCACTTACAAGCAGTTATAGACAATGTTCTTTAGCCCCTGATCCTCCTAGTCTGTCCACTTAAGCATCTGCATGGGTGCAGAGTTTGGTTGATGGGTTTATTGCACCAGCAATGAAGTCCCTCCGGAATTTCAGAAAACCCCCCAATGCCCCTGGCTCTGGAAGCTCTGGGCCCCGTGGTGGAGTCTGTACAGACCCCCTGTACTCCCCGCAGGCTCTCTGTGGAACCAAAGGCAGAGGCTGCTGCTGCTCTCCGGTGAGCTTTGTTTAGGGGGCTGCATTTCCTCAGCAGAATGTGAACTCTAGAAATGTTGCAAAGGATTACTTTACTCTGACAAGTTAAAGGTTAGTGTTGGAAATGGATTACAGAACTCCTGCTTTTAAACTGTTTGCAAAGAAACGCACATATTAAATCTTTTTTGATGATATTGCATTAATCCCTAAATACTGATTTTTATGTAAATTTTGACTCTTGCAAAGCTCTGACAATTCAGCTATCCCCATGTGGTTTTATCAGAGCTCAATTGCTCCTTTAGATCTTTTTTCCTTTTTTGCAGTACCTTTTGCTTTATTCCAAAGTCATCACAGCAGCTAGAAGATGTAGTACTTTAGATATAAAATAATAAGTCTATTTAATATTTTACCTTTATTTTCTGAATTTGTTCCTCTGACACATCTTGTTAGATAAATTTTTATCAGTCCAAAGGATAACCACAGTAGGGCTATTTTTATTTCTAGGGAAATGATGCATGATAACTACTGGCAGGGCCCAAAGCAGTAAATCAGTCCTGTTCCAACCACAGAATGTATTAAAAGTCTGTAGCCTGTGGTAATAAGTTATAATTTAGTTGACTAGCAGTTTGTTTGGACTTAAAACTGTACAAATGAGTCACATTGGCTACATCCTGAAATATAAAACAGTTTGTGCTTTATAAAGGTTTTCAGCTACTGCCACAACAGGTACCTAGAGAGAGCACATGTTTTTCAAATGGGCACAGTGCACTTTTATAGTGAAATGCTTCCGACTTGATTGTGTAATTTATAGGAGATGGTTAAATTACCACACGGCCTGCACAGTGTACAATGTTTGCTTAACAGACAATGAGATGAACAGACCCTGAGAGCTCATTCATCTCATCTCTTACAAATCTGAATGCACACCATTAATACCAAGCACCACTGGCTGTATCCAGCCATGAGAGCCCCCTCAGCTGCCAAGGTGTTCAGTGGCCATCAGAGAACTTCAGGCACCTGGAGAATCCTTACCTTTTGTATCTTTTTATTTGTAGAGACATGTATATGCTGGTTGTTCAAAGCTAATCATGCATTTGTGTAAAGTTTGTCAGGAGTCTTGCAGCTGGGAAAAAAAAAAGTATTTTCATTTTAACTGGGTCACTTTTGTTATTTTTCAAAACATTTTTACACCTTAATTGTGATGCAGTTTGTCAAGATTAAATTTAGGTCCATTTCTAAAAGTTGTGAAAAAATGAAGGTTAGAGCCAAACAAAACCTTATTTTGCCTGATGCTTTTTGATGGAAAAAAAAAAGTTAGTTAAGGTCAATATTTTTCTTCCAGTTTTAGCATGTATCTGCTGTTGATCAAAGGAGTACCCAATTGTCCCTCCTCACTCACCCTGTGGTTTTGATCATTTTAGATTTTAAATTTGTGTTCTTGGTTATTATTTTTAATTATAAATTGCTTAGCATTTATTCAAACTATTATTCCAAGTGTTTGCTTTGGGTGTTGCACCAAGTAACAACCATTTTCTAACCACCTGTGATCTTTTTTATATTAATGCTTTAAAAATATGCTTCCAATATTGCAACCAGCCAACAAATGATAGGAAAACTGAAGGAAATACTTGGGAGAACCTGTGCTGCTGGTTTCAGTACAGCTGGCAGCGCAGCCTTCAGATCTCAGACCCCTGAATTTCACTGCTAGACCATTTTTGTGTTGCTGGAAGATAAATAACCAGAGCAAAACTATAAGTAGTGCTAGAGTATGTATATTACTATATGGTTTAGTTAGATTCTAGCGTATTGTGGACACTCTCCAGATGAAGATCCCTGCCTTGGAGAGCTTAGTAAGAGGCAGTAGATAAAGCTACAATGCGGTGGGATTTCACTGAAGCTCTCAACTGTATCTTTCAAATCTGTGGGCCTCTCTCTGCTCTCTTTTGGGCTGTAAAACTCCACTAGTTTCACTGGCACTTCTCCCACTTCTTCTTGGTGTGAGAGGGAAGAATGAAGTTTCCTTGTTCTTTCTGGATTGTGGCCTCATGGTAACATATCTAGTAGGGCTCCTCTGCACTGAATGATCAAGTAAATAGGACCAAGTAAAGGTGGTCCTCCTTGTTATCACCTTCTATATGCTCCAAAAAACATGCTGCCACACAGCAAACAGTCCTTTTCTTTGGCAGCAAATAAATGAAATAAAAGAAAAACAGGTGGTTTTCAAGCATTTTTTTTTTTAAGTCCAGCTACAAAAAATAATGATCTTGTGCTAAGTGAGAGAAGTAGAAAAAAATCCCAGTCATTTATGATCAATGAATACGAAAGAAAGGCAAAGCTAGATAATGTTTCAGGAAATAACACTGCTACAAGGTTAATTTTGCCTAGTACAACATTTCCTAGTATTGAATTGCCTGATATACTCCCTCAGGGATTGCTCCTGCGCTTGCAATAATCGAGGCTGATTTTATTGGAAAATCACCTCTGGATGAAAGACATACTCTAGAGAGAACTTTGCATGGGTACAAATAGGTTTTTGGTGCCAGTGCCATGTTGCCCAGGCCAGCACAGTTATAGTTCCCAATCTGTCTGTGCATTCAAGCAGCAAATTCATTAGCAACCCTTCTGGCAGGATAGAAAAATAGACATATTAGGGAAATTTACTTTGAATTGTTCTCGGGATTTGTTGGGTAACAGTTCAGTAATCAAATTGCGCCTCCTAACAAGAGCATTAAATATTTTTATTAATAGTGGCAGGGAAGCTGCAGATATTCCTTTAAACGCAGAACACTTTGCCATAACGCTATGTGACTAGCAAAGATCATGGATGAAAGAAGAGATTAGCATAGTTGGAGCGGGGGTGCTGGGAATGTCGGAGCTGATTTTTGTGTTCTGTGTCGAGGCTGTGTCGAGGCGCGCAGCTCTCCCATCCCGACCTCACGCTGGACCCTCAGCCCCTCCCTCAGACCCTGCCGGTTCCCCGGCCCTGCAATTGCGGCCGGGCCGTGTGGTGACAGCGCCGTGCTCCCTGACCACGGGCCCTCGGCTCGGAGCCGTGCAGCGCCTTCCAGGCCTCGTCAAGTGGAAACTGAGCATATTGTAAACAGAGCGCGTTTCGCCTCCAGCCGGGCGCAGGGACACGTGGGGCGCCGCGGACGAGGGCCCTGCGCTGACCTTGGAGCGACTTTGAGCGTGGGGAGGCTGGAGGAGCGCTGGGAAAAGGCTGATTCAGAGAGACAGATTAGTGAGGAAGAAAAATCAAGGAGATTGGCACAAGGGCGGTGGAAAAAAATCCATCTAAAGAAAGGAGGGAAATTTTTTACACTCGAGGGCAACGCTGAACCCTTATAATCAGGCTCATCTGGTCACACACCAACAGCAGCGAGAGAAAAAAATTACTGGATCCAGCTTGCACACTAAGGTCTGTGCAAAAGCTAGTGTTCTGCTGGGAAAAAAATGATCGTGGGCTAGAACTTATTAAAGAATAAATTACATAAAGCTCAGGGAAACAACAGGGTTAAAAATTAGGATTGTAACAAATAATCTGTATCCACTGTTCCCTAATTCCTGTTGTTTTCATGATTGTTTCACTGTGAAGAGGAGAGCCTCTCTCAGTATCAATCACAGTAAGCTATTTAGACACAGAAATAAGTGGCATATGGCTTAGCACTTTTGGGTCTAGCAATCAAGTAGCAACCTCCTGCAATACAACTGCAGTTTGGTTCCCAATGGGCTTCACTTTGATGATTAGATATATTGAGTTCCCCGTGTCATTCAAAGACAGCCGAATTTCATACAAGTTGGTGTTAGCTTCCTCTCACTTCATTTCAATTTTCAATAACCAGTGTCATCACATGTAACAGTTTCTTCGTAATGGAACTTCATGTCGAATCAGATTTGTCCTTCAAGTGAAAGAGGGCTGTAAAAAGTCTTCTGAAATACTGATCTCTGGAAAAATTCCTGCCACAGTGAAAATGGGGAGGGATTTTTTTATTTATTTCTCCTAAAGATGCTTAGGTGCTCAATCCTCAGATCATTCAGGAAAATTAAAAACCAAAGCTTTAGTGTTGTATTTGGGGATGGTCTTAGTGTTGGTTACAGGTGCTTGCTGAAGTAGTTGTTGTGGTAAGTAAATAGAAAATATTTCTTCAGTCATATTTGCAACCAAAACTATGATATTTAAAGCCAAGTTCTGTGTAAGTGGAGTTATTTTAGAGGAGAATTTGAACTTCAGATATTAATTGATCCCTCTGTATTTCGCTGTGGCATCTGTTAAATATTAATATGCTTCTCTGACACAGAAGTGCTTCTGTCCTGGTCCGTACCTTCTCTCCATCAGCTCTGGCCCATCCCTGGGCAGTGGAGAGCTGTCCTTGCAGGCAAGTGGAGGGAGGCAAGGGCTTTGCCCGCTGGAGGATGAAAGCATGGACCCTGCTGAAGGTCACGATATAGGGAAGGGAGAGGAGAAACTCAAAGAGTAAAAAGCCCAGAACATGTATCAGGATGAGCATAAACCTACAAGACAAGTGTTTGCCATTTCTGTCAGGGATGTTTCTGGAGATTTCTGGTGTCTTGGAGAGTGTTCTGCCCCTTCCAGAGCTTGAAGCTTTATCTTCCCCAGTGGGCTGTGATCGTCCTTGTCGTCCTTTGTCGTCTCTTCTCTGTAAATTTACAAAATGGAGGGACTCTTTCAAGGTCCACCAGTGTGACACAACCTGTACACTGAGATTCACCCAGCAGCTTTCCATATAGCATGTCCCATTCATGTGGATTGTGACACAGAGTGTAACAGCACAAGCACTGTCTTCAAAAAGTAAATTCTGGGTCATGCATTCACCACAAAACACTTGCTGTAATTCACAATTAGTCTTAATATGCTGAAAGAGAACAACTGCAGACAAATATCTCAGCTTTATAATCCCAACATGTACCAAGCAGCAAAGGTGATATGGCTGCCTGTGTCACATACCCAAGACTGCCCATCCCATAGTTTTATTTCTTGGCAGTTTCCTACAATTCTGTGAAATATTTTTTTAATGTGACAAAGTCACTTCAATTACACAGTCATTATAAGTTTTGCCAAGGTTGACTATGGATCGTTTTGTGTTCATTAGAGCACAAAATTAGAATTTTCATTGCAGCAACTGTAAACAGTATTGGCTCAAAGGAGTCAAGCTTTCTTCCTTCCATAAAATCTTGGATAAGCTATAACTGAGGACTTCCATTTCTTTTTGACAGATTTTAATTTTTTTTTAAACTGCCTGGGTTGTTGGGGTTTTTTCTTCTTCTTCCTAGCTCTTGATATATTTGTTTAACTGAATAACCAGTTCCCTTCAAAATGATGACATTGCCACTGTGTGCATGAACAAGCAGGTGCAGTCAGTGTTTCTAAAGCTGTGAATATATTATTTCTTCAACTTCTTAAATGTTACAGATTGGTGCTTGTCACTTTAGACCCAGTCAGGGTTGTAAAAGCCATAAATGGTCTACAGGAAATAACCCTGTTTCAAAAATTACTTCATCATCTTCTTAAGTCCCACTAAGCCCCATCAAGTTTTCACTTAACTAATATCAGAGTTTATTACTGCAGTAATAATTAAAGTTTCTATTTCATATTCTCATGAATTTATGGATATATATGATTGACTTAAATCATCATACTGATGTAAATATAAAGAAATTGCATCAAAAAAAAGATCATTTTATATATGCAAAAATTAAGCAAATAGGAAGTAAATCTAGCACAGAGTGTTTCAAGCAATGGAGAAAAAAAACAAAAGGATTTCCAGTGAAGTCCAGTCTTTCAAAAGCTGTCTAGAAAGAAATAAGACTGCCTCTCTTTGTGTCTGTATTTAGAAAAATAAATAAGATTGAGAAAAGCATCTTGGAGGGGAGGAGGTTACATTTTTCCCTTGAATTTTTTAATAATTTCTTTAGGTTAATTTAGTCTTTGTATTGCTGATTTAGCATGTTAGAAACAATAGTGTAGTAAGCAGTGGAATACTGCTTAGTAGAAAATACAAGCAAAATGTTCGATCTGCTATTTTTTTGGGTTGAAGGTGATCTTATGCTGCTCTATCTTCCTTTTCTGTCTCTAAGGATTAGGGAGCTTGTGTGGCTCCTCACTTATGCTTCACTTGGAAGAATTTCCAGGCTTTGTTTTTAACCTAATATGTATTTACAAGGAAGGAGAGACGACAGAGACTATTATCAAAGTACCAAAGAACTTCAGCAGACATCCCTGTCAGAGCTTGCACAGCAGCAATCCTCTGCCTTGCTCCTACAAATCCATGGAGTGCATACTTCTCTTGGCATGTGGCAAGCTCGTGTCTTGCCAATGGGATGCCCAGTCCCTAGCAATTTACTTTTTTTTAGCTATAATATGCCATGATAATGTCATTCGGGATAAGATATGTCAGCAAATGCACCAACAGGCTTTATCAGCTTATACCTCTTAGCAAAACCTGGAGCTACAGCAAATGGGGACAGCAGGCACACAGCAAAGGCATATCTCTTCCTCTTAAAGAAATGTGTTTAACAAGGTTATATACTATTTGCATTCCAAATTTGCAATTACCACCCCATGAACACGCAATGAAATCATCCAAGTGACAGACAATGTGTTAGATATATGTAGTTAGACTTTTTGTAGATTAAACACACTGTTAGATATAAGGTAGCACAGCTACAGTCATATATTTTATAGGAATCAGTGTAATCTGGATGATGTGGGAGCCCATTGAAATCTCGTTCTCTTGTGTGAAGGATGTGTGTTTGTGAATGCATGTGTGTGCACGCAGGAATGCAAATTGCTAAGTGGAAAGATTAGCAAATTGTGGATTGTGAAAGTCTGACTGTATATAGTAGAAAATTTTCCTTCAAAGCACATATAAAGGTTTGATTCTGCAACTTTATTCTCAACCCTATAATTTTACACTAGCTGGCATAAATTAGCAAGCTAGAAGTCTAAATATATGTGTCTGACATGCCTCTCAAAAGAAATAAGATAAATGCACATGGTGAAACAGGAGGAGTATGCGTAAAATATCTATGCCTTTCTGCACAGAGGTCACATTTAAGTCAGGGAAAGGAAAGAAAATTCCTTCAACTGCACTTTATCTGCAGTGATTGTAGTCTGGAGTTCTCTGAATATATTTCTTGTTAACTTCAACGTAAAGAAACTGGCAATGCCAAGCATTCCTTCTCTACCAAATGTGATAATTTCTGAATCCAGACAGTGGCTTACTTGCACTAATGTGCTCACTGGTCTGGTGGAAATCAGTAATATGATGAGGTACAGTGAAGGGGGAAGGCGGGCCTTCCACATTTATTTATTCTGGATAAATGGTGCCCATTAATCTATCAGAAAAATATGGAATTAGTAGGGAAGAAACCACAGTTGCAAATTTGGCAGTTGCTAGCATGCACAGATGGTCTTTCACTGTTTTAAGATTTTCCAGTCTTTTGATATTGACACCAACATTGAAAAGTAGCCTATGTATTGCTAATGTTTATCTGGAATAGCCATAGAAAATCAACATTGTATATTTTGGATTGTTCAGTCTCCTCTCAGTGTGTTTGCATAGTTTTTTAATCTTCAAGGTAAAGCTTTTATGCTCTGTCTTTGGTTATTTTAAGAAGTATAACTGGAGTATGATTTGCTAAAATAAGGACAGCCAGCATATCCAGAAAAAGACATTAGGAGGAAAGAGACTCTCACATGTGAATTTGCTTGAACAAATTTTGCAGGTTGGTAGTCCAAGCTGCCCTCCTACTGTTACAGATAGTGTGCGTCTTTGTAAAGTGGTGTTCTCAAAACCAGGATGTTGAGTCCCTCCTTGATAGAGTGTTGTTTATTCTTATTCTGCTGACTGGCACTGATTTTCAGTCACTGTATCTTCACTGGAGCTGGGAATCTGACCCTGGCAATGTCTCCATTCAGTGTTAAGGGCATGGAGTCAAGAGGGAAGGATAATGTCATCTGCTTAATTTGCTTTGGGAGTGTTTGGTTGAGTCTTTAAAGACCATGTTGAAATATTTCTCAGAGGAAATCACAGAATAATTCTTGCCAGCTTTACTTTGAGTTTATTCTCAGCTGACCCAGAGAATATAGTACCTTAATGTCTGTTCTGAAATGTGCCTTCTGCAGCACTATAGTGCACAACTCACATGTGCACAGGACAAAGACAGCTTTGACTACACACAGCCCAAGGTGCTTTGTATGAAAAATCAGTGAAAACTGTTGGGGGAAAAGAAAAAATTAAAAAAAAAAAATTCAGTGCACCACAGATTTTAAACTGGTGAAAAAAGATCTGAGATGCAAAAGTAGGCTGGAAGTTTTAGATGTGTGACAGAAACAGTATATTCTGCTATCTCCAGTAAATCCAGTTGCATAGGTTTATAGAGATCTCTATGAAGCCAGATAGACAGGCAGATGGACAGTCAGTCAGACAGGTAGATATAGGTATTAGGTAAAGGTGTGCCAGATCTACGGGACATTAGAGCATACAGGTGTTCTTCTAAGACTTTTTTTTTTCTTTTTTTTTTCTTTTTTAAAAAGGAACATGAACACTGTCTCGCTAGTATCTACCAGTGAGAGAATTACGAAGAAATAAATATTAGCTGCTAACAATAAAAAAAATCTAATTACTATTCAGCAGAAATCTTCCTCAGCATCCATGGGGATACAATTGAACAGAACTGCAATCATCTTCCTGCTCTAGACAGTTGTTACACCCCTCCAGTCTCTGACAGCAGTAGTTCCCACCTTTGCACAGAGATTTCATGTACCATCTCAGAAACAGAACTTGATTCTGTTTTGCAAGCAGGGATACAAAATTTAGTTTTATTTCCCAGTGTGCCAACAGCCACCTTGGATAAACAGGTACTTTAGCTTAAGCCATACCTAGACTACAGGGTAGAAGAATTATTCCACAGATTTTGCAAACTACCCTTCTGTTTATTCATCCCAAGAGGATGGTTGCAACCACCTGATACTATTGACTGATGTGCGGTGTGTAATCCATTATAAGCATCTGATCTTTCTCTAGAAAACTACCTCACTGGTCATTCTGTACCTTGTGTTTTTGCTGCTGAATTTTTGTGATAAACCTTACACTTGTTCACACTGAATTTTATCCTGTTTCTTCAGATCTTATCTCCACTTCATCAGGATCTTTTTGTGTTCTAACCCATCCTCCAAAATACTTGTCCATCTTCTCACATGGGTGTTACTTGCTGCTTGAATAAGCACACTGCCTGTTCTCCCATCCAAACTGCTCATGGTATTCTAAATGTTCATGTCTGTTGTGTAGTTACTGTGGCAGTAGCAAGGCTTTAGTCTTGACAGATGTTTCTTGCCAGATCTATAAAAAAAAATAGATATAATACTGATGATGATTTGGGTGACTTATGTGATCTATAATGGACAGTTTGCCAGAACGGATCAACTCTTTAAACTCTTGAAATGGCTGCAAATCTTAGAGGACTTCTTATGAAAGTGTGAAGATACTGGAGTGTATGAACGTTTCAGCTTTTTTTGCACTTATGTGGAACTTTCATTTAGTAAGCCACAGAGATGCACAAACAACTCTCTGCAATACATTTCAAAGTCCCTCACCAGCAATTAAAGGCTCTGCAGCTCTGACTATTTTCTAACCTACCACATATGAATTTCATGAAATACTGCCCACTGTCAATGTTCATGCAGCACTTGGCAATTCTTTAGCTTTATATGTACCTATTATGTCATGAAAATTGTATTAAGAAAAATCCCAAATTTCTAGTCTATGTGACATTTGAGAGATTAGTGCAGATCCTACACCACTGAGGGACAGACATGCAAAAACAAAGGAAACAAATAAATAATAGTGGCTGGAAGCAGAGAGAAAGAAGTCCGACATCAGGCCAGACTTAGAAATGAGCTTGCAAGATTGTTGTTGTGTAAGCAAAAGCTGACCCTGGTCAGCTCTAACTAGTGTTATCTTCACTTATTCCAGATATTGCTAGAGGAATTTCTTCATTTGTTTAATATCAACAAGCAATTCATCTAGACTTCACTCAGCAGTCATATACAATCATATCATCATTCAAGCACATGCTCCAAAATTCATCCACACATTTCGGCAATAAAGCCATGCAGCTAATAATATATGTAGTGAATTGTTCCAGACATATACTCCAGCATATGTTCTCCAGCTTCTGTTTTTAGAGGAACCATTTTTTTGCATATAATTTTGCTACAGTCAAGTGATCTCTTAATCACTGCTCTAAGTGTCTCAGCTGTAGGGTAAAGGATTCCCCCCTCTCTTTGTCCTGTGTACTCCACTGCTGTGAACTTCTCAGTTCCTCTCCCTAATTTGCCACATACAGGTGTATAGACACTTAATACTGCCTCCCCTCCAGAAACTGTCTCAGATCCTCACCCTCCTACTTTGGCATCATCCTACGGGAAGGTGTTCACTAGCATTTGGGGAACACTGGAACAGACGTGTTGTCTTGGGTATATGTACACTGATGTTCATATTTATAACATTTATTTCTCCATCTTCTAAACAAAATGTCCTGCAACTCTGTCAGGACACTCCCCTGCTCGTTGGGTGTTCCTCACTCCATTTGTGCATAACTGATTGTTTTATTTTGGTTCCATTGGGTTACCTGGGTCCATCTCTTAAATTCATAACGTTTGCCAAAGGTAGAACCATGGGCTTGTGGTTTGGCCCAATTAAAATTGTCATTCTGTGCATAAAGGCATTTCTGACTCATTTTTATGCTGTAACTTCATCAGAGACTGCTTTTCTCGGCCCGTAACCATTGTACAATGATCAGTCTTTTAAGGAAAAGTGCATATATCCAACACCAAAACCCAAAGAAGTTAGTTTTGTTGTCAGTTTTCTAGTGTACCCAGGAGAAAATCTATCCTCTGCCATCCTCACGAGTGGCAACTCTGGGAGCAATCGCACATACCTTTTTAGGTTCACATGTGCTGTTGTGTGTTTGCTCTGACCTTAAGTTGGAAAGATTTACAAGTTACTAGCAGTCATCTTCTCCATATTTTTTCTGTGACCATAATTCAGTGGAATGGAAACACTCCAAGACAATTAAAAATGCAGTTCATATAGCAACCTGCCTTCAGAAAATCTGGGTAAAACACCTTCTTTAAAGAGGCAAACCCCATCAAGAAAATGGGGTTATTGAAAGTCCTGAATCTCCTCTTCATAAGCTTTACACTTTGTTCGTATACTAGACTGCATCTTAAATATAAACCTATCATCAGGTTTAGCAAATCAATACCATGAAAGTGTGAAATGGTCCCCAGAAATCTCCAGAATGCCATTTCACAGTAAAAGCAATTGAAAAAGAAGCTGTAGTGGAATATCTTATGAGATAGCCATTTAGATCACAAAAGGATCATAAAAGTCAGAAGCAGTTTGTTTGAAGCAAGGTTCATAATATAACCATACAGAGCTTGCTGGGAAGAAAGAGGAAAATTGCAAACCAATTTGTGGTTACAGCTTTTTCTGTCAATTCTGCAGGGATTTAAAACTTGTAAAAGGTGGAACTTCTGCCATCTTACATTGCTCAACTAGCAAGAGATAGCTATAATCATAGTAGCTAAACAAACACCAATTATTGAAAGGCAATATAGTCTTCATTAACTTCAAAGCAATTAGCACTTCTCTAGTTCATTTATTACTGAGCAAGGTGGTGTCAGACAGTGGCATTTGTCAGTCATAATCTGAGCATCTTTTGAGGCTTGCATTCCTATATTTTCATAGTATTTCTTCAATGGAGTTTTCCTACTTTCTCTTTATGCACAGTAAGGACACTAATGAAGGCATTAAAAGGAATATTTCTGTGAGCAAATGCCACCTGAGCATGCCACTCTATTTCAAACATGTTTATAGCACAAAACTACATATTTCTTAAAAGGTGTTTCAGTCCAAGAACAGAATAATAGCATCAGAGCATTCTGGAGGAAGTCACAAAGCAAAAAGCTACTGCAAATAAATAAATCAGTTAATTTTGTCACACCCATTCAATTCTACAAGCGTCTTGTACACTTTGAATTAATGTGTAATCTTTGTCCTTTGGTGAAGCTAACAGATGACCTGGCCAATTAGAATGGTTCAGGTCAGACTTAAACAAATCCCTCCAAAGGTTGAAAACTTAATTACATTGCAGTTGCAAGTCCTTTAATATTTTTTTAAAAGTCTTCATGATTCATTGTTGATTAGAAACTGATATGGAGCCAGTCTACCTTCTTCTTTTCTTCCTTTTTTTAAAAAAACCTATACAATAAAAGTAGTTTATTCTGCTGCTAACATTTCTCTGTAAAGAGTGGTACTGCTTTAATAAAGATATAGGAAATGAAATTTTAGCTATGTTGCACTCAATCAGATTACTTTGTACAAATGAAAAGTAATGGTGCCTCCTTTAATACCGTTAGAAGAACGGATATTTCAGGGTTCTTTTCAGATGGCAGTGCAGTGGCCATTAGAGGCCTGGTGCCTTTACCCTTTGGTGACACCTGTGTGCTGTGTCACTGGGAAGTCTCTCGGTGGTGAGCTGTGGGCGTGGGAGCTGCAGGGATAACGTGCTGCCAAACTGGGAGCCTTCCCGTTTTCCTCGCTGCTGCTGCCATAGGGGAGCCCAAAGCCCGGGGCAGGGAGCTCAGCCAGGGCTGGGGAGAGCAAAGGGGCTGTGCACGTGTGTGACTCATGCCCAGGGATGCTGCCACAGCGCTGCCTATGGAATGGGACACTGCCTCAGCTCTCCTTCACATCTCCAAGATCCAGGAGATTGTGAAGGATTATTCAGTTACCCAGGATGAGGTTCTGTATCTTTAAGTGATGTTGGTCCTAGAGAGTTCCCATCTCTACAGTGGGGTAAAACCACAGAGGCTGCATTTTTTCAGTTCCCTTCCAGGTGACCGACCACGGTGAGGACACCCAGCTCACCAGCTCCGGGAGACCACGTGGCTGCCTGGTGGTGGCAGCACCAGAGGCTTTGCTGCCTGCCCCTGTGTGGTATTGCCAGAGTCTCTCCTTCATGCAGACTCCCAGTCGCTGCCACGCTGGGACTCCGCAGGCACCAGCCATGAGGCGGAGCAGGCCTCCAGCAGCTCCGCAGTGGGACAGGCCATTGCCATTCACTCGTCAGCTGTTCAAGTCCTGGGCTGTAAAGCACTAAATGAGTGCTTGAAGTGATTAGGCATTATTTATCTACATTTATGAACAATGCATTTCATTCATGTCATCATTTACTGCACATATTGGGAAAGTTATTGGGCTCTTTGAGCGATTTCTGTTCCAGGAAGTGAGTGCGGCATTTTTTTGTCTTACGTAACCCTCCATTTATCTCCCAGAGCCTGCTTTCTGCATCATCACTTTTTTATTTCAGTTTACACATATTTTTGTGTCTGAAGCAATGAGAAAAAATTGTTATTAAACATCTGTTCTAATCCATTTATCAGAGAGGAACAATTAGAAATAGCACTTTACCAATTAATTAGTAACCTTACTCATCATATACACTCAAATCATGCTAAGGCAGCTTGTTTTCCTTTACGTGATTTGCACCATTTTTATCGTCTTACGTGACTTATGCTACTGAAATATATTTCTCAACATGGCTCAGAAAGACAAAGGCAAATTATCTCTTTCCCCAGGTGAATGTTAATGAGCAGGAGGCTGGTGTGCATCATCGCTACCACTTTGTGCAGTGTCCAGCCTGTGTTGCAGGCTGGAAAAAGAGAAATCTTAATGGTTAGATGTCACTAGGAAATCATTTGCCCTGCTTTGTGGGTAGCCAGAGCACTCAGTCTCTGTTTGCCACATCAGAGAGAAGGTCAGTGCAGTGCAGCATCTGCTGGGTTGGCTGAGCTAACCATCACGTGAGAGAAGTTCACAGTGTTTAATAGCAGCAGCAAATTCTGACAACTTAAAAGTTGGCTGGACAGATCCACAGATGCAACTGATAGTTGTTGTGTCACTGCAGACCTAATGCACAGCCCTCAAGTAGTGTGAAGCAGAACCTCTCCATTTACTTCATTAGGTCAGCATCATTTTACACCAGTGAAGGGTTTACATGAATCAAAACCTTTTTTGGCATATCTCTGTTCATTTCTCTGGAGTTACCCCAGCAGAGAATTCTGCTCCACAACATTGCAAAAATAGAGAAAACTGACAAGCTGAGAAGAGGGGCTAACAGGTGAAGACCTGAGGTATGAGATGTAAAGAGAAGACAGTTTGTGACTTTGGGGTAAACAAGCTACTTCTCCAATGAAAGATTTTGGGCTTTTTAATCCTAGTTATTTAATATAAATAAAAGTTTGCCTTGCATAGCTAAGAATTAGACTTTCCAGGTAGGGCCAGGAGTCACAGGAGTCATGCTGGTGTAATCCAAAACAATTCAAGTTTAGTGAAGGCGGTATCTATTACATTTTAAAAAGTGGGGTTTTTTCCTAGCTCAGGGTTAGGACATGCAGTCAAAATAAACTTCTTAGTACTAACATTGACTTTAACAGACAGTATTGGCAATGAGGAATGGGAGTAAGGGACTGTGTCAGTGACGTGCATCTGTTGCTCATTTTTAGAGGTAAAGTTCTGCCACTTTACAGCCACCAGAAGGGTTATGGGACATCTTCTCATAAAGCTGTGAATGCTTCCAGTAAAGCTCAACTGAAAGTAGGAACAAGAGTAAGATGCTTCCCTGTGAAGTTGTGGAAGTTTGGTGGTTTTACATTACTTTTTTGTGCTTCAGAGCAGCAGCACTTTGGGGGTATGGTTTGGGATTGGCTCCAAATCCCAGTCAAGTTAATGTGAGCTGGATGGGTTCCTCCACAACAAGCAGTTGTAGTTGAGCTCTGTGTGGAAACAAGGAAATGTGATGGAACACATCCCAGGCAGCTACGATGGGGCCTTCACACTTCTCATTTTGCAAAAGGCAACTCTTCACCTAGCATTTTTAAAAAGTCTTTAAAATGTGAAGTGAGTACAACTGATACAGAAGTGTTTGTCTGGGTTGTGAGAAGCCTGAAACCATTTTTATCTGAGCAGCAAACAATACTGTGCAGTGCCTTGCAGGCTGATACAGATGGTGACCGGGATGTTTCAAGGATCAACATCTGTTACCCAAATGGTCAGCACGGCCAGAAAGGAGGGAACATCTCTTAGGGAGACAGTGTGGGCATTTATAGGGTGAGTTCCCCCTGTGCTGTGAGAAGTGACTCCATGGCAAAGTATCAGTATGGAAGATACACGTGTGGGAGATTCAGACATGAACACATGCAGGCATTTAACAAGATGTAAATGGTATCCTGGATGTCCCTGGTTGCATTTTACTGCTTCAGCATTCTGCGTTTAGAAAGTAGGAGAAACTGCTCTGGTGAAGTCCAGTCCAGTGGCCTTAAAACAAGACTTGAAATAGGAATCCTAATTTTCTATGCTGGCCTTTTTTCCCAAAAATCTCTGTAGTATTGGTCAGACAATTCAAAACTTTCCAGCCTGTGTGCCAAAGTTTAGACATCCTAAAAAAGCTTAGAGAAACAAGAAGTACTAAAAGTTTTACTTGGGATTTGGTGAATTGTTGTGGGAAATTCACTGGAATTTGGAATAAGGCATTTTGTTGAAGACTTCATATATGAATAAATGTGTTCTCATATATGTGTAATATATATATCCTGCCTGACATGCCAGTGTGCAAGAAAAAATCACTCAAATAGTTACATAAGTGCAAAACCTGGGTGTAGAGAAGAGCCTAGAAACTCTTAACAGATTCTTTTTGGTCTTTTTGTGAAAGTATGTGAAAAAAAACGTAACTGTTGGTCGTGCATAAGAATGAGGAAAATTCTAGTCTGAAAAATTGTCAACTTTCTACAGAAAAGAAACAAACATATGAATTCATCTATATTAAGTGCTTTTTCATAAATATCTCCAATGAAATCAAATATTTTGACAGACTTGAAAGCAACACACTTTTATTAAATTGATCGAAAAGTTCCACTGACTTTGCCTTGCACTGTGAAGACATCCCTCATAGACAGGATGCAGCCAACTTCCAGCTCTCAGCAGGGACTGCACTCCGGGCTTAACCGATTACATAAAACATTTTAAGTCAATTTAATGAAACAAAGTATTTCATTGCGGATGAAATTAACTCAAAATATTTTACTCGAATTTTCCCAATAGAAATGTGTTACTTTGGAGGGGAGCTTGAAATTTTCTTGCTGATTTTAATGAGAATTTGTTTTTGTCAGGTTATCCTGGGGGAGAATTTCTAAGAGCTCTGCTATGTTTTCCATAGAAGAGCTAATTAGGATTGTACTTCTGAAGTCCTGCTGGGGGGATGGTCTGTGGTACAACCTTCTGCATCACTAGAGGAGCTCTGGATATTCAAATAAGTTATAATAGATGGCAGTACCCCTGACTGAGACAGGATCAGGCCATGGCCCTCTGCAGGCTGGCACTTGGGGCAGAGCTTTCAGGTGAGTCTGCTTTGCCAGCAGTGGAGGGTGAAGAGCTCTGCAGATGCTCAGCTGCTGCTCAGCTCAGGCAACTGGAGCTGATGTGACAGAATAAAGAGGATTTCTTTCAAGCCCATTGGGCCTGGGGTGATTACTGAACACTACAATCAGGGTCTTTTACTTTTTCTTTTTTTTTTTTTAAGTTTGATTGCCCTCGCATGAGACTGGAAGGCAGAGAAAGGGCTGTGGCAGTACAGATTCCTGTGATCTCCCCTTGCCATGTAATCAGAAGAGCTCTGCAATTGAATATTTCGCAATAATCACTGCATTTTCAATGGGGATAATATAAAAGCAAATATCAAGGCCTCTGGCTGACAAAAGCTGAATACAGAGGGAAAATATGAAAATAGCAACTTACTTCAGCAATAAAGAGAGTATATTTTATACTGCAGTTTTTCTTTTTGTTAAATCATGACTTTCTAGTAAATGACATCCCAGAAGATATTTATCAAAGCAGGAAAGCTCTAGAAAGGAGCACCCTGCATTCACTTTAATATTTCTCCTTTTCTTCTGACATTTTCTTGCCTAGAGATCTAATTCTATTAAATATGTACATTTTTGACTGGAAGACTTCTTCATGTATCTTTCAGATGAATCTTAAAAGTACATAAGGTCTGTAGGGCAGGTTTTTTTAAGTGCAAATGAGGTGCACAGTAGAATATTGTCTATGAGGCTTTTCAAATTATTTATATTCCTGCAGTGCTTTACCTTTCTCTTTCTGTGATAATGATAAGGAAGAAGTGAGACTCCAATGCACCTTCTGTGGAACACTGTCAAACAACATTAGTCATATTTAATACCTGACATGCAGGAACTTACTTTGGCTGCTATCCATTTTTATTTGATTTATTAGATGTTATCATCTCTATAACTTTCTCTGATCCCACAGCATATCGAAGTTTTAAAGCCTGGTAGGCCCCCGATTGGTCAGTGTTTGAGCCCCATTATGCTCTTGTGAGTGGATATAAATTAACATTCCCTCATTAGGCCTACTTTGCAGTACATGGGAATGTGCTGTAGGAATAATGACAGCTAAATGCTCTGTTGGCCCCCAGCCATGCCCACCTGTGCTGTTCTCCTCCAGCCTTTTTCTGGGTCTGTGTAGAGCTGGGCTTGGCAGGGCTTGGGCGGGCGTACCCTTGGGGTCCCTCGAGCTCTGCAGGTGCTGGGATGGGGCTGACAAAGTGGCTGCTGTCCCCATGCCCCCTGTGAAACAATGACCTTAAGCTGTATTAGAGGCCACTGTGCTGCAAGAGTTCCTGCTTCAGATTTGGTATAAGGCAAAGGTCCTGGCCTTTTAAGATTTCATTGCTTTCTCATAAGAATTTGAGTGAAGGGTGTTAATCCTGGTGTCCCAGCCAAATTGCCACTTAACTCATTACAATCTGCCTGTAGTGCTGTTAGTGCTCCTATTATCTCACCGCATCTCAAGCCTTATTTCAGATCCCACATTTAAATAACTCATTCTCACCATTGTGCAGTGGTCCTAGCTCTGCTCTACCAAGAACTATACAGAATTATGTTGGCATAAATATGGTGGTGGTAAAACATTGCTTTCTCTGGTTGCATTGAGATGTTCCGTGAATTAAACTTCTGAAGAGTAGGGAGAGTCTTCACCAGGAGTAAGGAGGGATGTAGTGATTTGTTAGGTCTCTCTTGCAGGAATCTGACAGCAAAGTAAGTCTTTCCAAAGCTTTTGCTGGCCCAAATGTTTATATCTTCCATAGTGTTACCTAACTGTAATATCTACAAAAAATCATGTGGTCAAAGGCTATGTGAAATATAAGACCATCTTCAGTCCCCAGTCTCTGGGCTACTCCTTCCTATTCAAACAAAAATGGCAATTTGTTCAAGACAGTCTCTACTTCTCCTGCCCTGGCTGTGGCTACTCATGTGTTCATGTATCTCCTCAGCTCTTCCCTCAAGACCTCATAGTTCTTCTGTCCTGTTTCAGACTTCGCTTTGCTGCCGCTTGCATCAGTTACTTTGTTAAGCTCTCATTTTCTTCTCTCTTTTTTGGACTCTTCCTTAAAGTCACACTTGCAAATAATCTCTTTTTGTGTTTAATGCCCCCCACACGTGGCATAGCCCAGCACTGGAACAATGTGTCAGAGGTTCCAGGTGTGATGTGGAGGCCATGAAGGTATCCCATACACACACAAATCCAGTGCTCACACTTCCCTTCTTTTATAGGATAGATTCTGTTTCCACTGGTATGTTGGCCAGCTTTACTGAAAAGAAAGAAATGGCTGTGGCAAGTTGTCTTGCCTATCCCATTTAAATATCTGTTCTTCAGATGATGAGCAGCTCCCCCACACGTGAGCAGCAGCGACTAAGCTGAGCAAGATCCACAGAAAACATCTTTCTCTTGAGTCTCTTTTATTGTAGTACAGAAGTGGAAGTGACTGTGGGGATGGTTGCACTAAGCAATATTTATACAAGTCAAACAAAATACAGCAAAAACCAGGTCTGTACCTAGTCCCAGAGATTTGAACTATTTCTCTCAGAGCTGATAGTCTACAGAGTTGATACGTTTTCCAGGAATTCAGTTTACTGCTTGCTTACAAATTGCAGCCCAAACCCCTAATAATGGACACCAGTGTATTGAAACATGGCACACTCCCAGGGAAAAACAGTACCTGTATATAAACTCTGTAGCTTTGTGGTTGCTCTTGGAGCTCGTCTCCATGTCAGACTTGGAGGTTGAAAGCTGGCATAATTTTGGTCTCTACCTTCCCCAACAAAACTCCCTTTGTTTCTCATCTTTGCATATGTTGTTTTGCTGTTGAACTTGATTCCATCTGTAGTCTGCTATGATGGTATTGCCTTCACCTCAAGTTCCTAAAGTGGTTTTGGACTGATGAGTGCTCTCAGCTTCCTTCACCTTCTTCTTTGCTGGTTTCCTCTTCCTTTCTTTCCTCTCTTTTTTTTTTCCTTTTCTACTTTTATTCGTCTTTCTTCTTTTCCTTCTCCTTTTCCTTTATCCACATGTGGCTAATTGACCACAGATTTGGAAGGAATTACCGACTTCTGCTCAGATTCCTTCTGATTCCCTGGCTGGAGGAGGATTCTGCCATTGATCACTAATTCAGACACTGTGAAAAGGATGCCACTCTGTCCTTCACTGCCAGCTCAATCCCCTTTAGAAGTCTGTAGGTTTATTCTATCAATATGGTCCTCTCTGGTGTTGCCAGTCTATTGCGGTAAAACCCCCAGCCCTGCAGGCCACTGAAATCCCAAGCCTTCTTTCTTGAAGGCCTGTTTTTCCTGAAGTTCAGGAAAGTAGTTGCCTTTATTTGTTGGTTTGTTGTATGGGATTATTTCATCTTCCCAGATCTGAACTACTTGACTTTCAGGTGGCACTGAGATCTGCTGTTGTAATTGTACATGTCTTCTCACAGAGGTTAATTCAGAAAATAAAAGTCCTCTAACTTTCGGTGCTGTGAGTTTTGAGAAATCATATTGCAGATGTTGAATTATAGCTGAATCTTTGATATGCTCAAGGAATTCTTGTGCGTGCTGACTTCTGCAAAGTGTGGTCTGATAGCATCACCTAACAGCTCGATACATTCCCAGAAGTACTTGAACTGTGGCGGTTTTAGTTGCACTGCAGTCAGTGTAAGGGAGAGAGGAAAAAAAGTACCTTTAACACTGAGACTGCAGGAACTTCCCCTCCGTGCTTCCTTCCTTTGGGCTGCCTGGCGGCTGCTCTCCACTTACTCCATCCCCAGATGTTTTGATAACATCTCTGCTGATATGTACCAGCAATATATCAACAAATAAAAGTGCAAAGTAAATAATCACTGTCACCAGAAATATATAGTTGAGACAGCACGTTTTGAAATATGCAGAGGTGAGAGTTTGTCATCCCTCGAAGAGCCAAGCCCCACGTACATGCTGCCATATGGCTGCAGGCACCTGTGGGATCCAATAAGAAGACTGTCAGCAGTTTTTCATTTGCAAGGTGCATGCATCTCTTCATGTATTCCCTGTAAAATGTCTGAAGACAATGGGAGAGGCACTAGCAAGGTATATATATGGCCAAACCCCAAAGAGAGAATACAGATTGGTGTTAGGAGAAAAAAATTAATTATATTTTATCCTTAACAGCCTACCACAGGAAACTGGTTGAGAGGGGGAGTGATGTTAAGTATGAGAAGTAGTTCCTTTCTCACAAGGTTTTCCTTGCCTGAATTTCATCAAGCCAAAAAGAGCTTCTCTAAGGCTTCTTGTCCCCACCAGATAATTGTTTTATCCTTTGTTTTCTTTTGTTCCTACTTCTGCCATTGATAGCATTGATTGAGGGAAGAGGGGTGGGGAAATACACTGCTTCTGAAAAAATCATGGTAGGAAGAATAGCCAGAACATAAATGATACTGTTTTGGCTTCAAAAGGGTAAGCAGGTGTCTTAGGAGTCCCAGAAGAGCGATGTGCAAGCTTGTACAAACAACCTCGAAATCACGCCTGTTTGTTATCCACACAAACAGAGAGGAGACCGTCTGAATTCCTCAGTTCCCAGAATTCAGATGGTGCACAATGGCCCATAATGAACAGCACCTGTGCTTACCTCAATTACTACACAGAGCCGAACAACGGCAAGAAGGCTTTCAAGAATATTTTTTCAATAATAGATTTAGTTATGTCTTTCATAATTGGATTCAAAAGCTCAAAATTTCATTTTGCAACTTGTTCATGAAATTTGTATGAAAAAGTCTGGCGTTTATTCAAAAGAAATACTCTATGAACAAGAAATTGCAAAACAGCCAACTGCTGGTAACTAAGCAGCCAAATTATAGTCCATGCACTTGGCAAATACACCATCTTTTTTATTATTTCAGTAATTGAATTTCTGTTAAAGCGTGGAGCATAATTTAACATCAGGAATTTATTTATAATACAATAGTGTTACAGTAATAAATGCATTATTATTGTCACTTTTAATGGAGTCTTATGTATTCCCTCAGAGACTGTGTGGCAGACTCTGAGACAACCACTGCATCAGTGCTGTTTGTAGACAATTGAATTAATTGGAGACAGGGTCATTAACTCGACCTGAATACCTCTGATTGCTTCTGTAAATAAGGTTAGAGAGCAAATGGCTAATCTTTGTTGTCATTATAGATTCTTTTTACATTTTCACACTGCCTTGTATATTAAGATCATTTTGCTAAGCAGCTTTCCAGGCTGTCGTCGTGTTTACGGTATTGTCTTGCATGGCATACAACCATAATTGTATCAGACTTACATTTCATTTCCCATATCTGTATAAAACATGATACTAGAGAGAGACCTATTCTGAATTGCAGCACATAAAAACCATTGGACCAACAAATTAATAAACCAAAATGAATAAGCTGTGGCATTAAAAAATAATCAAATCACAAAACAAAAGTTGATTTTGTTTGCTTTTGTTTGAAAATTCCAACCTGCAAGACTTGCCAGGGATAATATAATGAGTCCATTACTCAGTTGGGAACATGACCTGCAAGGCCAGCTCTGTGTATACCAGCCTGTGAGTTAAATGTTACCCGGACTTTTGGCATGGATTTTCTTGGAAAATGAGCAGCGGGCTGTCATTAAAGCACAGATAGAACACAGATATTTTTCAAGGAGAGATCCAAAAAAAGGTTGTGAGCATACTGTTCCGTTTCTCAACAAACTTAATAAAGAATGTAGCCTCAGAGGCCTAGGAAAGCATGTGTCAGGAACAAGAGACACCCTAAACTTGAGAATGTCAGGTTCACATTGAACTCAGGGATACCAGCTTGTCATCACTCCCATATTCCACCCTATACTTAAGAAAACACTTTGCTTTCTCAGAAACGGTCTTGTAAGTGGAAGAAAACAGCTGGCAGTGTCTTATAATTTGCCTGGTATTTGCATGTATTTCTTTCATTCTAAATTTATATTCAAGATGGGCTTGAACCCAAACCCCAGATATGCAGTGTGAGTTATCTACACTCAGGAGCCAAGTGTGGGATCCTGAGTCCATCTGTAACCTAGACGTTAAGTGATGTTGTATGAATTCACATTCAAAAATAACAGCCTCTGCACTTCAAAACTTGCAAGTAGAGCTTTCAGCTTCAAAACTTTGCCCATGTCAAACTCCCGTTGACAGTCTGTTGGTGCAGGAATCCAGCCTGACTGTGGTGGGAGGAACATGCTGCCACACTGTGTTTTCTCTCAGCAGTCTCTGCACAACTCACTTATAAAAACATTTAGGGATGTTGCTTCACTTTAAATGCAAAGGAGGAAACAGAGCATTGAATAGATGCTAAACTGCTCCAGTGTTTTGAAGGCATCCTCTGAACTTACTGACTGGCCTTGTAGGTTTTGCTCTTCAAAGAAAGAGGGATCGATCAACCAGTGCTATTACTGGGCAAGATCCAGCTTAGTACTGATCTGAAATTCAGAGTGAGCTTTTTAGCACTGGGCCAGGGTGTCTCTGTCTCTCCCTGTGTATTTTCAGGGATGCAGCACTGGTGGTGTTCACCTTGGGCTTTGCTGCCGAAACAATTGGTCCTGCTCAGCCTTTGACCATTTGTGTTGCCATCTGCTGTAGGGGCTGACTTCGGAGCACTGCCCCTCATTAATGTAGCTTTATTGTCTGTGATATCCCACATACTGTGGGTAAAATTCCAGAGGGTGGGGTATTTTTTAAGTGTAATGCAAAAAATAAGTCACTACTTCTCCACTTCCCTGCTGGTAGAGTGACATCTTGCTACTGATTTATGTCATTAATGAGCAAGAGTTCTTCATGTGATCAGTAATCACCAAGCCACACGAGAATATTAAGAGATGGAGGCTGTCTAGGCAGATGTGTGAAGAACATGTTTGCACCTTGCTAAAGGAATGATTATCAAGTGGAAAACAATAAAAAAGTGCAAGAGAAACTGAACTTTGCCTATTTGCTCTGTATCCATGAGGGGTTTGGGTCTTCCTGACCTTTACCTGTTGGCAGACCTTCAACAAATCATTGCTGATACAATAACCCTTCTTCAGTCTGGGGAAAATGGATGGTAGTATTGTTGAAAAGTCCATTTCTGGTCACTCAGGAACATAAATGTCTAGAATGAACACTTCTTAGGTAGAAGGTTTTTAAGAAAAAACAATATAACTAATCCTAAAGATCTAAATTCCTTTGTCCATATTGAAAGGTTACGTTTTTCAGCACTCCCTTGACAAAACCCACTTTATGCTCAGGGTTATGGTCACTCTGTTCCTGAAGCCCTCTTGGGGAGTGCAATGTTTGCACACTCCGAGGCAGATGTCAACTGCCTCCACCAGGCATCCCAGTTTCCCAGCCTGGGTTAAGAAAGCAGGCAGTGACACTTCAAGAAGGCATCCAGTGTTACTTCTGGCAATCCCAGTTAGTCTTTCCTGTTTAAATGAAAGCTGGCTCCAAACTTGTCCTCAGCCTGCACACCGGCAGTGCAGTCCCTGCGTTTGCAGAGTTTTGATTTGGCTCCCACAGAGTCAGGTGGTGCTGAGCACCACCAGATCCCTCTGGCAGACATGGAACTCTGTTTGCCCACAAGTTCCCAGCAGGTTGGTACGGAAGCTAATAGTATCTTCCTTTCATTTTGGGGCTGATGTAAAAGCCTGAAAGGAAAGATTTCCAGCCAGATAAGGTTACAGAATTAAAGATTCTCTGTTTCCTTTTGCTGTCATTCAAAATAACAAGCATAGAAAATTCTGTTTAAAATAGATGAGCCTTTTGACTTAAAGGGTTTTCATGTCAAAGATTTAAGATGTCAGGTTTAAACATGACAGTGATAGTATTAGGCAAAGTATGAGAGCAGATACTTGTAGCAACTGTCATCTTTTTTTCTGACTGTTTATTAATGGTCTTTTGTGATTTATAGTGAATGTTGTGAAGGATCTTCAGGTCCATTTATCACTCAGAGAAGCACCTTTTTTTCCTTAATACCTATGTATGTCATAATTAAGGGTGGATGCTGCTTAAAGATTTAGCTCTGTTCTTAACATAAGATCCTTCAAGATGATATTTAATCCTAAGTAGATTTGATACCTTTTTATAAATCTGTAAAGCAATGTATTATGTAACTGGCAGAAATCAACAGCATTAAAAGGAGATCATATTAAATAGAAATATACAGAAGCTTTAGATTTTCACTCCAAATGGAGCTTTTTACCCTATTTTAAAATCTATTGTAAGGAAGACTCCTATGTTTCAGCATTCAGCTTTATTAATATTTTACTAGATAGCTTTCTCCTTGTTCAAAAAACAAGTCATGTGTGCTGAAGTACATCTTTATATCCATGAAGGACTCTGGTGGTGTGCCATAAATTCATCATGTGCCTTAGGAATACTTCTTTAAAAACTATTTCAGAGTAATTGCCCATTATTAATAATGATGATTCCTTTTTACTGTTATGGCAGTAGCAGTGAAACGACGTGTCTACTTGTGGTTTTCATGAGTGTCTATGTACTTCTGTGCTCCCTGTTAGTACAAATTCAATCTGATGAACATAAATATGCTCGGAGCCTCACAATACTATAGGTATTGATAACAGAGAAGAAATGCCAGGAATTCAGTTATTTTGCCCATTGAATCCCAGAGAGACATGGGAATTGAATCAATATTCTGAAGTGTCAGGCTGGTTCTATAACCACGGGGTTGTCTCTCTTCACCAAGGTGCAGCAGTCATCTCCAGAGAGGTGGATTTTTTGTGCCTTAGTCATCTGAGCACACGCCTATGAGCCACCCCATGCCTGTAGCACCAATCCTGCTGTTTCATGCTTTGTGCAGTGGATAATGCATGGAGATTGGTACCAGTTTGTGAGCAGCTGAAGCTCATTTAGTAAAATATTACCCAATTTGTTCCGATTGTACTCAGTTTTTATCTCTGCCCTTTTCTGTATTGCTTGTTTTACTCATCGTGCTCCTGACAATAGCCACAGTTGCAGCAATCTCGGGTCTTTTCTAAATAAGGACAGCTTTAACAGCCTGCAACAGGCTTTTTTCCCTCCTCTGACTTGCAAAGTCTCGTGTTCCCAATTCCTCCCCTTTGCTCTGGTCTGAAACTGGTTATAGTGCTGATCTGCTCCCAAGGGATTCCCCTGGAGAGGAAAACCTCCAATGGTTTCATGAGCTCATGTTGGGACACTTGTACATTGCACAGGTGTAAATGACTGTGTGTGTGCTGTAAAACTCTAGAAAATCAGGATATGCCTTTTGGCACCTTTTCAAGCTCAGAGGTGTTGTTTTACATGCGGTAAGGAAAAAAACCTCCTACTTTCTAATGTTTTCTTACTGCTTGGTTGCTCAGGATAGTAAAATTAGCTTTCCTCAGATAACAGATGAGACTGGAAATGTTGAGGAGTTGGAGGTGTCATGTGGATCCATCTGCACCAGTGTGATTTGGTCCCATAGCTCCCAGCTCTCTTCCCACTGGGCTCTGCCAGCTGGATTCTGTTTTCAGTTAGAACTGAAGCAGAACTGAGTTAGAACGATAAGGGTAGTTCATTTACATTGTTATGTGCCCAAGTTTCTGCCATACATGAATGAGAAAAAAGACAACACTTTGCTTTTAGAGGTTCACTTTGGACGGTTTTTTTCATGACCACACTTGGACTTTCTGCTGTAGTAAATAAAATCAAAGTGTAAATAACTGACTCATTAAAAGACATTTTATGTTAACTTGAAATTGTGAACAGTAGAGGGGATAAATATATACTTCTACATTTTCACAGAAGATTCACAAAGTGTACTGAAAGATGCAGTATTCCAGCATCTCCTTTGCGGAAAATAAAGAAGTTTCTATGTATCAATCCTCATATCTAGCTTGATTCAGTGGGGCAATATTGATATAATAAAATGGTTCCATTTACATCAAATGAGACCCTTTGGAGTCTCATAGTAAGAGAGAGTATTCTTGTTCTTCCAGATGCCAGGCAAACAGTAGCACATCAGGGCACAGTACAAATAATGCTCTCTGACACTTGAATCTATTCACTAAAATATTGTATATCAAAAAGCCTACATAGATTGCATTCCCTGAATAACATCATGCTCACAAAATCGTTTCTAAACTCTGAGGTGAGCAGAGTGATCCATGCACAAATCATGGATACAATATTGCTTTTAATATGCAAAATCCTCTTCTCTTCCACGTCAAGTGTGTACAACAGTGCCGTGATATTGGAAGGAGAATGATTACCATACCAATAGTTCAGAAAGTTTTTTATGTGCACCGTTAGAGATGTGCCATTAAAATTCCTCCTCTTCTGTTTGTTTTTTATAATGTCACAGACAGTTTGGTATGTTACACCTGCTCTTTATCACAGGTGTGATAAAGAGTCAGCACTTACTGAAACCCAGGAATAAAACCTGGAAAAGAGTCAGAATAGGACAGTAGAAGCAGTGCCGTGGTTAAAGTCACATTGCAGATGTGTATACACAGTTCCACCTAGGATTTGTGGCTAATGTAATTCTTTATTGGAAGGCTTTGACCTTGTTACGGATTCTTGGCAGCTTTTCCCCACTCTATTCATTACTAATGCAAGCTGTCAATCACTTTAGTTCTGCTTTGACATAGATTGTGGCTCATAGGAGTTAGCTCTGTCATTCTTTTTATTTCTTTCATCTTTACTATCCTTTTTTATGGTCTTTAAAGCTGGAAGTATAAAAGGGTTATATGTATATGAAAAAAATCTGTTTCAGTAACTCTATCAACCTTGTTATAAACAGTCTTTGATTAAAACAGTTACTTTTGAACACAGTAAAATGAGATGTGGCTTTTTACATACAACATCTTGTAAATTACCCTCCCCCTCAAAATAAATCAGAACTCCTACTTGCATTACAGTGCTCAGGATTGATACAAGCAGATCAGCTGCCACATCCTGAATAACATACTAGAGCGGTTTTCCCTTTCCATGTGTTTTGACATGAGAGACCCATCATAAGTGATGTCTTACTACATGTGCTAATGTTAGCTGAAGCAACAATTTCCACACCTTATTTCATTTCATTGACCTGGGTGCTGATTAATATTTTAAAAGCCTTGATACAGGTTTTCAGTTCCTGTGTCAACCCAATCTTTGAAAGTTTAGATTTGAATCCTACCAGCCTGATGATAAATAATTCAATACCAACCAATGGAAAGGCAGTGAACAAATCATCCAGAGCAATCCTTTTCTTTAAAAAGCAATCTAATGGCAGTCGTATATAAGTTTGAAGATAAAGATATGAACAATTCATTATTAAAAAAATGGCAGCTCCCTTTCAAATTAGAAGAGAATATTACTTCCTGATAATGGTATAAGAATAGAAGAGAAATAAAACTTCGTTATTGAACAGTTATGGTATTAAATTCTGACACTAAATATTAATCTGCTAGGTGCTGCTCTATTATTATCTGCTAGAATAATGAAGCAGCCTTTTTTATGCAGAATTCAGCGAGCCCAGTAACTCCTAGTAATGCCCGTCAGGTTTGCAGTTTTTGTGTAGAAATAGATCCAAAGGAGAGATTGGGCTGGTTTCTGAACAGCTGGAGAGCATTTTTACTTCTGTCTCTTCAAATAAAACGTGGTGAGTGGGAGAACAGTGTCCCCACAAGAGTAAGTATTGCTGTCTGCTCTGGGGGATGCTGCAGTGTAGTTGAGTGCACAAAAGTCTTGCTTAGAGCTGGGCACCCAATTTCCAGTGCCCTGTGCAATCAGTCTTTGTTCTCAGGAATTTGCATTTTAAATAGACAAGCCAGATTAAGGATAGGCCACATAGTCCCTCTTTTACTCAGCAGGAACTGATGCACAGATGTATTTTCTTCTCAGACACAAAGCAAAATTCATCTCAGTCCCAATCCAGTGCCTCATCAGGAAGATCAGCCACTCTGTCATGGCTGTAGTCACTTTTCCAGCATAGACCATGCCCTTTCTAGATTTCATTGATTGAATTCTCCCTAAATATAGGCTTGTGCAGTAAAGCAACCTTTGTAGAATTCTGTTTCTAAAGGAAATACATGGCCAGCATGGATGTACTGTTGACTCACTGGTCCGTTCCCATCTACAATTTCCCACTGCCCAGCAATGCTCTGCTTTCTCTGAGTTTACATTTTGATTTCTGAGTGGAGCAGTGGAACAAGTAACCAATTCATCACTACCCTGAAAAAAAAGGGTTGGAATGAATAAACCTATTGTTGGGGGGACACCATCTATTTGCCAAATTCTCTTCACAGCAATTAACATGACTCCATCTACTTGATAAAAGGTTCAGGGAGATAGCTAAGGACTTGTTAGGAATTTTTGTTCCTTGATGGGTTTTGCTGCTGTAGTTTGAATTACACATCTTTTTTTACATCTGTATTTACAAGGTTAAAAGTTTATTGTTTTTCTTAATAGAGGTTAACAAGTTTGAGTATTATCTTTGTTGTAGCTACCAGGTTTAATTCTGAAGATCATTTATAACAACAGTAGAGTAAATTATATGTAGAAAACAATATAATAGTCTAGATGTCAACAAGAGAAAAAAAGTGTAAGCCACGTATCAGGCCTTCGTTTCTCCATACAGCATAATGATCCAGACACATAATAATGCCATGTCTGCTTTAACTGGCTTTGGAAAAATAACCCATGAATTAAAAACCAGACAAGCTGCGGGGTGACATTTCAATTTAGGCAGATCACTCCTACCAGTGACTTTCAGTGAAAGAAAGATGGTTGGTGTGTGATGAGCTCAGTGCAGCTCCTCACCAGGAGCCTTCAGCAGCCACACACCTGCAAGTCTCAGCTGCCCTGTAGTTAAGTTTGATCTCAACAAGAGCTGAAAGCTTCTCCTGTGTACTGGTGATCCTGGTGTCTGTCCCCTCCTTCAAGGCATTTCTCATTTCAAACCTTGTGCCCATGCTGTGCACAGCCATGCTGCCAGGCAGCAAGGGACAGGGGACACGCTGTGTGCTGCAAAAGCAGAAGGGAGATGGCTGAAAGTGCTGCAGATGAGCTTCCTCCCAAATTGCTTCCAGATGTGCAGGTCTCCTCTGTCAGAAGGGATCCCAGCTTACCGGCCTGCAGGCAACCAGAGACATCACAGTGACCTTTGCCAGGGCCAGAGGGCTGGTTCCCCTCCTCCCTGGGGTGTGGGTGTCACCCCAGTGGCTCTCATCTCCACGGCACAGGAGGAGCTCCTGGGGAGAGGGGTGAGCAGCCACTGATCCATCCGGCCCGAGCCGTGGGGGCCCTCCCTGCCGGGTCACTTGTGCATCTTTCCTCCCAGCCTGCTCGGGGCTCTGGGTCGGGGCAGGGCTCGTCTGACTGCCCCGCAGGGCGCAGCAAGTGCTGAGCGCAGGGCTTGGAAAACGAGGAGAACAAACTTGAAAGGGGCAAAACTGATGTTTCTATTAACTGCAGAGAGGCCTTGCACTTTGAGAATGTGACAGGCCTGGCTGACAATAGGGATGGCTGTAATACCTCTGCTGTTTGCTTTGTGTGTTTGCATTGCAAGCTCTTTGGCCCAAGGACTGTGCCTCATCATGTATTTACACAGATCCCAGCACAGCAGGTCACTGGTCTCAGTAGGGGCCTCCAATCTCAAGTGATAATAATGGACTGGCTTTCTTCTAAATGTTATTTACCCAAACAATGCTTTGTTCCATTGTGCAGCATTGTTTTTATTAATTTTTTTTTCAGTTCACATGAAATAAAAACATTGTCCATCCAAACACTGAGGAACAATATGAGTGCTCATCTCCTGCTGGGAAATAAAAATTCAATCGTTCCAAATACCAGTCCTTCCTGCCCCCTTTAGTCACTTTGAGGACTTGTGTCTGATGATAAAATGCTTTAAATCCATTTAAAATCTTGTCTGGACTGGCATTCCTTGTCTGGATCTTAGCAACATAACAAAGCTTGCTTTGAAAGTCTCTTCAAGAGGCAACCCCCAGTTCATGTAGTTCATACCT
Source organism: Atrichornis clamosus (assembly GCA_013400975.1). NCBI lineage: Eukaryota > Metazoa > Chordata > Aves > Passeriformes > Menuridae > Atrichornis > Atrichornis clamosus. The sequence continues at coordinate 290,129 of WBMZ01000753.1, forward strand.
ATATGAGGAAGCCCAGTTTATTTGTCTAACAGCTGGTTGAATTGCAGAATCTAGCCCAACATCTTTCAAAACATGATTGAACTTTAAAGCTGAAAAAATCTCTGCAAAGAGTGCAAACCAGCTATTTTTTGAAATAAGAGATGCATTTTATTTAAGGCAAAAAAGTCACAAAAGGCAATCCAGAATCTCAGCTAAATTCATTTTATTGGAAACAAAGATTTTTTTTTCATGCACTTGTATGTGAAATATATGGGGCTTTTTTTCTCTGCTGAACAGCATTCTAAGAAGTTGATTGTGCTTGTAGGTATGTGCAAGATCTCTCTATCTTTAGGAAGTTGAGATGCTAGGAAATGCATTTTGGGTCTTATCTGATTGTTTTGCAAAGCATACACTGTTGCTCTCAACCTCAACTACATGATGCAAATGAATGCTTCTTCTTTAGTAATGAAGATTAGCCAATGATGCCTTCAGCATGAAACTGCCCACTGTAGCCAAGGCATAATTTTATTATCCCAGATGAAAGACAAATATGACCTCATTGTATTTTGTATGAAAAACATTATTTTGAGCCTGTCTGGTTCCTGCAAGCTTGCTGAGCTGTGTTAGTAATGTTTGGTATGTGGTAGCTTTTTCTGAGGCTGGTGTGCAGAAAGGAGGAAAATAAGGCCAGGTTGGAGCTGCCATCTATTTCCATGGTTTTATTCTTGCCTTTGGAGTTCTTTGTCAGACAGCTGCATTCTGCTGCAGAACAACTCCTGTTGTTCTGTAAGCACATCCCAGCTACAACGTTAATTCCAGAGTGCTGAGAGGTGGGTTGTGTTTAAAGGCTGGAAAGGTCTGGCTTTAGCTGCTGGGACCCTGCCTTTTCCTTCTTTGATCTAATATAAGAGGTGTTACTCTTTCCGTCAGTTTGTCTTAATGAGAACAGACTTTTCAACCCTGACAGGAGAGCATTTCCTTAGGCAGATGTGCACAGATGTGTGCAGCCCCACACACCGCTCTGTGGAGGTTGCCTGGGCACAAACCACTGCAGGTTTGCAAGACTGGTGAGGTTTGTGTGCCCTGCTGCAAAGGTGTGTGAATTCCCTGCAGGCTCTGGGCTGCCGTGGGTCCCACTGCTCTCTGCAGGACCAGGATGTGCCCAGACAGAGCTCTGCAGAGGCTGAGGAGGGTAGAACATCTCTTAACCCTCACAGCCTGCTCCCTGCCATGGCTGTGGGAACTGGGATTTTCAGCAAGCATGAAACATTAATATTGCCATGTTCACTTCCATCTCGGGGTGAAAATAGAAAGAGAGAAGCTCTCAGATTTAGGGAAAAAGTTGTTTCTAAATTAAAACTTCAGTCTTCTGATAATTCCATAAATAACACTTTTCTTCAAGGGTGATGCTTCATTTTGGTATCGTAGAATGGAATTGCTATGTTTGCCTCTTCAGTTTGGGAATGCTCGTAGTGTTTTCTATTTTTTTCTTATTCTTCTTGGAAATATTTGTAATGAAATAGGAAAGCTCAGTTTTCATCTACTATTAGTGTTTTCCAAGCAGAAAATATAAGACCAACATTTCAAGGTACTGGATTGAAGGGCAAATTCCCCTACAAACACATTCCCTTTTTCTTCCTTTCTGTTTCCTTGTTTACTATAAAAAAAAAATTGAATGAAAAATATGTTTCCTTACACTTTCTTGAGCTTCAGTGAAAAGGAGGGATAAAGGAAGAAACACAAGTACATAAATGGTTTTCAAGAATAATTAGATTAAATACAAAGTGTAAGGTCCATTTTAATTCAGCAGCATTTAGTTTTCCATAATACTTTTGGAAATGTCTATATTTTTTAATCATCTATTCATTGAATTGCCTGTTACTTCCAGATGAGTTTTTTTAAGTAGCTCTACTTGAGTCAGTTGAGTTAAGGAGCCACTAGAAGAATTTAAAAAAAAAAAAAAAGTATATGGGCTTAATGAGCAACAAAGTTAGTGATCTGTAGCAATTACCCAAGTGAGTAATTTTGTTTCATTAATGCACCCTAAAGCACCAAGCTGTTTTGTCAATGGGCACTGCAGGGCCATTGCAAGGCTCAAAGAGACAGTTTTGTTACCAACCGCGGTGTAAGCGATAGGTTTTACCAACAAGGACGGAGAGAAAGGAGCTGAGTGTGAGGAGAAAATTAAAGTCCATCTATTATTGTCACGGAAGCCAGTGGCAATACGTGTAAAGATTCTAGCAGAGCAGGGTCACACATCGGTTTGTTCTGGCTTTTCCTACTTTTTTTCTGGCTTTTCCAGTTTCTTGGTTACTGTGTCTTTTTAAGAGGGCATCTTGATGCACAGAGCATCTTGGTTTGAAAGGGAAAGGAAAGCATGTACCTGGCTTGCTTGAATCCTTCTTGGAGGAAAACAGAAAAGCGGATAGAAACAGAGGCAAAGCTGTATTATACCTTGTAGGCATCTCTGGATCACTCAATATGAGACACACACAGTGTATGATATATTAAGGTGTAGTATTGAATATCCATAAAGGAGTACTAGCAAATGGTGTCAATTTTCAAACACTTTGCTTTGTCAGCTTCACAAATTTAAAATCAATCATCAAAAAGTCTCTGTATAGATCAGCTGAAGAGACATAAAACCTTATGGTTATCTCCCTGACAAAAAAGTTGAAATTAGAGATGAGTTTATATAGACTCGGACTGGCAGAATTCTGTAGTGCTAAAAGCTGGGGTCACCTAACCTCTCAGATTAGAAACAAATGCTGAGGAAAAGCAATGACACCCGGTGCATTGCTAATAAATACATCTTGGAGGACAGTTGAACATGCAGAAAAATAGATTTCACAGAGAGACTTATTTTCAGCATGAATGCTATTTTCTCACTACATTATCATAAATATGAGAGGAAAAAAAGCTATAAAAAATTCTTGGGCACTCCCTGGAGACTTGTCAAAAATACGTAGTTTTTGTACACTGCAGTGTAAAAGTATTCATTAAAATTAATTTTTAAAATGTCCTGTCCAATATTAGTTGCCTGATGTCCTTCCTTGGATCATAAATTATAAATGAACTGGCATAAAATGAAGCAACCATGATTCCATTAATGAATTATTTAAGTGTGATTGTTAGTTTTTGCAATCATTGGCCTAATAAGCTTGGGCTTGTGACACTGAAGTGTTTCTTACTGGAGGGTGACGATGATGGTAATGTTATTAACATTACCAGTGTGTCATGCCGATCACAAACACAGCCAGCTCCTCTGGTGGCTCCGTGGTGGCACAGCCACTGGAGCTCGCGGGGGTCTGTGCTGAGGACATTCGGTGTGAGCAGGGTTCACTGGGTGGCTCCCCCCAGGGCAACACTTTAAAAAAGCCAAGAGCACGCTAAGAGAGGATCTTCCCCCCACAGCAGCCTGCCCGTGCCAGCAGCACACGCCACCGGCTTGGCCCATTCCAGCGGCGGCTCCGGGAGCTCCAGTGAGTCCGAGAGCAGCTCCGAGTCCGACTCCGACAGCGAGAGCAGCTCCAGTGACAGCGAGTGCAACGAGGAGTCTCGCAGTGCCACACCAGAGGTAAAGCCACTCTCAGCTCCTCCCCAGAGGGGGCTCAGACAGGGAAACGTGGACGGGAGCAAAATCCTGCTCCCTGTTAGGGGGATGTTGCTGTTTGATGCTGTTGAATTCTTTTCCCTTTGCAGTTTCACGTGTATGACCCACGTACTTATTCTAGCTTTTGGAAGACTCTTTCTGGCCTACATTTGAATTGCTTTAAAGAAATATTTAGATATTTGCCAGTAGCTAGGGAAGATTTTATTGACACAGAATTCAGCTGGGACTAAGGAAAGGCAACATGACAAAACTATGTCTTCAGGGACTAGCTAAACTTTTTAGTTGTATTAAATTTCTCCAGGGCCATGTTGTAAACCAGATAAGGAAGCCTAATTAACCATAAATACTCCATAAATACTCCCGTAAAACTAACAGTCACCACTAGTTGACTGAAATAAAAGGGTATGTTTAAAAAGTTCTGGTTTAAAGGGAAAAGCACTGCTTCTGTCTGAGATTTGTTCCTTGTCATTCTTCAACCTGCAGCCAGAACCCCCCTCAACAAACAAATGGCAGCTGGATAAATGGCTCAATAAGGTGAACCCCCACAAGACCATCATCAACAATCAGAATGAGCCTCACAGCGAGACCAGCTCCCAGGCCCAGAGCACCCAGCAGGCCGAAGGGCCAAACAAAGGGAAGCTCAACAGCAGCCTGCCCCCGACTGATCCCAAAGACCGGGCAATCCTTAGTCCCATCCGAGAGAAAGCCAAACCACGGGTTGCCCAGAAAACCCCAGAGGCAAAAAGCTCCAAGCAGAAGTCACCAGCTCATAATGAGCCAACTTCACAAAGGACTACTGGGAAAAAGCAACCCAAAAAGGTAGAAAGGACTTCCAGTGTAGAAGAGTACAACTGGCCCAAACCAAATAATACCAGCAACACTCCCAAAGAAAAAGACACACAGGAACCCCCCGAGCAGCCAAAGGTTCGAACTAAAGCAGCAGTTGGGAAGACCGCTCCAAGGAAGGAACCACGGACTAGCACAGGTCTCACTTCAGAGAAGAAAAAGTACAGAGGCCCCAGCAAAATTGTCCCTAAGTCCCGGGAATTCATTGAAACAGATTCATCTACTTCTGACTCAAACACGGACCAGGAGGAGAGCCTGCAGGCTAAGGTGCTGCCAGCCTGCACTGGGTCTGGCAGTGGTGTCAAAGTGAAGGACTCTGGCAGTAACATCCTCAGTGTAAGTAGTTTAACGAGCAATGGCAGCAACACATCCATTGACCAGACCAGCAATGACCTGGAGGAGCAGCTCTTTTCTCCTATCCCAATCGTACAAAATGAACTTCTGTCCCCACTGAGAGAATATGAAGAACTCAAATCTCTGTGGGTGAAAATAGACCTTAGTTTACTCTCCAGGATACCTGGACAGGAGCCATTTGAGACCACATCTGTGAAAAGCGAACCAAGAGAGGCAAATGTGAAACACAGGCGACCATCTCGTGAGTCCCCTACCCCAGCAGCTGAAAAACCCTCCACAAAATCGAAAAGGAAACACAAGGTAAGTCGTTTTCATCATTTATAGGAAAACATTTGAGTTTCTGAGTACCCTGAGGGTCAGGACCACAGCCATTCCTCACTGCACCTGCAGCTGGGCTGTGATGAGGCATCACAGCACTGAGGCTTTATTGGTTTTACAAAGGACAGACTTTAAAAGTGCACTACAAATTAGCATCAGAAACTAGTAAAAAGCAAACCCCAGCTGACAAAATCAATAAACAATGTATTTTTGAGATTTGTCTTACAAGCTTTTTCCCTATATTTGCCCCCTACCTATGAATTTCCAGAGTTCTGTAATCTGCTGAAAGATCCCAGTGATGAGTTTGTATTAGTACAAGTTCAGCCATACTCAGAAAATGTGACTTCTCTTTGGAAGGCAGGGGTTTATTGTCTGCAGAATTAAGGCATTTTCACCACTGGCTTAAACAGGCTTTATCAAAGTCAATGGAATGGTGCTTGCTTATACTCCTGATGAATTTAGTCTTTATATTGTTTTGTGATATAAACAAATGTGATTCATAGAAATATAATTTACTTAACTAGCTGCTTTTTCTGCACAACTTCCTGAAAAAGCAAATATATTTTGACTGAAGGCATTATGTTTTATTATGTGTTTTATGTTATTTATGCCCAAGGGTATCCTATCTTGTGGGATATGACATTGCACTTCAAACTAAATGTGTTTTCAGAAAAGAAACTGAAGTTTTGTATCATAAATGAATTTTTGTAGTCAGTTTTTCCAGCTGAAATGCTTGTGCTCTGGTCTGCCTATGAGAAGTCATCATAGTGTATTTTTTTTTATACCTCAAATTTGATAAATCATTGTGAATGTGACTTCAGCTGTCTGTTCTGGTGGACTTCTTGAAATCCTGAGTTTGAGCAGTCCAGTGGTACGAGAGATTTAATGCAAGACAAAGATGAACAATGCCAGGCAGACACAGGGTCTGCACCCCTGCCTAAATGAGCCACTGCACTGGCTCCTTCCCTGTTGAATTAAGTGGAAATAATCACATGAGTGAACTCATCAGGTTTTTATTCAATTTATAGTCTAGTGGCACACTACAGAGATGCAAGAAGAAGAAAAAAAGAGGAAAGGGATGTATAAGTGTCCATACTTATGTGTGTGTATAAGTACACCAGGGTGCATATTAATTTTACCAAAAAAAAATTATTGCCGGGTAACAGTGGAGTTTTGGTATGATGGAGAAGGAATCCTGACTGAAAGACAAGTGTAGTATTGGCAACTAAACTGAGGGCTCCCAGGGGAATGAAAAAAGAGAAAAAGGATTATATGAAAGTTGGAACCTCATAATTTCCTTAAGTGAGACTTTGAATCAGAGAGTAACAAAATGCAAATCTTGCTTTGGGCCTGTGCAAACATAAGCTGGACTCTGAATCAGCCCCTTCAGTTGCACTGTGATTGTTCACTGCTACCCAAGGGGAAACAAGCCAATTAGGATGACTTGAGGGTATATCAACAGTTAAAGCAGGGTAGGGAGAGACGAATTTGTGTTTCTAAATCATGCTATTAAAAGATTATTTTAGCCATCTACTAGTGGGCTTGAAGGCTGATTTGAAGGTTCCAATGACAGCTTTGCTTGCATCATCCTAGTTCAGGCACAAAAGTCATGCATCAGGGAGTCTTCCAAAGATACTTCAAACAAGCTATTGCTGTTAAGGACTACCCCAGCTCAGTCCTCTACTCCTAGCCCTGTGAGGAATACTTACTCAGGGACATTTTCCCATCACCTTCTATTAGGTCAATGAGTAAAAGCTATTTACTTGAATAAGGTTTGGTGCTATCAAGTCATTGCATCTGAATTATTAATTAAATTCCAGTGCACTACAGAAGATAACTTTAGCACACGAGACATTTTGCTTCCTAATTATCTGCTATGTCACTTGTTATATAACCTCATGTCATGTGTTTGGAGCACGTTCAGCCCTGATTTCAGGTGACTTTCACGTCTCTTAGACCAGTATTTTAACTGCTGCAGCTTTAAAGGAAATGCACTGAGATTCCTGAGATCCTCTTAATGGCCAGTGAAGTCGTGAATAAATGCTGGATCTTTTATGCTCTACCTTTTTCGTTAAACAGACAGAAAGCTTGGAAGCCTTTGTTGAAAGCAAGAAGCCGCGCCTGGAGGACCCTCCAGCTTCCTGCCTGCTCCCACCTTGTATCTCTCCAATACCGAACCACAGAATAACCAGCACTAAAGAGTGAGTGGGGTTTTGATGTAACATTCATGAGGGATTTCACAGAACTGCTCTGTAAATGTCTTTGCTGTAGAGTCAGATGGGCTTTACAGCCCGTAAGCACGAGTGACACAGCATTGGTATTCTCATGCATCACAAAGAGAATCCACATGGTTTTGGATGAGATTCATTCATCCTTCTGATGGACTGCAGGAATTAAGGAATCTGCCACAATCCTCGTGTACCCCTTTCTCGCCTCCATCATGTTCTTTCTTGCCTCCATCACCTCTAACCTCTGTGGACAGAGAATCCAACTAAAAGTGGGATGTATTTGATTGCCTGGAACTTATTTTTTTAATCACTGTCAGAAGAGACAGTTCCCAGTTTTATTGAATGAAATAGTGACTTTGTCTCACATTGAGGGACTCTTTGTTTTAACTGTGTATACAGCAATACCAGGGGTGACTGTCCTAAATGTTTCAGACATGCGTGCTTTGTATTTCAGCAGACGTACCATCCAATAGTTTGTGCCTTTCAAAGGTGGCTATAATGCTTGAGCAAACAGGTGCCACATAAATAATGGTTCTGATTATAGAGTCACAAGATTAACATTCTATAAATAGCCAAAGAGCCCAATTCCCTTCTGTTACCAATTTTCTGCTTTTACAGTTTTGAGATGAGGTACTTCTGCTTCACACTAGGATAAGCAAAGAATCAAAATCACAATGTGATTCTGAAAACAATTTGAAGGTAATAGGAGTTACATATATATATAAAGTTCAAAAATAACGTATGAAATAGCACACTAATTTTAAAATCCTTAAAGAAGGTTGTGCATCATTTTATTTATGCTGGTGTCATTACGGAGTAACTTCAGTCCCTGAACTAACACCTCATTCAGCCCCTGAGAAAATTGGAGTTGGAGTCTGGAAAAGGCAGATGAGGTGAAAGTTACAATGGGAGCTGTGACATGCTGCACATTTGATAAACATCGTGATGGGTGTTGCCTGATTGTCATTGCTAGAAATACAATGAGCAGAGATATATTGCAGAGGGAATCAAGGATTATGCATCCCCACCACCTCCACAATCCATTAAAAAAAATCTTTCTATTCTTGTCACCAGCAGGCCCTAAGGATCCACCCCCAACCTGATGTTTCTTAATTTGAGCTTGTTTTCCAGGTCATTAATTTGATTCCTCAGAGCTTTCAACCCTTTGGTATTCACTCTTAAAACATAATTGTGTCCATCAATAGTTATTTCCATATGCTAGCTTTTTCTCTCATCTGCCTCAAGTTTAGAAACAAAATTCTCTGACATCTTTTCCACTGCAGTAATTGAGATGTGGATCACACTGCACTTGTTACTAGTGTCCTCTGAGTTTGCTTGAAACAAGTGCAATATTTTTTGATAATTCAAGTTTTCAACTTCTGGAGACATGCAACTGAATATAGATCAATGTGTTTCCCAAAAGATCAGGGAGTTGGATGAACTGTGTGAAGACAAATTTCTAGAAATTTAAAAATTTCATTTTTAGGCAATCAGGAGTGGTTCTGTTCTCCAGAGGGTTAAGCAAATTTTTAAGGGGAGGAAGAAGAAAGTCCACTGTTCAAGGCCATGGGGGAAAGTAACACTTCAGGGCTAAAAGGCTGAAAGACTGGCTTTGCCATTTTCTCCTTTATTCCCACAGGTTCTAAGTTTTCTTTCAGAACTGTCTGCATAAGGACTTTGAGAAATGAGGGTGATTCACCTACAGGTGTGATGATGATCTGCATCCCTTAAGAAGGTGTTAAGTCCCGAGGTGGATGTTCTCACTTAGTAGGAACCTTAGGTCTCTCCCACTGGAACTTGATCCCTGTGCCAATAAGCCAAGTTCCCCAAGGCAGACATCAGAGATTTTCACTGGGCTTTTTTATAGGTACAAGAGTGTTGTGATAGAAAGACCATGATATCTGAGCCAAAATTTTGAGGCATTCAGGAGTCTAGAGGATTCAGGGAAAGATAGGTCACACCTGTGCTTTTGCAGCTCTCGTTGGCTGCCTTGCTATGGTTTAGGCATTTGGACACATTTCTCTCATAATCTTCCCCTAAATATATGGGCTCAATAAAGCAAGCAAAGATGTACAATTAATTTTTAAAGGGTCACATGTCTAATAAGAGCAATTATATACCTAATTTCCACAAGTTTCTATGACTGCAGGTACAATTTGAGCTTAGAAATTTCAAATGGTCACTTGTGAACTTAAAAGGCATTTGCACAACCAAAGAGCAGGTTTGTTTTATGTAGTCCTTGCATCAGGCGTAGTTACCTCTCTGTTCCTTCTCTCACACTGGGGCTGATGCCTTTTGCTAAATCTGACCTGACACTTGAAATATACTATTCACACTCTTGCCACTGTATTTTCCTTATTTTTCATACTTCACAGCAAATGAGGGACTTGGTAATTCATTGCTTTGTCCAAGTAATTCATAGGAGTACCTTGAAACACTGCTGTGAAGCTGGATTTTTGTCAGATCAACTGCATGTTTTGCAGCAGAGGATTATTTATTTATACTTACTTGCTTGGCAGAGCAGTTTAATTTAAGCATTAATTGTATGTGCTGCTGAATACCATTTATATCTGAATACTTGAGTGGTAGACCCATTCCAGACAGAGCACTACTCACCAACATTTGTTTTTTTGTAGCAACACAAAGAGTTCTTTACTGATGCAAACTGTGAGTCTGAATTTCAAACTGGACTCATACCAGTGAAACATGGCCACCATCTAGCAGGCATGCTAGAAGGCTGTCTGAGGCAAGCATTTCTGCCTGTTTTTCAAAATTTCCTATTCCCTTTTGTTTGGCCTTTAGTTGAAGAAGCACCTGTACTTGACAATATGAATTAGTCGATCCCTTGGGTAGTCACAGCAGCATTCACTGGGGTTCCTTCATGGCAGAGGCAGCCTTCACATCTGTGACAATGACTTCGGCTCCATTCAGTTGCTGCCATAGGGTCCAGGCTAACGTGGGAGTGGCCTTTCCCTGCAAACCCCCTGCAGAAGGTCAGGTACACCATCAGTGCGCAGCATTTCTTTGTGGGCTGGGGGAGTCGAGGCAAAGCAGCGCCGCGTGACTGGTGTAGGCAGTGCCTTTGTCTCTCTAGCAGGCCGCAGATACCCCTGCGTACCACAAGGAGCGGATAGAGAAAGGGCACAGAAAGGCAGCTTGAAACATGAGAGTGGTTGGGAATTCTCCCTCCTTCATGCACTGACCTCTTGTTGCCTGCTTGCTTACTTGCTTTCTGCCCTGAAAGAAACCAGGCTGGAAAAAAAAAGCAGATGGGGAACCTGCTCCTTCCTTGATAATTGGCCGTTTTCAGACACAAGAGATTAAACCCTCCAGCCACAAGACCATCAGTTCTGCTTGTAGTTTTTCCATGCACTTTTATTGTGTTTCTCCCTAGATTTTAAATATATTTTAACTAACAATCATGTCAGCAAATTAAACCATTGAGTCTTGGTAATTATTGCAATAAATTCATTCAAAATTAGTGGTTCCTGCAATCAAAGACCAGTTTCTTAGGCCATTAACAGCCCAAAGCAAAGTGACAATCTGGTTAACTGCTGGTAACAACCTATTTCATGGAGGTTATTGTTAACATAAATGCTTTAACGTAAATCTGAGGGAGGTAACATTGCTAAATAAATTATCAGCTTAATTCCTGCAAAAAATTCATAGGATTAAGTGGGCAATAGGGGAAGAAAAGGAAAAAAACTCCAGACAATTATAAAGCTATTTTTGGGGGTTATTTTAAATGTAAGTTATGTAGAAAAAATACCCTCTAGTGCATTTTCTTTTGTGGTTAAATCCTCCAACCCACAGCATGATTTGTGTGCCAAGAGTTGAGTAGCTGCACCTGTTCCTTGGTTTGCCCCATCTTTGAGCCCAAAGATGAAGTGAACTGGTAAAGTTCTAGGTAGTGAAGAGCTCCAAACTCCTCCATGCACAGTGGCACAGAAAACCACTTTGTTCTGTGTTCCCACACACGTGAGCATGGTCAGGGTTCCCCGTGTAGGGCATGTGCTTGGGAGGCAGAGGGTCTGGATTCTGCTCCTGGGTATTTCATTAACTGTGTCTTCTTTGCTTCTGTACAATCCAAGAACACATGCAGGCTTTGTCAGGGCAGTGCTGACCCTCCTTTGGAAAACTTTCCTCTGGAAAAAGTTCAGAGTGTTATTGTGCTCTAACTATGGTAACTTGTCTGGGTTCCAAAATGCCCTTTGGGGGTCAGAAAGTGAACAGATGGAGCTTTGAGTGAGAACTTTCTGGAGGACATATTGCAGGACCACATGTGCATAAAATCTCCTCGAACAACTGCCAGTCTTTTCCAACATGGTTGTTTTCCTTTGATCTTCTTCAGGCCCATGTGTTTTCCAAGCAGGATAGCATTCATCCCAGTCCCAGTGTAAGGCAATATGAATTCTGAGCTTGTTTTATTTCTTCAGTCTGAAGATCTTTAATATCAGAGAGTTTCAAATAAGATATTTTTAACTCTGCTTCAGATGAATTAAAGTAGTTTTAGAGCTATAAAACATGAGGGGTTAGTTTGATTTCACTCTCTGATTTCACAGATAGGCTAAAATATTTCTGTATCACCAAAGGTCCCAAGCAGGGCAGTGACCAAGGTGTAGATACTGATACTGTCAGTGAAACTGCAGAAGAGGCCAGACTGAAATGAGAGAGAGCTCCAAAATGAGGAGTAAGGAAACCTGGGCTGCCTTGTCCTCTTTCCCAGATTACTTTGAGGCAAAGTAGATCTATAATTCCTGACACTGACTGAAAGTGGGAACGAAACATAAATTCTTGTTGACTTAATTTGTTATTGAAATTTTAGTCAATAATCATGAAAAGTAAATGATCATGTAGTGTAATATTAGATGTCTAACAAAAGATTAAAATTCAGGTTATCTTCATTGACTGAGCTGGGACAGTACCTGAAATAAAAATCTATGAGTAGATTAACATGTTAAACAGTCAGTGGGGTGTTGGGTTTGTTTTTTTCTTTTTTGATGGATTTGAATGGAGAAAGGTCTACTAGGTTGGGGTTTTTTTAGGTTTTACTGTGTATCACAGCTGCCATTTCTAGTCAGCTAACAATTTCTGTACATAAAACAGACAATAGATTATCATATTACTTGAGCTTTCATGTCAAAACCACATTCATTTTCTGAATCACGTTCAATTCATCAACCAATATTTGCTCAAGGGCTTTTGCCAGCTACAATGTATCATTCTAATATAGTGTTGAACATTGGTTTTATTCTAGAGGTTAAATAATTATTATCTTGTTATTGTTAACGGTTATCATTTTGTAGTTGTTATAAATTCTATTTTTGGTTCACATGCTGCCACGTGCTATTCGGGTTTTTTGCAAAGGTTGCTTATGTGGGCCCTAATCCACCTCTTAAAAAGATGCTTAATGTTTAACACATAAATAGTCATACTTGATGTCAAAGGAACTAACCCTGTGCATAAAACTTTCCAGCACTTTGCTGAGTCAGAACCTCTATGACCTCTCAAATGAAGACTGACTCAAATTAGCATTTAAATTGGGTGCAATTTGTACTAATGCACTGTAAGTTGTCCTCCAAAGCAGAAGGTTTCTGCAGTCGTTGAAAAGGCAGAGGCAGCTCTTCTGTTTTCACTGCCTGTCCCCTTGTGACTTACCTCAGAGGGCACGGGACTGCAGGACAGATTGGAGGGCAGAGCTGGCTTCCCAGTAAATAAAATCTAGAGCTTTGTACTGTGGGGGATCAACCAAGGTTCTTGAGGTGCAGCTGTTTTTCCTCTGTGTCCCAGGAGCAGCGGTAGCTCGGTGAAGAAGGTGACAAAGAAAAGAGAAGAGAAGCTGTTCCCTCCTCCGCTGTCCCCACTCCTGGACGAGCCCGTGCACCGGCGGCACAGCAGTGACAACAGCTCCTTCAGCCAGGAGACCACTGCCACAAACACCTCGCAGACCAGCAGCTCTTCCTCCTCTGTTTCTAAACACAGAAAGAATGAAAATAAATCTTCTTCTAACCCCAAAGGAATCTGTGTAAGTAACCAGCCTCAGTTGGTGGAGGTGAACAAGATAAAATGAAATTAATTCAGCTTTGTTGTGTTTGATTTTTTTTTCCACATAGTATCTACTTCTAAATGCTTGTGTAGCCCCACTGAAGGGCAGTGAGGAGAGGATCTTGGCTGAGTGAGGCATAAGCAACTCTTGCAAGGTCCATTTTTAGGTCAGCATTAGGCATCTACTTGGTGGTGTCTGTCACTCCCTGAACCACCAGGTCCCTGAGCCTCAGAGAAGAGCCTTTGCAGCCACCAATTAGCTACAATTAGTCCCTTAATTCTGTAGCTGCAACACACACATTTTGAAAATAAAACTTGCAGAATATCTCCTGAACAACTGCCCCAATTTCTCAGCCAGAATTAAGCACTGTAGTTATACTGAATATTATGGCCTTAACTACATAGACAATAACAATCTAACAAAAAACGACCTGTCCATAGCACAATCAGCATGTTAATAACTTCTCTCAGGTTTACAGGCTCACGGCAGTAAGGTTTATTTATACCTAATCTCCATTTATTAAATGTAAGCTTTCAGACACTGTATAAATAGGGGGTTTTTCCCCACGCCCCAAAAAACATCACTCTGTTAGGGCCATCTTCTCATCAATGGTTTTCACATAGACAATTCTTTGTTGCTTGCTTTTCACCAGATTCAGATGGTTTTTTGCTGAAAACACATGGAAAAGAGCCAAAACTGCATAGCAAATTCACTAAAACAAAGTAAAATTTCACGTCAGTTTGTCATCCTCTTCTTAGGTTAAACAGGGAAACTCTAGGGTTTGAGCCCATTTTAGAAAACAGTCCTCCCTCTGAGTTTCAAATACATCCTTACTTTTATAGTATCAGACTGTATCTTAGTGTCACTGTCAAAATTAAAAGGCAAGAAGAAAATTCTGCCTCAGAAAAGGACATGCATAGCCCCATTTTTCACAGTTCACCACTTTGAGAGAGGTTATTACCATGCCCTGTAATAGTAAAACTCACAAGTTGCATTGGATCGTAGGTGACAAATCACTTCACCTTTTCCATTCATCCCCGTTGCTTTCTGATATCATTGTGTCACTTCAAGCTGCGCCAGTAATACACATGCCTTCAACTGAAATCAATGCCAAAATGAACTGCATATGTCAGCAAATAAACAGTGCTATGTAAACAGCAGGGCCTCTTCCTCTCATCCCAGCGTCTCTAGTCAGATTTATCCTTGGTTAATGTATTATCTTGATACATGAAATACTTTTCCTCTAAAATATGTTAGACTTCTTTCCCTAGTTCATTGGTTCATCTGTAATTTAGTTTATCTGGTTGTGGACCAGGCTTTCAAGTTGCAATTGCCTGATTTAAATTCTTCTGTTATGCTTCTGATTTTAATCATGGCAAAGTCACAACTCCTGACTTCTGCTTTCCATTCTTCTCTCTGTAGCAAGGGTGAGGAAATTGTTCCCTGGTGAAATCCAAGCAGACTCTTCAGTCACATTAACAGTTAGCTCCTAATAATATAGCAAAAAAAAAGGTTACATTAGTGTGATACACCTTGAAGGAAGTTTGAGTTTTCTAGCCCTGGTGCATTAGATTTCCCTGCCCTTGCTTTATCCAGTGTCTTTAGTCAGTAACACTGAGGTATCCACCCAAAAATTACACCTAAAAGTGTAAGTTACTGAGTTAAGGTAAGAGCTCAGAAGTGGAGTCATTTTGCCTAATTAATCTATTAGGCTCACTTTACAAAGGAAGGGTGGAAGGGTGTCTTGGTACCATGGATTTAGGTGGGTTTGTGTGAGTGCTGCTTGTGCCTTATCCTTTGGTTTGTTGGGAGGGGGTGGATGTGTGCACTTACATTGCTGGAAGGTGTTTGTTTGAACTGTGAATAATAGTCCTGTGTTTTATAGGAGGAAGAATCTCACAGTACACCCACAGCCAACACTCTCCTTGACACCAGCCATCTAGAACCAGACATCTGGTCTGCAATGCCAGCGCTTTCCAATGGGAATTCTGAGCCCAGAAGACCCAAAATAACATTTGATGATGTGTAAGTTTTATTGACTCTGTGCTCTGTGGTTGGGATTTTCAAGCAAGTAGAGCTCCCAGTGAAAGAGAGTATCTCTGATTACAGTGCTGGCATTGGGCACCTGTGTGGATAGTGCTGCACAAAGGCACACACAGTTTTAACCTTTGCAAATAAACTGTTGTCACTGATTAATGAAGATTCTGTTGATAAATGTTTTCAGATCGTGAATGTTGGTTCACAGTAATTCTTCTTCATTTTTTTATTTTAGCTCCTCTAATGGAAACTTCTTATACTTAATTAGTTTAAAATATTTTTCCTTTTCCTCTGTTCAGCACACATTAATGGGTCCTTTGGGTAGCCAGTTTCTACAGCTACTTATTTGACATTCTGGTCACCCATCATATCTCTGCATACAGCAGCTTCAGATTGAAATCTGGTTAAGATTTAAAGAGATAAGTGGGCATATATGTCAAAATTGTTTTTTAAAGCAGTCAGCAATTTTTTTCAAACAATGTTTGTCCAGCTGTATGAAAGCAAAGACTTGAATTAATTGATATTTTCTCTTTAGGCTTCACAATGCAGATTATTACATGCAAGAGGCTAAGAAGCTAAAGCATAAAGCAGATGCATTGGTAAGTTATCACAGGGGTTTTTTGTCTCTTTCCACTGTGGAGCTCAGTGTTAAAAAAATGGACATTCTGCACGTGATCTCAAGCCTCTCAAACCAAGAGGAACCCTGGTATTGACTAAAGTGTGCTTCAGATTGTGCTCCACAACCTCACTGTCCACAAGTTAAACCCTGCACACCACTCCTAACTTTTAAGTATTTGTTCCTAAAAGAGAAGCTCCTTACAATAGCTGGTGTTTCTTCCAAGGAGGAGCAACAATCATGTTATTCATGAAGTATGTTTTATGAAAGTTGATGTGTGTTTGAAATTTGTTCTTCCTATTCACTTTGAGCCTAAAACAGAAGTGTTGAAATACCCCACAGCAGAAGTTAAGACAAGCAAATCACCCTACACCCCATTATCATATGGTAAAACTGTTTGATATTTCCAATCCAATTGTTTAAAATTTGCAACAATTCATTTTTTTGTAGTACATTCATTTTTATTGCATGCTTTTAGGCCGATAAAGTCTCAACACACTTCTTCCCAAAAATCTGGCAGTGACATAGTTCAGTGCTGGGGAAGCTTTTTATCTTGTTCTACCCCAGATGAAATTCCAGTAAGATTGGCCTAATTTTGTGAAGTCTTTTGCTTTTGATAGAACTACATAATCTGACAGATTATATTCTATGATAGTTTGTTCAATTCAAAGTATTGCCAACTCTGAAGTGCCCATAATAGACATTTGCTGTGTAGGTAGGGATTTTGCTTCTGTACACTACATAGGGTGCAGAACAGTGGCTCATTTAGGCAGGCTTAGTGGAACTTGACTCTTCTACTTAGTTTAAGTAAGATGTCTAAAATGGAGTGTGGCCATTCACTTTGCCCCTCAAAGAACTGGATGATTATTCACCTCTCACTTTATTATTTGAGGGGGCTCTGCATGCATATTCTGGTATTTGGCACTGGAGATTTTATGCTTAGCAATCAGTGTTTGTCCAAAAAAAAACACCCCACCCCAAACCAATGTGGTGCTGTTTTAAAAAGCAAACTAACCAAACAAAAAAGTGTCTCTGCCTCTGTCGGTGAGCTGAAGGAGAGTTGACATTTCAAGCTGTCTGTTTCAGCTCTCCAGGCTCCCTTTAGACGTGGGGTGCAGTGTTTCCAAGTGTGCTTTCTGTGTGAGGTGGGTTCAGGGTTTTGGCAGCTGCTGTGACTGTCAGTGAGGTGACAGTTGTCCCTCCTGACGTGCCCGTTCACAGGAGGTGGCCTGATGGCTTCCAGCCCAGCTTGGCAGAGCACGTTCAGCCACAGCCTGACGTCTGCAGGCTCACAACACCTCCCACAGCTGGGTGACCTTTAAACAAAATACGCATGGTGCTGGCACAGGGATGCCTGCTCCACACTAGCAAATATTTCGAGGCTCAGGCTCCCGATGATCTCAACGTGCTCTGTCAATTCACCTCCCTCCGCACCCGACACACCCACAAGGTGTTGACCTGTCTCCCGTCCTCCTGCCTTTGTCTGTGCCTGCAGAACCAGGGGTATTTCTCAAGCAGAACTAAGAGGAGCAGGGACAGCACATCCTGCTGCTGCCTGCGGGCAGGCCCTGCCTGTCACACACAGTTTGACACCCCAAGTGCCCCCATGTGAGGCCATCCACTGTGATCAGCTTGTTGTTAGCAGACATAAATATCCATGAACAAAGTATCTGCCTTTTCCTTCTGCTATTTAGATTTCAGCTTTTTTTTGTTCCCACCCAAAGCAGCTGCACACAAATTATCTCCATGTAACACATTTGGTGTGCAATCCTGTAGTGTTACTTGTTCTGTGGAAACAATTGCTGCTGGTTACTTGGTGCTGACATGACAAAGCACAGGCAGCATTGAAAGATGTGTTGCAGTGGCTAGAAAGATAATGCATGTGACCTCAAAATGTGTCAGCAAATGTTAATGAGATTTGTGGCAGTGCTGTTCCTGAGCTTGTACAGAAAATAGATTTCTGGTGAAGGGCAGGACATTTCGTTCCTTACGGGAGCGACCCCATGGAAACCTCTCCTTGTCTGGGGCTGCAGTGAGGGATCAGCTGATTTGGGTGGGCTGCTGCAGTGGCAACTGGCTGTACCATATGGAAGAGATCTTGGAGACCTCACTGTGTTCCTGACTGAGATGTGATGAGCTGGAGTAATTCCACCTACTCCACAGAATCAGATCCCATTTCTGGCTCAAACTCTGCACTAAATCTGCTTGCAGACAGATTATTTTTTCCATACCACAAAAAGTCATCTTTGGAAGACTTTTTGTCTTACACAATGAATGGAAATTCTTTCAAAGTGAAAAAAGAAATTTGAAGAATATGCTGAGAAGCAGCCATTGGAATAGAGAGAAAGAAGTGAGAAACATTTCCCATTTTATGATGATTCAGTTAAGACCTATCAATTATACAAAGGCTTTGTAGGTAATCAGTGCACAAGAGCAGAACTTGAAATTAAAAGTGTGCAGAGGCTTAAAAAGAGGTACAAAGACAAGTATACTGTTACCTTGGACCAATAATAAATGTTGTGTTTAATATGTTGCTAGGATAGGCTTCCGTTTTTTGAATGGAAACATATGCAGATGCATCAAAAATATTTTGATAGAGACATAGAAAGAAATTTTAAAATTATTTAAAGTATATTGGATCTCCTATATCAAATGCCACATTAGTGGAATTCTTTCATTCAGCTATCAAAAACTGAAAATGTTAAATACTATTATAAAATACGTACTATAAAAATGTCATATATAATATTCATTACACATAAAAAAAGAAATCAGTATGTCTAAGTCAGT
This sequence comes from Atrichornis clamosus, assembly GCA_013400975.1. NCBI lineage: Eukaryota > Metazoa > Chordata > Aves > Passeriformes > Menuridae > Atrichornis > Atrichornis clamosus. The sequence continues at coordinate 308,956 of WBMZ01000753.1, forward strand.
TTAATCACAACCATTATGAGGGCTAAAACCTTTTGCAATAAAATCCTAGTAAAATGAAATATTAAGCAGTGCTATATTGTCTCCCTTTTTTTTTTCCTGCTCTTTCAGTCATCCTATAAGTGATGAGATTTTTTTTTGACCAACAGTTAACACAGAATATGACGTCAGACAAATGGCATGGAGTTGTTACTTAACCCTTGCATAGTGACATTCAAACTTAGTTCATCTATCAAGGAGCAATATAGATGTCCACAAACATTCTTAGTGCCCTCTCTTGCCTTTGTAAATCCATGGTATCAATGGACATGCACTGACTTTCCTCTGTGGAGCATCCAGCCACATAATACCCTACAAAGATTTGGTAAAAACATAGGCCCTGCCTTAATTACTGTGTGAATTCATTCTTAACTACCAGTGTCACTTTGCCTTCATCCTAATGCTAGTGTTGCTTTGTAGAATGATCTGCCTACCTAAAAATCAAAGCTGCAGGATTTTCTTGACAGTCTCATTCCCATTTCAGCTGGAGAAGTTCGGTAAAGCAGTGAATTATGCTGATGCTGCCCTCTCCTTCATCGAGTGCGGGAACGCTATGGAGCGAGATCCATTAGAAGCTAAATCTCCATACACCATGTACTCAGAGACTGTGGAACTCATCAGGTTAATGTCCTTTCTGTGATCATTTTCATCATCTCATTTCAGTCATAATTAGAACCTGCTATGTTTTAAAAAATACCATTTCAACGTATTAATGATTTGTCCAAGGCATCTTCATCTCAGAAGTCATCATAATTAGTTCTTGCCATTTTATTAATGTCATGGAAAATTTATAATTGATGGACACTGCTTTTATAAATTATCCCCTTTAGAGGTTATAATGTGAGTGTTATAATTTGCAATATTCATAAAATTAAAATTGAAATGTAGTGGGTGGAAGTAAAGTATAGTAATTTCACTGTTTGGCAATGACACTTGTCTTTTAAAAGGTGTAGTTTTATAATTCAAAACATTAAAGGGAGTCTATCAGGATTTCTATTACAAACCCTGGTTTTAGAGGTTTATAACTTGACTGTTAAAGAAAAAGAAAGAGCTGAAACTTAAGATACAAGATGATAGCCAGAGAGGAAGTTTCTGCATGTATTGTCTTGAAAACAGCATCTTTTTAATTTTAAAGGAATGTGAACCAGCTGAATTAATTTTAATACACTTTTATAGACTTGTAGGCTAGAATATGGATGAGAGAGCCTTTACTTACTAATAAAATGTCTGAATTATTATTTTAAAATCTGCTACTGTTCCTTGTAGCTGTTTCATAGTGTTGGCTCCGTAGAAGTAATAGTCTCCTGAGTAACTAAGTTTGCTTTACTTGAGCAAATTATCAAAGTGAAATCAAGCAGGATTCAATTTACTTGTAAGTAGAACAACAGGATTTTTCCTCTTCACTGTGATGCACCCTTGCTTTCCCCAGTGTATGCTGGGAATATCCCTGTTAATGTCAGTGTAATTACTGGTAGTTTGCACAAGAGAAAGAAAAAGAGGCAAATCAAGCCCTAAATATTTGGTTTTTAATATGTCAACGGCGTTTTTTCTAACATGCCAGATTATTAGGGACTGCCAAGATAATGCATGTTTTACATTTTGCATAAGTAGGTATTTGCATAATAAAATGTATCAAATCTTAAGCTCTTACTCTCAGGTAAATAATATGCCTGTTAAATATTTTAAAACATGGTTTTGCATTCTACGCTTCATAAAGAGAAGAAAATCTACAGAAATCACTCAAGAAAAAAATGATGTTCACTCAACACTTCATCCATGTTAAACCCTGGAGAGCAGAGGACTTCGAAAAGGAGCCACCTGCCTCTACTCTACTGTGCCCAAACTCATCCTGCATTGTGACAGCGTGTCCTGAACTACACAGCTGCAGTTGCATGGCAGGAAAAATTGTGTTTAAAGATATATTATTTAAAGAAGTGAGTGCTTCTTTGTTGGAGCCCGCATTTATTTTTGTTTTTTAAGAAAACCACACAGCACAGTTGAAAATGTTGCTCCTCTGTCCAGCAGTCTGTCTGTTCAGAGTGCAAGGACCAAAAAACTTATTTCCTCCAGGAGCCATAACATGTGCACCACTTCAGTCAGGGAATGGCAGCTCTGGGAGGCTCTCAAAAGGGCAGTACCTGCAGGGAGTCAGGGGAGGGCATGGCTGTGTGCTGGAGAGACTGGCACTCCTCGGCATCCACAGCCCCCCTGCCTTCCTGCTCCTGGCACAGTCCTGCTGCAGGCTGTGTCAGAGACAGACCTTGGCACGGAAGCAGCACCTGAACTGCTTTTGGAACTGCTTTTGCCTGCGGAAGAATCTGGAGACGTTTGTTGTAGTAGATCTCCAATATCTAAATAGCTAAAGTCAGGTGCGATTAATTCCACCACCTACCACCAAAGGTAGAGCTTAATTTACCAGCTGTTGCATGCAGCATCTTGTACCATCCAGTGAGCCTTATTTGTCCATTTGTGAGCCTGATCTGTCCATTTGATTGCTGTCAGTAGTCAGACGTGGACGTAAGGTGATTGCCCAGGTGAGCAGCAGGCTGGTACAGGCTCAGTAAAACTCCATGGACAAAAAGATAATTCCTGGGGGCTACAGTGGGTGTTAAATGTACACACCAAGTATGTGGTTGTGCACACAACACTTCCTTAGTGTGGCTGCTAACATAGATTTTTACTGTGTGATAACAAATAGAAGGAGATTTTTCTCACATTTTCTGCTCCCTTCATCAGAGGCACAGTTATCCTCTTTTGCATGAGCTGTGCCTGCCCTGAGTATCTGCATCAAACACCTATTTGTGAAAGCAACCGGAGCATCAAAGAGATGGGGAATATCAGAGATCTGACTGTCAAATGTGTTTTAAGTTAATGGTAATGCTAAAATCCCTAATGTATCACTGAAAATCCCAAAGAGACACAGATCTTTGTGTTTGATCCGATCCATCCAATCTGACCAGAACAACAATACAGAGAGCAGGTGGGATGGGACGTGGAGGAAGCACATCAGGAGCTGTGGTACAGCCCCGGGCTGGGGCTCAGGATGGGGTGGTGGGAGCGAGGCAGAGGAGAGCAGCACAGTCTGCCTGCACTCCATTACCCCCCTGTAAATGAGAACTCATCAAGACTGCCTGGATACCTTAAAACTTTCTTATGCAACACTGAACCCTATTACTTATTCTAACACAAGTACCTGTGAAATTGCATTAGGGCTCAGAACAATGATTTTATGCGATGAATTGATTTTCAAGAGACTAATGCACAGAATGGAGTATGCTCAGTTAAAGGAAAAAAAAGACAGAGGAGGTAGGAATACTCAATCCTTGATCATCCAAATGCTGGACAGCAGCAATTAAATAGAGAGGGAAGACCAAGTACACAAGACTCCTAAATTAATGAAACCAAGAATTAAAAAAGCTATGAACATGACCTTTCCTGTATTTAAAACCATTTTCAATATAAAATATATTTAAAGGTTTGAAGAAGCATTTATGAGAAGGATTTTGAAGATATTATTCAAGCCCAAAGTATTATATGTAAAACCTTACTATATATCACTTTATACTTCAGTACATATAGGGCCAAGATCTTACGCTTCTGTTCAAGACTCATCAAAAATGTTTGCAGGACTCAGCCTAGTTGTCTTGATATAATATCATTAATATGCCCAAGAGTAGTTCACCTGTTGGCCCAGAAAATTGGTTGGTGATTTACTTTAGCCCTCCAGATTTTAAGTGATTCTTTGTGTTGAATTTTACATTGATCTCATCATTACAGAACCTTGTGACCATTAACTGATGTATTTCTGTGTGTGGCTGATATATTTTGGTGTTTCTACTGTTCTTGGAAAGATCTTAACTCTCAATTTCATATCTCCTCACCTTTTCTAACAAGGTATGCAATGAGACTCAAGAATTTCACAGGCTCTTCTGCCACAGAAGGGGACAAGAAATTAGCAGTTTTATGGTAAGTCCCTTTGCGACAATGAGAGAAGCAGCTAAAATCTTAAGGAGGACTTTAAAAGTACTGAATTACTTAAGCAGCTTACGGAAGATCATTATTCTTGTTTTCCATTAAACTATTAAAGGATAACTAATGGATTTCTTCAGCAGCTGACTAAACATTTATTCTTCTAATTTATACTCTTATCAAGATGGGATTTTAATGCTTTTGACCACTTTTTTTTTCTTTCTCCGTTTGCTTATGTTTCAAAATGTAACCTTAGAACAGAAACTGCAAAATATAGGTCAGCTTTTTTTTTTTTTACAGTTTATAGGTTTCATTAAGCAATGGAATTAACATAATCCTTTCCTAATTACCACAGCTACCGATGCTTATCACTTCTCTACTTGAGAATGTTTAAACTAAAGAAGGACCATGCTATGAAGTACTCCAGATCTCTGATGGAATATTTTAAGGTAATCTTTATTCTGTTTAATTTATTGATATGAAATGAAATTCATACCAGCAGTGAGAGCTCTCACAAGTATAACTTCATGACTTAAAAGTCCCACATTTAACCTCTCCCTTGGGAAATGCAGGCAGGATGGCTGCCAGGGAGTGGGGACAGAAGTAAAATGGGGGATTTGTGGATTAGTCACTTGATTCAAAGGACCATACACAGTAATTCTACTAAAATAACATTATTCTCAACACCATGTAATGCTTATGCAAGCTTCTGATTCCTTCAAGGTTTCAATGTGCAAGTGATTATGAACTGACCCCCAGTGAACCATAATAAAGTAATTATTTAGGCTGTAGTTAGTTAAGTTTAGATTTTAAATTCAGTGAGATTTCCTGAAGCTTATTGCAGTCTCAGAGATTTCTCCTTTTATTCCTGTGGAACTTCAGATTACCTTATCTACATCTTAAATTGAGTGGAGATCTGATGGTCATGAGTTGAGGATGTTTTGTTTTACCTTGTCAAATGCTGTTTACCCAATGTAAGAATGACAAATCCTCACTGTTCCTGGATTTAGAGAGAAGTAGAATCTTCCTTCAGCTGTGCTGAGATTTTGATATTTATTTTTCACTGGTTAATGCTGTTTGAAGCATACATTAATTCTTTTACTTTATTGCTACATATTATTCTATAATTATGTAATTATACTGGCTTGTCAGCCCATCAGTTTTTTTTGTTGGTATTTTCAGCCTCTGTGAATTTGTTCCAGGCTTTGACATATTGGTACTGCAAACCAGTAAAACCTCTTAACGCTGCAGTTTTCATATTTTCATGTAAATGGTGATTAAATGGTCCTTCTGCTATAAAACTCCAGTACTATCATGGTAGCAACTACAGTTCTGACTTCCCGTGTGTCCTCTATGTGTATATTCCTGCAACTTCAGTAATGTTTGTCCTAATCTGGTGCTTAAATAGAGGCTCTCTTGTACCATTAGGAGTGCCTCTCTTGTGCTCATGAAGTTTGCAGTCAGGGATTTGCACAACAAATTAAATTTGAACTAGACACATTTGTAACCTCAGCATTTTCATGAAATGTATTTCACCCGCTTCAGATTTTATCCAGGATGAAAGTAGATTGTATCTTTAAAAAAGGACTATTAGACGAATAAACCTTTTCTGCAGAAAGTAATGATTTCTTAAAAGAAAAAAGAGGTAGGGGCAGGGGGGATTATCTTGCCTTAAAAACACTTTACTTTCTCTAGCTATGCAAACAGGTACAATAAAGAACATATTACTCCTCCCAGCATAAGACCATTTTGCTGTGTCTGCACAGAGAAAATGTCTTTTAATGTAAATTAAAATAAGAGAAAAAAAAAGAAAATGCAATAAAATAGACAAATCAGGAATGCTTATTTTAGGCATCCAGTTGCAGCTGAGTGTTTCAGTTAATGTTACAGTGTGTGTGCTATGGGCACTGTAACTCATTTGCTAGAGGCAGTGTTTGAGTGTACACAGATTATATGTTCAGGTTCTTTCTGTAATAAAGGCACAGGAGGAGAAAAGAAAAGAATGAGAGCTATTAACTGCATGTTAGTTTTGTATTGCTGCACCATGTTCTCTGTGTTCACTAGTAAGAATCTACAAATACAAATGAATAATACAAATGAAACAGATTAACTGTTTGAATAGAGTTGTTATTCAAAACTTTACACAATTTTAACTGTGAAAAGCAGCCCACTGTTTACAGCAGAGCTGGAGAGGAATCTTTTGGCTGAACTGTTTTTTATATTTTTGCTCACAAATACGACTTTGTCGAAATTGAAACCATTTGTGGACAAAACTGGTTCTGATTAATTTCCAGTTAGAAGCTTCAATATGATATTTCTGACATTTCAAAACAGAAAACAGCCATTTAATCATCAAAGCAATTTTGAAATTTAGAGACAACTTGTAGTAAAAGATAACTAAAGTGATACATTTTTAAAATTGAAATCAAACATCTTATGATTAGAAAAAGTGAAATCCTCTGATGTATTTCCCCTGAAAGTTTGAGGAAGATTTTTATGTTTTTGAAAATGTGTTGTCAGTAGTTACTGAAATATTTTTGCTAAATGTTTTCATTATCAAATAACTGCTTCCAATTGAGATCTAGTCTTAGTCTTGACACATCTATTATTTGTCTACAGATGCTGTTGGGAACAATCCCCAGACAGTAGAAATTAACAATAAAAGCTTCTTCTCCATCCCTGAAGACTTTCGAGGGCAGTTTAGGATCTCTCTCCTTCCCACATATGAGTGGTTGGCAAAAATACACACTAGAGATGCTGTGTGCTGTGAAACACCCATGTCACACTCACATCCTCTGTGACAAGCCGTGGTTTGGACAATGTTTTCTGCTTTGGTCAGAAATGTTGGGCTGTGAGCTGTGGTTTAGAAGTCAGTGGTAGTCTCTGTGCTCCACTGAACCTCTGTGCCTCCCATGCAAAGCAGCGATTACAGTAACCAGAGGAGTGTTGTAACAATGTGGGGAATACTTTGCAGAGAACTTGTAAAACTTGATTGAATTTTCACTGTGTGTGCTGACTTCTCAGCAAGGGAGCTGAGTGATTGTTTTCAGAGAGCACACATAGATAGCCTCAGCCCTGATACTGCCACTTTGTATGGAAACTAAGATACCTCTCAGTCTGAACAAGACTGGAAAAACCTGGGCTTTATTGTTGCTCGGCAATCTTTTTGTACAGGGTTTTACAAGGTGCTACACAGACGTGAAATGCAGAATGAGTAAGCAGGTAAGGAAAGTCAATTTGTGCAACTAAAATATATAAAAACAAAGGCATTCAAGCAGATTCTTACTAAAAATTTTATTTATATGACTATCTGAATCCCAAACCACCTTCCCTAGCAACTTGGGAGGGATCAATTTCTGTAAGGCATCAAGCCAAATTCTTTCTGTTTCTTACTAAAATAGTGAAAGTCCCCCTAAAGATAAGCAGCCATTTGCACTCTCAAGAACTTGCTTTGTAGAAAAAGTTTCAGTGGTAATTAAACCACTTCTTTGTGACCTACATCTGCATTTACTGGAACTTATTCCCTCTTTCATCAAGTGATTTTCAAGCTGCTGGTTGGAACCTACCAATCATCCACCAGCCACTTAATTATGGGACCAATGTGCAGAGCTGTTCTGCTCCATGCACTGTAGCTCTTGCAATGAAAATGGGGAGTGTTGAGCCTTGTGTCATCAGTATTCATGTACTTGCATCACCTGTATTTACGTTTTGGTTTTGTACTTACAGAACTCTTCAAAAGCCTCACAGGCCCCGTCACCTTGGGGCGGCAATGGAAAGTGAGTATTTTCTGCTGGGTCCATCTGTCTGGGAACAAGTGGTTCCAAGAGAAGGGAAAATGTTTTTGTGCCTCTAAAGGCAAAGGACAGGCCATGGGATCAGTGTTTTGGGAGCTACAGGTACATTTCAAGTATGTATCAGGAAGAAACTGTTCTTCTGGGCTACAGAATTGATCATACAGCTGCCTTGGGCTTGTGGGGGTGAGGAGCTCCCGCTGGACTAAATCAGGTACCCCTGTGAGCCATCCAGTGTGGGTGGGAAGGAAGAGCCCCCTGAAGTCTAAAATCAGACATGGTGGGTCTGTACTGAATTCTTTGACAGTTTGCTCCTCCAGCCAAATGAAGGCCATAAAAATATCTGTTAATTAGCTAGCAAGTACCATGTCATTTTAGGAAGCCAAAGCAAAGTTAACCTTCATTGCAATGATTTTTCAATGATTCGTTCAGCAATGAAAGACCAATGACTATTTCATTGATATATGGTAAGTGCTGTTTAATAAAACTGAAGGTATAATAGTGGTGAAAATGTGAAGGCACTTAGTCAGCCAGTTATCAGTGGCTTCATATGAACATTTAAACACCCTCACCTCAGATATGAAGTCAGCATAATGCTGTTATGGTCTGCTGTTCAGTGGAGGTGCACTGCTTCTGCAACCTTGCCTTTATCTTGCAATGTCTGTTGCCACTGACACACATTCCTCCTGCTCCTTTCTCCTGGTCACACATACAGATACAGGTAAAACAAAGGTCAAGGACTTCACTTTTCTTTCCATGTTTATTTGAGTAGGCTAAATTCTAGGTGAAAATGATTATTGTTAATGGTCTTGTTCTGGTGGTTCAGAAGAAGAAATGACTATTAGACACATCAAGGAAACAAAGTAGTAAAACTGTAGGAGGGGTTGAAGTTTAGCACACAAAGAACTGAAGTTTTCAAACAGACTTTGTTCTCAGTCAGTGCCAAACCAAAAATTCTAACATTTTGCTTAAAGTTAAATACTGTCTTGGATAATTCAGAATATTTTGGGAAGCATATATATATATATATATGTATATATATATATACTCCCCCAAATACAAAAAGTTGTTTTGAATATGTATGTATGGAGATATTTAAGTATCGATTATAACACAAACTAAAGTGATGAAATAAGAAATCACTTTAAATAAAAACTGAAAACATATTTTCACACGGGAAAAGCAACTTCTAAATTAAATTATTCATTATGTGCCAGTTTTTCAAGGCATTTAAATGTCTGTGAAACCTGGTATTGTAATAAAAATACATAAATGTTAACATGAAGTTTTAGTGCTCAAATAGACCACTGGAGCATAACATCTCTTTTGTTCCTTAAGAAGGGGCTTGTACATAAACATTTAATGGAGAAGTTATCCTTTTATTCCTGCCTATAATAGACCCCTATGAAGTGTGTGCTCTGCAGGTGATGACATCTCCCTCGCTATTTAAAGGAGCTATTAGGTGTCCAGGATTGAGAATAAGTGGGTTTTGACTGGAGGAGAAAATTCTTGTCTGGCCACAAAGTAGGCAGCAGAAACCCAGCCTTCAGGTCAGCATCACTTCTAACATAACACCCAGCTGATCAGTCTCTTCCCACTAACTTTGGAGATAAGGAAGTAAAGCTCTGAAAGCGCACATCTCTGTCTTTTATTCAGAGAAGGAAGCACTTGACATGTGAGAATAGCTGAATGACAAGGCCTTGTTATAACAGCATTATTGTGACTCCTGTGACCCAACACACAAAGACCACAGCTCACGCTCAGGTCTTCTGTCCCCTGCGTGTGGTTCCTGGTGCCTCCAAGGTTTGTCACAGGCCTGGTGCTGCCGTTGGCAGCCTGTGCTCTGCCTTCCCCAGGGCTACTTGCTCTATAGTTCACTCTTATTCCCCTGCAAATTTGTACCAGATGGGAAGGGAATTCACACACCACAGAGAAAAGACCAAACACCATTCAGGGTATGGCACCACTGGAGATGGATCAGCAGCCTGGTGCAGAACGGGGAGACAGTGGGGTAATCTCAAATCCTTTTTTTTTTTTTTTTTAACAAAGCAAAGCTTATCCATTGCCACAAAGTGCAGTCTGCTCAGGATCTCAAACCATCAAAAATCGCGGCTCAGTTTACTGGAATTCCTGCCTACTCTTGTTTGAAAGGGTCATGAACGTCTCCAAAGTTGGCCTGGGTTCCACCCTGGCAATGAAACAAATTTTCTCTGGTTTCATTACAGAAATGTTTCCCACCTCTAGCGACAGAAAGCACAAAATACAGAGATTTAGTAGACTCACCACAGTAATAATGGCTTTGCACAACAGGGTAAATCCAATGAACAATGTACTTTATTTGGCAGAAGTGCGTCAGCTTGTTGTAAGTGGCTCGAACAAAATACTCTTGGTCTCCTCAGATACTTCTCATTTTTAACTGCTCCCAGACATTCTAGTATAGTTCAGCTCTTCTGTGCATTACAGACACTGTGGCACGTCAGGTAACCAGGATGCTTTGAGACTTAAAACATTTGTGCATTGAACTCTAACACATAAGCTGGGTAAAAAGCTACAAGCTGCCAAATCAGCGTGGTCTGTAGCTCTGGAAAAAGAATGTACCACGGGAGCTTGTTGTTGGCCACAGGTAACAGCAGGGCACTGCTGGAAAACCTGCAGCAAAAACTGTTGCCATCGATGCTTTTCAGCCCAAGGCTGTGCCGTGGTGTCAGTCTGTGCTGCAGCACCTGTGAGGTGTCAGCAGGTCGGTGTCCAGGCAGGGCCACTGACAGTGGCCTTTGTGGATAGAGGTCAAGCCCTCCTAACCTGGGCTTTGGATCAGGCCCAGTGACTCTGAGTGAGCTCAATGCTCTTGCACAGCATGAGGCATCTGCAGCCACCTGTCCAGGGAGGGCTTGCAACATCCCTGTCTGCAGAGTTTTGGTGTCTTTGCTTCGTGCAGAGTGTGCTGGGAGTGTCTTGGCCCTGTGTCTCAAGTGTATTCCACAGAAAATAGAATGTTTTTGTTCAGGCAAGTGCCTCCAAGTGGATGAATGAAGTTACATCCATATGGGGCTGGTCACCAGTGCTGTGCACCAAGGCTTGGTACTGTTTCATATCTCTACTGGTGATCTGGACAAGGGGGTCGAGGGCACCCTCAGTCAGTTTGTGGATGACGCCAAATTGGGCAGGAGTGTGGACCTGCTGAAGGGTAGACCTTGTTACTTCTACCAAGTTATAGGATAAGAGGAAATGCCCTCAATTTGTACCAGGGGGGGTTCAGGTTGTAGATTAGGAATAATTGCTTCAGCAAAAGGGTTGTCAAACACTGGAACAGGCTGCCCAGGGACTTGGTTGAGTCACCTTCCCTGGAGGTATTTAAAAGTATCTTGGTGTCAATGTGGCACATGGGGGCTGGTTTAGTGGTGGACTTGGCAGTGCTGGGTTAACAGTTGGACTTGATGAACTGAAAGGTGTTTTCCAACCTAAACAGTTCCATGATCCTATAAATTTTCAAAGAGAATAGCTGTTTTGTGAGAGTTCAGCACCGCACAGCTCTAAACAAGAGCGTGCTGTGCTGACCGCCGCACTGCCTGCAGTCAGCAGGTGATTTCTAATTGATGGTGTTAGAATTAAAGGAAAATCTATATTAGAACATTAGTGCCACACTAAGTAGGTAACTTAAAACACTGCTCTGTACAGAACTGTGCAGATGAACTGTAGGCAATTAGAACAAATCTCCATAGCCTTAAAGAATCCTATGGAGATATTCATAATCCTACGGTACCCTCAGGTCCTAATACTGCTCTGCAGGGTGCTTTTAAGACTTGGTCTTTACTTATTGTGGTGACTGTTTTCAGAGGAAACTGTCATTGTGGTTTTCAGAAAATACTTCGATAATAAGCCAATACTGCACATTTTCTAACTGCCATTGCAGCTTCTGGCAGCAGGTAGAAAAATCATTACAGCTATGAGATGCTTCTTTCTCTGAAAGATTGCTCTATTTTTATGATAGATTTTTTTTTTTTAAATAACAAGTTCATTTAAAGAGAGAATTAAATCCCTTTTTTACTTTCAGTCATTCCCAGTTTATAAGCTCTCCTTTCTCATAAAGCCAAGAGGTACCACTGCACATTCCCAGCTGGGGTGCAGAGTTAACTTTTCAAGAGCCTTTAGGATGGCAGTGAAATGGGGGTGTGAGGGGAACTCACTGTCTCTTTGCCTCTCACAGGAGCACAGAAACACCCTCGCCCATGTCCCTGAGCCCATCCCCTGTCAGCTCTGCTGGAAGCAGCACAGGCACCGCCGGCTCCTCCTCGGCAGGGACCATCACCATCCCTCAGCGCATCCACCACATGGCTGCCAGCCACGTCAACATCACCAACAACGTCCTGCGCAGCTACGAGCACTGGGACATGGCTGACAAGCTGACCAAGGAGAACAAAGGTGCCCCACTCCGCTTTTGTTTTTGTCCCCTTTGGCTCAGCAGCTTTAGCTTTCTCTGCGCTCTCTAGATTTGGACCCAGAACCACCGCATCTAAGAGCACAACTGTGACAGCTTGAGCAAACAGACCAAATCTGCTTGCTGGTCGCTGTAGCCAATGCGTGTCTTCTCTTGTCAGGCACAGAGGGGGATGTGTAACACACGCTGAACATGGGGTTATCAGAGCAGCTGGCAAATAATTTAGCGAACACAAGCCCCAAGTGATGAGAGCTTTTAAGTCTGCAAATTCGTTCACAGTTTCAGCCTCTCCTGGAGCACCGAGGTTATTTTGAGACTGCTCTGTCAACGGGTTTAAGGCTATTAAAATGCTAGCTAGGATAATAAGCAAACATTAGATGTTATGTTTATGCAGGGAGTCCGATTAGGAGATGTCCACTGAAAGCCATGACCTTGACTCTCCTATGATTGGATTGCAAATCTGCTTGTTTATTCCTAACAACAAAATGTAAGTCTTTACCACAGTTGTTTCAAAGGAGTTTTGGCAAGCAGTTTGTAGCTGGGTTGTATCAAGTATAGTGGAGTGGCTGAGATATAACTAAGGGACAAATTTGGCCTGTTGTTGACCAGCTGTGAACTTCCTCATGATAATGTAATTATTCAGATTCCAGCTTTGGACTTACACAAATCACTGAGAAAGCTCCCTTTGACACTAGAGGTGCAGAGCCTAACTAGGAAATATTCTCCTCATGAGTTGGCTCATTCTCTTAAATTATAGTGAGATTTCAGATGGCCGACTTGTCCTGACAAATGTGCTTGCTGCGTGCAGTTTGATCTTACTCCCATTAATGTCAGTGGCAAATTTCCACTGATTTAGAGAAACTGAGCTTGAGATTTATAGAGTTTTATGTCTGAATGGTGGGTCATAATGATCTATCCCTGGATGAGGAACAATAATAGAAGTTCTGTCCAGTCCTCCCCACTGCTTCTTGTCTTTGTTCTCATTGATTAATTTAGTAGCAGTGCAGTCATTTTGGATTTTTTCCATAGCTGCATCCATTTTCACAAAATGTGAAAGCGATTCCCTGTCAAATGTAATGCAGAATGTTACAGTGGGAATGCAGAAGGATGCCCTGATAGGAGGAAGAGATGGCGATAATCTTGTAATTAGCCCTGTGTGTTGTGGAGTTGCTAAATGTTCTACTTGGTATTAAATCAAAATAGCTCAGGCATTCAGCCAGCAGACAGAAAATGTACCCAGCCACTGCTATCAGTCCTAGGGCTGGATGAGAAAAAACCTGCTGACTCTCTTTCTGCATTTTCCTCCCTACACTGTTCTTTGTTCTCATTTTGATTTATGATCAAATAAACCCAATTCTGCAAAGCCATATAGGAATACTCTTTATTCAGATGAGCAGTCCCTTTGACTTTACTGGGACTGGATGCATGAATAAGGGTTTCTCACATGAGCAAGACAGTTAGGGTTGTGACCTATTCTTTCATATCTTGTTTCACAACCTGCAGACACGTTACAGGGAATGCAAAGTTCGTGTTACTTCAAATTTCATTTAAGTATTATAAACCGTTGGAGAGAGATCAGAGTTTCATACATGGTATAGCGTGTCTGTCTTTACATTTTGTCTGGAAAGATATCTCATTTCTAATTAAGTACTTGATTTAAAGTTGCATGCTTAAGCACAAACTGCAATTTGAAAAATTCATGGTGTAGCAAAAAAGTATATGAGAACTGTTGTGGTACTCTGCAGGTCTTCGTCGTACCACATGAGGGATTCTCTTTAAAAAAGGGTGTATTCAAGACACTTTGACATGAGAAATGTTACAGTGTTTCATGAAACCTAGCTGCAAACGTTTTAGTAGATGTCATTTACACCTCTCAGATAATTCAAAGCACCCGTCCCTTGCTGGCTGGGACAGGGCTCATCCCTTTCTCCGTGGTGATCTCTAGTCCACCTTTGCCAGCTGCCCAGCTGTCTCAGCTCTGCTGCTCTGCCCAAGCTCTGCTGCACTGGCCTGTGGACTGGCAGTTCAGAATGTCCCATGACAGCAAACAGGATGTGCAAACCCCAGACTCTGCTGTGGCTCCCAGGTACAGGACAGATATCTTGGTCTCTCTCTCAGGAGTTGGGCAGTCAGTTCATTATAAAAAATGAGATTTCTCCCTCTCCCCTTGAAATAAGAATGGTCTCAAAACCAAAATAAACCACAAACCCATAATGAAACCATGATTAAGATAAAAATTAAATTCCTTAAAGAACCCAACAAAACAAACAGATCCAGTCACATTTCTGTTGTTTTGTGGTCAGCTCTCGTTGTTTCTGTTGTCTTCTGAATCAAAGGGTATGTCTTGCATAAGAATATGTCCCTGATGAGCTAGTAGCGATGAGTATAAAAATGTGGCCTAATAGCCTTTGCCTCTGGGCCTTACTGCTGTCATAGATGTTTCTTAGGTCATGCCCATGCAGTCACAAGAAATTTCTTCCATGTTGCAGGAGCTGTGCAGCCTCCCCTTGTCCACGGCTGTCAGTTTAGGGTTTGTGCTCCCCTGAGCCTGCCTGCACACTCCCAGTTCGGGCCTGACTCATGTCCAGCTGGCTCAGAGCAGCAGACAGAAGCCTTTCTTTGTCAGCCTGACAAAAGATGTGCCATGAAAATAAAAATGCATAGCAAGAGGGAGAACAGAAGAACTGTGATCTGCCAAGCTGATCTGGTTTGAAAAGGAAAGCAGGAACATACTGCCATGTACCTCTGGTGGAATTTCCCATGGTCAGTAGAGTTGAAAGTGTGGGGAAGAATAGATGGAACTTGACATAAATCTGCATCTGTAGCAAACCAGACTAAACTGCAGACTTCCCAAAGCCCATGGGCTGGTTTGTGCTGGATCACCTAAAGTGGCGTGGTTCACCATCTATAACATCAAACCCTCAGCTGACTTTACAAGATCAGATCATTTTTTTAAGCTTCCAAAGATAGCAACAGTTTTTCTCTACAGTAGAAAACTATCAGCTCTGTAGGGAGCAAGACCTGCTCTCTCACGCATAAATTTATTAAGTGGCTTCAGTGCATGCAGCTTTTTCAAGAAATGTTAACCTGAAATTAGGCTTTAAGGTGAATTCTCAGTGTTTAAAGTAATTATTGTTTATGAGCCTAGAATGAGACCTCTAGAATGCAAGCAAGATAGTGCATTTTTTCACTTCTAAATGTATTGATTTTACACTGGAGGAGGGGAATAAAAGACAGAGGAAGGAAGATTAAAAGTAGCTGCTGGCTGCAGCATCTGAACAGCACTGGTGCTAGCCCTGAGCTCTCATTATGCTTGCCTCCAGCCAAATCACTTTGTGCTATGATACTGCTGTAGCTCCCAAGCTGACCAGGGTCAGGCTGTCAATACTTGGATAGAAGACCTCAAAGCAGCACTTACTCGCTGAAGAAAGTACTGATAATGATTTTGTACTTGGCATCTGCTCTCCCCAAGTGCAGCCAATGCAGTGCTGGCTGGCTGAGTGCACTGGATTTCAGACAGGGTGGGAATGTGAGGGCTCAGCCATCGTTATTTTGATTGTTGGTTGTTATCTGAGCTCTGAGGGGCTTTAACTAAGAGTGGGCTCCCACTTGCCTAAATGTAGTGTAAGTGTTGTATATGTGGGAATGCCCGTGCCCCAGTGAGCCTAAGAGCTGTGGGAGAACACAGGACACAGTTCAGTTCTCCATTGACAGCAATTAGGAAAGGTCTGTTGGCCCTAACAGCATTAGTCTTTCACTCAGAGAGCATCTAACACATGGCATAAAGTAAACTGGTGTGTCGCTTCCTAACTGTGGCTCTCTGTTTAGTGGCCTCCTGTTGACCCTTCCCAACAAGGAATCCCAGGGCTGGGATTCTTCTCCCTCAAGGGTTCCCGTCTCCAAGATGTTATTTTCCTGTTGTTTTCCTGCTCTTCTGTTCCTTCTCCCCTCCCATCTCACACACATCCTCTGGGGCCTGCAGCTGCAGGAGGATGAGCAGGGGGCCAAAACTGCTGCAGTGGCAGTAACAGAAATTGGAGGGTGGGGAAAAGAGCAAGAAAGGTCTTCTGCAAGATCCAGACTAGCTCTTCATGCCTGGTAGAGGGTACAGCATGGAAAAGGAAATGCTAGATTTCATTGCCAGCTATTTAAATCATACAGTCAGCAGACCTAATCTCAAAAAAACTGACAGTGCAAATCAGCAGAGTTAAAGGAAGACTACTGGCAACCACTTGTACCATCCTGTGGTAGACTTCCAGCATGGATAATCTAATTTGGTCTGTTTAACTATATTGTTGTCATTTAAATTGTTTCTTACTGACCATGTGCTCATGTGCACAACTGTCTCGAGAACTCACTGATTGCAACGTGCTGCTACTGAATGGGAAATCGTGGTAATACCTGTATTTCTGTACCATTGCCTGAAACAATTGCTTCTGTTTGTTGTGTATTGCAGAGTTCTTTGTAGACCTGGACTCAGTGATGGGACCCTTAACACAACACAGCAGTATGACCAATCTGGTTCGTTACGTTCGCCAGGGACTCCACTGGCTCCGCATTGAGGCTCATTTGTTGTAGTGACTGCTGCCCTGTTCATGACATCCCCATTCTTCTACCTCTACCAGCGCAGAGACGATCACTGGTGGAACTCCACTCATTTTTGGAAGTTTATTCATGTAACTTCATTTTTATTGCCTTTTTTAATATCCTATCTATTGGAAGTAGAAGTCACCATAAATGAAACTTATGACTCAAGAGCAGTATGTGTTGTACCATCCAATCATTTTCGACAATTTTCTATGCCTTGTGTCTCCTGGATCCTGCCATCCTTATGTGCTTTATGGAACGGTACATTCCCTGCAGTATTGTTTTAAGTCCATGCTGCCTTCAAGTGAAAACAAAAAAGCACTTTGAGAAGATATGGATTCCTGAGAAATAGTACAAAGCGTCTTAAATATTTGAGGGTATATATGAGAAGTCCCTTCTGAAATAAATCAGTAGAAGTTTTAGCTATTCATTCAAAATCATCGTCTGAACCTGAACCAAGCTTTTCGACGCTTAATTCTGGCATCATTACCTGACTCAGTACATTCCTAAGATTTCATACTTCCTATAGGTTTAATCTCTAAAAGAGAACATTGAATATCTTACAGGTACATAATGTAAGATCACCAAAGGTGTTAAGAGGTAAAAGGTTGAAGGAATGCCTCATTAAAGAATGATGACACACTATGCAATGAGGTTTTGATATTCCATTCTTCCTGTTTATTGTTGGCTTAATAATTTCAGTAGGCAGCAGAATTTATTGCAGTTTTTAGGCAGTTTCAAAATATTAGCTTTCTTAGTCTTATCTACCATTCCTATACTAATTCTGTGAATTTTCTTTCTGTTTTACTGTTTAGTCTCAAACAAATACTCATGCAAGATTTTTCTTCATAGAACAATCTCTCCTTGCATAGTGACTCACTGAAAGCAGATTTTAACAGGACTGCTGCACTCTAAGCTTTGATATTGTATGTAAAAGTCCATTAATAAGTGTATGCAGATTCTTCATGAAACTATCTAGAAGTTTAACTAACCAGCTACTGTTGAAACATTATAATTCCATGTGGCATCAATTTTCACCTGTTCTGTTCATTTCAGAGCTCTAGAAATGAACAGTGTTATCTTACTATCTTGAAAACAATGTCAAATTAAATAAAATCACCAGATTTACCCAAAAGCAATATAACATTTGTTTAATAATGGCCATGAATACTTCAGTCAGATTACCTATTTTCCAAGCTATGCATCTGTTTACCCACGCTGTCATGTTTTGGACCATTCCTCTAATGCGTGAATAATAATGAGACAATTCAGATAGAATTTCAAAGCAATTGTGAATAAATTGCACCATTTCACATTTGCTCTTTCCTCTTATTTTTTTCCCTGTTATAAACTGCACTGCTCTTCTGGTGCCACTGCAAGAAGCGCTGGTGCATGAAACAAAACAAAATGAATTTATATCAATAATTCACAAGACTTTAAATGGTCTCATCTCATTCTTGATATAACGCCTGCATACCTTACTGAACTGTAAATTCCATTTCTATAAACAGAAAATGCTCATAGCAATGTAAATATTATTCTGTCTCATCTCATTGAAATAATACAATGTGTGTATTAAATACCATCCAGATATTAGTTAATTGCAATTACCTTCTGCTATATAAACCTGTATATTCTTTAATCTGGTGAGTTATTGGATTCTGCTCACTGGGTTGTGACCAGATAAATAGGACAAATTTGCATTTAAAAGGTTCAGACTGTTAAGACCTTTAGAGGAGGCCTTGGATATTTGCAATAAGAGCAGTTTAAGGACTCTGCCCAGTGCACATTTAAGACAAACATATCTGTAGCTGTTGTATATTAGCTCCCTGTAGTACTACCTTTTCTTAAAAGTCAGTAATTCCTAACATTTTGTTCCACAAGACTGTATTGTAAACATGGCCAATATGCATCATTAGAGACATCATGCAGTTTAGGGTTTTCTGCAAAGGACATTTGCAGAACGTGCACATCCTGTATTCTCTGCACATTCCTGTTCCTGGAGTGGTCGATACACCTTTATCTGTTCTCTGAGGGTTTCGGTAACATGGCTGAAACCTGAATCTGACGCATTGGTCACACTGACTCTGGCCCCGGTAGCTAATGAATAAAACCACGGCAGTGAGAATTATTCAGAAATGTAGATGAAAGGTGGTTGTTGGGGGTATTTTAAAGAAAAAGAAAGCAAAACACTTGAATTTTATTTCTTTTTTTCCACAGGTTGGGTACTTGAGATGAAGTAGTGTTGGGCTGGTTTTGTCATAAGCCAGAGTTTTCCATTCTTTTTGCAACTAACTGTTTAGTCTAATTAAGTGCACTGTAGTCACTTGCTCTTTTAATGTAGACTGAAATCCTAGACTTCCAGGCATTTATGAGGAATAGTGACATCTTGAAAGACAGTCTTTAGACAGGACTGTTCAGAGTTAGCTGCAGTCACTCAGTGAACACCATGTATTATCTTTCCACTGTTGCTTGTGGTAAACAGGCTCCTATCTCTAAATTTACCCCGTATTCACAATCTTTTGTTTAAACAGCTTAAGGAATTAGCCCACCTGATTTTGTATCCTGTGACTTAGGTTGAAATGTATGCTGAATCAATGGCATGATGATGATAAGTCCAGCAGTCAAGTCTAGGATCACAAGCCAACTTCCTATTTAACAGTCTTGTTTCAAAAGCAGCTTAGAAACAAATTAAATATGGAGAGTGAATTACGAACTTATCCCTGGGGACGATGCTTCTTTTGGGTTAGTTATTAAGGATTATTGCACTTTTACAGGCACTATATTCATCTCATTTCAATTGCCAACATGTCATCTTCGTGGAATCATTTTACCCCTTAAAATATTACTTCCAGCAGAGCTGATCAAATGAGATTGTTTGTTTCAATCCATGGGGAAGCAGCATGTCTGTGCTTGGGCATTTGCAATGTCTGTGCTTAACACTGCCCAATTCAGGCTTTCAGATTCATGAACTAAGCACTAAAAATTACAAGATTGGCTTAAAATTGTGGGTTTGTTTTTTGGTTTTTTTTTTTAATAAACTCTTTGGTTCTTGTATTGCCTTCTGGATACTGAGCTTTGAGACTGATTTCATAACACATTTTCAGGCATTTTCCAAGCATGCCAAGGGCTGAAAATGACACATTTGTTTTTAATAGTGATAAACTGGGACAGTGATGTAATCTCTTGATTTTTGTAGCTGGGATTTAAGAAGGACACCAAGCTTCATAAAAAATAGCTGAACTGACAAGACTGTCGTTTGTGACCCATGCTTAAGGAGGTTTGGAGCAATATCAAGAGTTCAGCAGTGAAGAGAGCAGGCCTGTAAGCACTAAACTCAGGCATTTGGGGAGCTCCATGGGTGTGAGATTCAAGGGCAGCAAAGTCCTAAGTGCTCAAGAGAGGCATTTACAGAGCACTTGACCTCCACCTCAGGGGCTGCAGCAGTCTTAAGTATTTGACAATGTGCAGGCAGAATATCCTGCTCCAGTGCAGTGAACATCTCCAGCCATGTGATGTGTGTGGGGGGCTCGAGAGCAGGGAGCAGAGGGAAAGTCTTTTTGTGATAGTGTTGGTGGCAACTTTCACAGCTTGCTTCTTATAGCTTATTTCACTTTACTTACATGTTCTTTGGACTGCCACTTATTTAAATATTCTCTCTGTGAATATATTGTCTCATTTATAAATTATCTCCTTTGAAAGATAGACACAGGTCTGTTGATAGTCATGTGAGGGTTTTTTAAAAATAAGATTTGGTATATTCATTCCTTCTAAAGAAACAAAATATGGCAATTGAATCTGGACCTTAATTTTCATGAACCTTAATTCTACAGATTTTATGATGTTCTTCTGTTATGACAGTTTAGATTCACTGATGGTTTTAGGTGCTTTGGAAGAAACATTTTTTGTGTGTTTTTATCAGCATTTAATGCTGTCTAAATCCAGTTACTAGTTTTGTGAGTGTAACTTAACAGATAAGGTAAGGATTCTGACTTAAATATTAACATACTTCGTTACTTGGAGTTCAGGAGAAACTCCTCTACACACAGCATTGAAGCAAGCAGGAGTGTGAGTGTGAGTGTGTGTACACATCTGTGTGGATTTCTGTGTGGATTTGCAGCAGAAAGTCCCTGCTCATTAATTCATAGCACAGGAAGAATTACATGTAGTTGTAAAGAGAAAGCACTCCTACCACTGCTGGTGGTAGTGGCATTATTCAAGTGTTCCTCTGTAGTTTGTGTTTAGTCCTGTTTGCATCTACTGGCTCTTGCAGACAATGAAGGTGTGGCAGAAAGTAGCAACAGCTCTGTCATCTTGGTCCTGTGGTCTCCAAAGTCAGTGTCAAAACTGGACGTGCTGTCAACATGCTGTTTTTCAGGTTAACTCATTTGCCATAGACCAGTGTCTTGAAGTATTAAGAAAGACAAATATTTCACAAGTCACCAAAGAAAATTCGTTGTTCTGAAGCAAGTGTAGAAATGTCCCATCTGTATGCAGGCTGCAGACTGAGGGGTCATTGCAAAGGGACTTTTCCCTCTCACAGCATCTCCCTGACCTCACCTGAATGTACTGGGAGGGAGGCAAAGGGGATGAAGATGGGAAATCAGTCTACTGTCCTTATGACATCTTCCAGCTTTTTTTTACATGCTATTTTATAAATACAAATAAAACTAGTCTTAATGTTGGGAGGGCTCAATTCCTCTGCTTCCAGTACTCCTCCTGAACTTCCATGATGTAACCAGAGCACTATACACACCAATGCATATAGGCATTCTCTGTTGTCTAATGAGGTACTGCCATAGAGTGGCATATTTAGTTATGTCACTAGATACTAGCCTATATGTATAGGCTAAAAGCTGTTAGGGTCTCCTTCATTATTGAAACCTCCCTGCCACTGAATGCAAAATGTTCCTGCCTGACTTAGTAGTCATCTTCCCCCTGGTATCCTCGTCAGACCTGCCGTTCTGATGGACTCAGTAGCTTTACTTAAGCCATTTTGTTTCTGAGATGTTTTGTCTTCCAAGATCAGTGATTCTGATCATCTCACACCAGTTTAAACCCCTCGTGGTGGCTGCTGAAGTCGGGACAGATTGAGTTCAGATCTTGCGTACAACTCAGGGGATGATGTGGCCCTATAGATGGAGATGAGAGCAAATTCAGGTGCAGATGAGTTACTGCATAAAATTGGTGTCAGATGAGAGTCAAGCCTGGCCTCATCAGGAGGCACTGCAACAGAAATACTGTGGTGTTAAGCTGCTTCCCAGAACCACAGGGTATGTAGTGACATGTCAGGCAGCTCATTGGCACTGTAATCATATTAGACAATGGGAAAGATGTCAAGAGTGCTTTTAAGAAAGTGAGGCAAGCAGGTGTGGTCTGGCATTATGAATTTAAACTGTGTGTGCTTCTTGGGAAAGGGCACCCATTACTGTCGATGTGTCCTGCAAAGTAACACCTATACCATGGTATCCTGTGAAATCAGAATACATCCAGTTCTTCAGTCCAGCTCAGAGTGCCACCACATGTCACAGAGAGCTAATTCTTGTCACTGCCCTGAAGTCACCATACAGTTAAACCATTATTTTTCCAACAAAAGCAAGCACCAAGCCCAAAGGCCCAGCGGCCAGCTCAGGTAGCATTATGTGACCTGTTGTTGCCTCCCACAGGCTGTGGAGCCACACAGAGCTCCCTGGGCCCTCAGCCTGTGCTGGGTGTTGGACTCCTGTAGGTCTGTGTGGAGTGAATCTCCACACAGCCCAGTCCACTCTACTGGGGCACCAGTGCTGTGCCCGGGGGGACTGAGGGACCCCAGCCCCACCGCCTGGTGAGCAGAGCTGTGGCTCTGCATTGCTTTCAGGTCTTGGTCTGTTGCAGCTGCACATGGGACTGGGATTTGAGCACTCGCTTGTACTTGCACTGCATCTGGAAATGCCAGTCAAGTTGACAGAAGCCGTGCACGCAGTGACAGCAGAGAACTCAGACCGTGTTCACTGTACACAGCATTGCAATTTAAATTGCAGTGTCCACAGGACCACGCCTGCTCACAGGACTCCAACTGAGTCCTACTGAGGCCAGTCTCAAAAGCCACAAGTGGACAATGCAGCTGTTTGAGACTTGCTTTCTTCTTTGATTTTAACTGAGTTCCTCTCTCTGCAAGTTCCATAACCTCTCTGTGCCAGATATAAGTCATTGCTGTGTGAGTGTCACCCTGTTGCAATACCATTGAATTTCCTTGGCCCTATTCCATTAATTTCCACTCAGTTATTTCCTTCTCTCAATTAGAAGGAAAGTCAGATCTGAAGTGAATTTAGTTGTTTTATTGGACAACAGTGGACCGAAATTTGAGCTAGGCAAATGTAAAGTAACTTGGTTTAGCTGGTGGAATTCATGGCACCAAATTCTGCTGTCATGTGGCAGTAATGCAAGACTTATGGAGCTTGCTGCATACTGTTTATCAAAGGAGAAGCTGGTTAACAAAAATAAGGCATAGCCTTACTGGAGTTAAGTTTATTGGGCCAGAATTTCAGTTGTGAAATTCAATTAATTCAATGGAATTACACCCATTTTTGTTCTGTCTGAGCACTCATCTCACTGAAAGTAGTTCAAGGTCTCTGGACTAGAGCTGGAGTAACTGCAAGCAGATCTGCTCTGCAACCAGACCACATGTTGACTCAGCCCTTGCTCAGGGAAACCACCATTGACTTCAGTGGCAAGTAACACGATGTTACAGACGTGGAGAAGCTTTGACCCACTGGCAGGAGACATTTACCCTTGAATTTATGAAAGAATTGAATGGTGGATAGCAGCACAAAAGTTTTATTTATAACAGAGGTGGAGTACAAGTTCCTCAGCTGGTGTAAACTGGTGTAGGAGTACTGATTTCAGTGGAGTTAATCCAAAATACACACACCAGGGAGCAAACCCTCTAACCCCAGACTAATTTTTGCCAATATATCTCTATGCAGATAAACTCCCAAAGCTTTTATCGTCATGCCTTTTTACTGATCATGCCATTGAAATGATTAATGTACCATAATCCTTGCCTGTAAGGAAATATTGTACTTTGCAATGCTATGCAGTATACAGCACATCATAAAACTGCTTTAGACCACACAGTCTGGAGAAGCGTTATCAGAAACGAGGCTAAGAGAGCGTCTTTTGATCTGATGTCGATTACACCTCACTCTGCACTTCCACAGCTGAGTTCTTCATACAGACTGAGTGATGGCTGCACATTTCTGATGACTGTGGGCCAAAGCTTCAGCTGATGTGCCCCTAAGTAGCTCTGTAGCTGTCAGTGCTGATTTACACCAGCTGAAGAACCAGTCCTCTCCCTTTTCACACCGTGCTGCATGCCCTAATGCAGCTTTATAAATGCACACTGAGGCTGAGTGTATATGGAACTATTCTGATTCAGCACCAGATAATCCCTGCTAAAAGAATTGGAGGGTAATTTCTGCCTGCCATCTAGGCTTGCATATGTTTTGGTTTTAACTAAAAAGCAAGTTGCAATTTCATTACCTCCCAGCTTAAATACTTACTGGCATCAGCATTAGCTTGCATAGAAAAATGGCAAATAAATTCAAACATATCATAAATGCTCTCAGTCTAGAGATGGAATCTGTTACTTTAGTTCAAAGACATTGCAGCAGGCTAAAGTGCTTTTTCCAAGCCAAATGGGTTCTGTACATTTAAAAGTCATGGCAAATATTTGTCTAGGCCCAGTTCTGCTGTTCTTCCCCTGAGCATCCTGGTCGGCAGGATGCTCTGCAGAAGTCCACAGAAGTAACTCTGTGAATTGGTGCTCAGCACACAGATTGCATAAGCAGCCACTGAATATGTTAGGTTGCTGCAATCAGGGGTTTAATTTTAGCCATATGTATCATTTGAGGACACTTAAAAATTATGTACATTTTATCCAAGCTGACAGTCCTTGTATTTCCATAAAATATTGTATAATTTATTCCTGTCTGTATTTTTGACATCTCTGGATTGCATATCTTCTACTGAATCTTAAATGCTGTTTTTTTTAAAACCCACATTCAAAAGATCTAGGACATGTCATCACAGAATATGAAAACAAGTCAAAGATCTGGTGATGTTTTGCTTTGGTTTTGAGCTCTCCTTCAGTTTGTGTTTTGGCTTTGGCTGTGGTACTCCCAGAATTTTTGAAATGGATCAATTCAATTCAAGTTGCTTCCTGTCTTTTGGGGGAAAAAAAAAAGTAAAATACAACTAAGGTTCAGGAAAAGCAATCCTGGCAAACTCGGTGGGTGTTTGCTCTTCCTAGCTGTCCTGATTTTTTTAACCCTGCCATGTTGGGAGTAGTCTAGTGTGTGGGTTCTCTTACCCACCATTTCTGGCTGTTGTGGCAAATACTGTTTTTTCATTTTTTTTTCTTTTGTGTGTGTGTGTGTGCGTGCGCATGTATAATTAACCAAAATATCAGGAAAATTTATATATGCTTTCTTCTGATTCCTGGAAATAGAGCAACATTATGACCTTATGGTCTTCCAGCAAAAGTCAGATTTAATTTCTGCATTGCAGTGCAACTTAATTAGCTATTGGAATTAGATTATGGTTTACTAAATGGCCTTTTACCTTATGTTCTTATGTTCTTACTTTTTATTTACTATTGAAGTAGCCTTTTTTTCTCATGTGTGCAAGTATCATATCAATAATCATTGCAATTCCACAAGGTGTCTTTGTTCTGAACAAGCATGTTATTCTTGTAAAGTTTTAAGTATAAGTTAAGATGTTTTGTACAGACCAAGGTAACTGTTAAAATGTCAAGCAATTACTGAAATGTTGTATAGTTATAAAAGTTTGATTTCTTTTGCTTTATATGTATAAAATTGTATCTTGCTTGTTTTGCTTTGTATTTCCAACGTGTTGCACAATTATGCATTTTGTTTACATTTGTTCCTTCTTCAGAAAAAAAAAAGAAATAACAGTAATACTTTATGTACAAACATTTTAAATGTACTTTTGTTGTTTTTAAACACAATGTCTCTGTATAAATAATATTGGTTGAACTGGTACATTCGTGTCTCTCATAGAGGGATTAATTATACTGCCAGTGCATTGAATTATTTAAAAAAAAAAAGTAAAATAAAATTTTTATGAAAATGTAACCCATTTTATCACTATAAATTATTCTGTCTTCTGCTATTTTCTCATTCTCCTCCCAGGATACAATAAGTATGGTACAGTAAGTACTGTTTGTGGGAGAGCTGTCATTGGTTTTAATTTTTAATCAATGTGTTTGTGTCATTGCGGCAACTTTAAATGACTCGATGTTAGAAAATAATGTAGTGCTGATACCAGCTGTGGGGTAACAGGATCAATAACGTGCTTTCCCCATCCCTGAGGGGCCTCAGCTGCAAGACAGCAGCCTCAATCCTGTCTGTCCCAAACCCAGCCTAAAGAGCAAAGGGGCCAGGCTTCGAAGGAGGGGATTTTTGGTTGCGGTGTGAGAGCAGCGCGGCGCTGCAGCGTGGCTGAAGTGCCGCCGTCGGCCTCGCTGACCCCCGCGCAGGGTGCGCCTGTCCCCGCGGGCCCCCGCGACGCCGGCACTGGGAGCGCCGGGTTCTGTATCATCACTGCAGGCACAGCTCTAAGAGGCAGTGCCAAGAATACCAGCTCAGAAGAGATGTGGGGGGCTCTCCGGAGATGCAGAGCAGCAGTGACGCGGCTGCCCGGTGCGAGGCCGAGCGCTCGGTGCTGCAGCTCTCGGAGCAAGTGAGGTCGAGGTGCCCGCGGGGAGAGACGAACCGCAGCACTCCCGACGCAGAGTCCACCTCGGGCCGCTGTCTCCCAGCAAAAGCCATCGCTGTGGTTTGCTCTGTGGCCCCTCGCACGCACAGTCCTGCTGAAAACACTTCCGTCTCGGTCTGGAGAGTTGCGTGCGCTGGAGGTGCTGCGGGAGGGCCCGGCCGGGAGGCGGCTGGCGGGGACATCTTATCCCAGTGTCGGGAAGGAGGGTGGTGAGCCCGGGATACTGGTGGTGTCACAGGAGAGTCACACCAGCAGGTGTTAGACTGGATTTGAGGCTGAGTATCTATTGTAATGCCCCCTTGGAACAAAGGGCCAGTAACTGATACCTTCCAGCTTCTTGCCACCACTCTGACCACATGAAGCAGCTTAAAGCTCTCTGGTCTGACCAGGCTACGGCTTTTCCGGTGCTCGTCATGCCCCTTGTTTCAATGGTTGCCTGTAAAATGGGTGCTAGAGCCTGTCTTTCTTCAGCCTAAGTCACTTCAGAAGGAAATCTGGAATGGGGTATTTAGAGCTCTGTGTGTCACAAGTGCCCATTTTGTGTTCAAGAAGCCAGAAAACATCCTCTCTGAATATCTCAGAGAGACATCTTTTGGGTCAGCAGGAGGGAGGGCAGGTCTGATGCTTCTTGTGCCATTCACTCCCTGAGTTCTTTTCATCCTCTGGGTGTGCCCAGAAACCAGCTTGAAGCTTGACTTCAGACTGGCAGCTCATGTCATTCCCTGCATGTGTAACCTTGTAATCGGCTGTGAAGTGTTCTGTGATCCCAGCTATGAATGATGAATGGCTGCACATAAACCTGTGCTGTACAGCACTGTTAGTGTGACTGCTCAATTCAGAAAAGGAAAAAAAAAAAAAACAGGGAAGGAAAAAAAAAAAAGGGATAATTATCCATATAGCCACTACGTGGGATTCCCACAGCAGCAAAAGATGCCGCCCTGCTGAGTAGAGGGAAAAGTGTCTCCTCCAAGTATGTCAGGGACAGGGATAATAGAAGATGGGCATTTGGATGCTCATTTTCATACACAATTTCACAACAACCTTAGGCAAGGTACTGTGTGCTCTGTTCCACAGCCAAGGAGGCATCTTCCCTCCCTCCCTGGCTGGGGCTGAGACAATGAAGTAGGATGTTCACAAGAGCTACATAAGACTCAAGTGAGAGAAGGAAGCACTACAGTTTGGCAGCCAGTTAAGATGATTTAACTGCACAGCTCCCTCAGGAATGAGTTTGGCCCATGACAAGCTGCTCTAGACCACAGGATGTTTCATTGCCAGCACGAAAGATGAAGAGCTTGTGAAGCCTTATTTATATCTGAAAAGTCTGGCTGGAGCTTCCCGTGATCTGTAGGGCTAAGGAGCAGGAAGCACAGCCTAAATGCTGTCACTAAAGGGCTGAGACTCCTCAGCCCCTCCTACACACATAGTCCTGAAGGAAAGCAATGCAGCAGCAGCTCCACATAATAGGAATTTCACTTACAGCTGCATTTCAAAGTGATTTTAGATGGTTTTCTATTGAAAAAGGCACATGTGCATGGCGGGATTTTCTCCCTCCATACTGTGTCCATACATTTGGAAGGATTTTTTATTATAGCTAATGTAAATGTGTTCAGCAAACAAACACACATTAAGTTAATGTTCAGCAAAATTTCATAGCCATAGGGGCTATAGAAGAGCAGCCCCTCTAGATATTTTTTAGGCATGTATGTAGACTGGCCCTTGTGAAAGAAACATGTCATTCGTCTGTTAAATCAACTTTGAAGTTGTGCTTAGCTGCTTTCTGGTTGTTTCTCACACATGAGGTTGTCCACTGCCCTTGGGCACCTTGTTTTGCCAGATCCAGCAGTGATTTGCAGCTGCCTGAAGATGTGGCTGCTGCTGTTTGCAGGATTATTCGCTCAAGAATTTTCATTTTGAAAAGAAAATATGAGTTAAAAAGTTAAAAACCTCAACAGCCACCACTACCATTTGCTTCCCATTTCTCAACCAGCTCCAAGCACATGGGGTTCACCCTTTTAACTGGGAGGTACTGTGAGAAATGTGTGTGGCTGGAAGTGATGAAGCCACATGAAAAATGCTCCATTTTCTGCTAAGAGAGCTGAGTCATGCTGCCAGAGTACCAGGTGCTGGCTTCCCTCTGCCCTGCCACCCTTGGTGAAACCTCAGGTTCAGCACACCAGCTCTAACCTGCTGGAAGAGTGAAGTTCCCGAGTGACTGCTGCATTTGAAGGGCAATTCCCAGCTGTGGCAGGGGCTGCTGGAAAACTCGGCACACTCCGAATGCGCCCTAGTGCTGATCCCAAGCTTTGGGCAGCGTCAGGAGCTTTGTCTAACTCTCCATTCCAAATAATTTCATCCTCAGAGAGGTGTAACAAAGAGCAAATTCTGCAGCACTTTTTTCCTTTTAGTTTTTTGTTTGGGTTTTGGGAGGTTTTTTTATCGGTGCCGTTTGTTGGGGTTTTTTTTTCCTTGCAACTCTACATTCGCTGCCTATCAAGCATGAACTAAATAAAAAGGTTTCAAGCCACCAATTTAAGAGCAATCACCTGTGTGTTTGGGATATGCTGGCAGGGAGTTATCTGCAATGAGAAGCTGCTTGCCAATCAGCCTTGTGAAACTGCATTGGCTTTATCTGTACCTGGAAGTGGATGCGACTCCTTCAGTTAAGCGTAGCACTCAGATCTCTAATGCTCTCCGTGGTCTGTGGGCTGATTAGCCAAGAGAAGCCTCCTCCAAATGGGTGTCCAGGGCATTCCCAGTGCCCCAGACACCACCCAATGCGGCCAAAGCCCTGAGCCTGAGCTGCTGTTCCTGAGTGTTGTCCTGCCTGGTTCCATGGACCCTCCTGGTGGGAGACAGCAAATTTGCCAGAGGGGAGAACCAAGGCTGCAGAATCATGACTGGGACAGGACATGTCAGAGGAGCAATATGTCTGTGAAACTCTGACACTGGCATTGAGGAACCGTAGAGGACCTTGAAGGAAATACTGTCAAATGAAATATTCCCCAGCCAAGATGACATGATGTCTCCAGCTTGGACCAGGCTTTGGTGAGCCTCTGCCAGCCTCAGGCAGGGAGATGAGTTTCTCCCTAAAGGCTCCTATGACTGAAGGTCACTTGAGTGTCCAGAGACTGGATAGAGACATTTTGGCAGCAGGCTCTTTTCCACACTACTCAAATAAATCCCTTCTTGGCTCCACAGAGCTGGTGCTGGCTCAAGGTCAGGCCCCTATTCTCCAGACTGCCCCGGTGTGACAGTGGTGAGGGACTGGCCTTGCACACCATCTAATTAGTTCTGTTCTAGGCAGGAGAGGCCTCCTTCACTGCTCAGCGTAGCAGATTGCTTGCTCCTCTGACAGTGGCGTCCTTGTCACCGACGGCATTGGGAACATGCAGATCCCCCAGGGCCAGGGCTGTCCCCATCGTCACCCCGGCAGCTGCGGCCCTGCTGGAGGAATGGGCTTGTTCAGCCAGTAAAGAAAGGCTTGAACCAGGACTGACCAGGTGAAGTTGGTGGCCCGTTAGTATTTAGAAGGTTAAAGTAGATGACCACAATGACAAAAAATCTATCAGTTTATTAATCAGGTCACCTGATCTCACCACAGCGAGAGAGATAGAGCCTAAGCCTAAATCCAGGTTATTTCACACTAACTTAAAATGTCAAATCCCAAGTGAAAACAGACTTTGGCCTTCAGTTTTGTAACACCAGCATGAAAAACAATGCAGCTGCATTCACCACTCAGGGTTTACGTGGGCCTAACTATGATTTCATTGTCAAAACTGGCATCTCCTGGAGTGAACGCTGGACTCTGGATCAACAAAACGTCACCTCCACGTCTCAAGGAGGCATTTCAATCTCAATCATCTCTGAATCAATCAATGAGAAAAGCACATCTATGTTAATAATGAGGCACCGTGGGCCAGCACACAAAGCTCCCAGTGCCTGGCACCGGGGCTGCCGTTGTGTTGCCAGCCCATGGCTCAGGCCCCAGCTCTCTAATTGCCTCTGCCAGTGCTATCAGCCCCCCAAAGTTGCTGCTTGTGTGCGTTTCCAGGAGGGTAATTTATTACCTTGAAGAGCCTGACTCTTCTCTCCCATCCATCTATATCCCTGTGTTACGTTGTTTATGTTAGCATAATCATTTCTCATGGAGAATGTCAATAAATGCTGGAGACAAAAGGAACACCAACACCACCAACAACAAAAAGCCCAACTGCTAAATAATTCCTAGAATGAGTTGTCAGAAACCTTTTATTTACTGATTCCGCGCATTTCATTTATTCCTGGCAGTGGGCCAACCTCTCTGACAGTTAAGATTTATTGATTTAATTGCCTAGGGTAACCATGCAATAAAATCATCTCAAAGATAAATTTTCATGGCACTGTGCAGCATTGAAGTAATTTTTCAAGTGCTATGGCTATATTTCTGCAGGTTACAGGTGCAAAATTTGCTTAAAGCAGAAATGTCTCATTATTGTAACCCCAGCACATCAGTGTGGTCCCTCCTGTGAAACTCTTTTCTTCTTTCCTTTTCCCCCTCTCCTTTTCCTTTTTTTCTCTGTCACTGGCTCTTTCTCTATCTCCCCCCCTTTTTTTTTTGAGAGGTACAGCACAGGTCTCTTGGAAAACAAATTATATTTTCTTAATTGGTTCATATATTCAATGCCCAGGAGAAGAGAGGCTTCAGTTTAATTAGTAGTGGGCTTAGAGGTTATTTACAATGTTATACAGAAGCATTTGTTTCCAGCTGTGAGATGCTTTTTAACACTGAGGCCTCACAATGTAGCTGATTGCCGTTTGTGACATTATAGTTTATTGAATCTTTAGATCTTTTTATTTACAGTGTTAAAGGACTCATTACAGTTCAGAACAAGGAGCAAATGGAAATCCCTGATTAAATCGCAGGTTAATGGCAACATGACTGAAGTCAGTGATAGTCTAAACTTTTAACAATGTGAAGTGTTTTCTTCTCTCTTATGATTTATTTGGGGAGGGAGATGCTGTTTGGTTTCAGAATGGGATTTAATGACATATTGCTCTGGCAGCCTTGGCAGCTTCCCTTGCCAGACCTGAGTGTTTAATTCACTATCCTGCCCCATTGATGACATTTGGACAAAGGCAGCTCCGAGAAGCCACCAGCAGGATGTGGGCTCCCAGCCTGGCCGAGGAAAGGGTGGCTGCCCGTGGCCGCCGTGGCCTGAGCTGAGTCCAGCAGCCCAAATGTCACAAGATAAACTAGGAAACAAAGGAGGGCTTATGCTCTGCCAGTCTGGCACAGATTCACAGTGAGGGCAGGAGACAGCTGTGCTGTGGAGACACTGAGCTGCCGGCTCCCAGCCACCTCCTCAGGGTCCCTGGAGATCCATCAGTCCTGTGCTGCTGTGGGTCACTGGAGCTTTACCAGCACCTCTGAAGGTTCCTGGAGCCCTTAGCAAGGCTGCTGCCAGGTTTGCTCATCTGGAATGACTCTTGGTCCTGTGTGCCACTGGACTTTCCCCCTCCTCAGTCTCATTCTGCAGCTTGCTTTCTCTTCCCTGCTAAGTACAGCCCTGATCCTGGCCCTCAGTGCCTCCCTGGCACTCAGCTCTGCAGCCTGGGCTTCCTCAGCTCTCAGCTGCTGCCGCCACGTCCAAAGACCTGCCTGGGTAGAACTTGTTTTCTGCAAGGTTGCAATGGATTTGCAGCCTTGCAGGTGTCTGCAGGACATCATGCCTGGCCCAGTGGCTGCCACACTCCTGAGGGGGCCCCTGGCCCTCTCCTGTGGTGTGTGGTGAGGGTGCAGCCCAGAGCAGAGCACTGTCCCACCACCCTGCAGGACAGTGCTGCTGCCTGCCTGGGTGATGCACTGCAGAGCACTTCTGTTCCCACTGCACTGGAGGGCTGTGCTGTATTGCAGAAACTGCAACAACAGTCACAAAAACCCCTATATATAGAAAACGCACAAATGATCTATTAAAGCTGAGTTTAATTTACAAGCAAGACAACTACATCTTTGGTCTGTTCATTTGGATTAACTCCAAGACAAAGAGCACGTGAGATGTGTTCCTATCTCTGAGGGATAATTTGCTCCTACTTACCAAGATGGGCAGATTAAGGTCCGTGTTGGTGTTGTTAACCCATAAATGCATCAGATGGAGCAGTTTGAAAATAATCTCCTCTTATTTTAAATTATTAGTAATAAAATGTGAAATTGACTGTATGGCTTATATTTTCTGGTGGAAAAGAGAGCTTGGACTTGCAGATTTGCTTTGCTGACAAGCTTGTGTGTCTCTCATAGCAAATTCTGACTTTAAAGCCCGGGACCTTTATGCTCATAGTTTAACCTCTTCGACCTCTACCCCTCTGACTTCAGCCTTTCATTAGGTGAAATAGGAAGGCAGGTTGGATACATTAAAAAGAGTATTAGTGAGAAGAGAGGCAGTTGAATCAATAATGTCAGTAAAGGTAGACCTATTTATAGAGAAACAATGTCAGCATATGATAAACCTGTGAGTAAATTGGCTGAAAGCCCAGAGCTTTGTACTGGTTTCGAGAGCTTTAAGGGATCTGAGCAGGAACAAGCACAATCAGTAATCCCAGAGCTCAAATGTCAGCCATGCCAAATGGGAATCAGAAAATCCAAAAAAATGTTCTGAGGTGGAAGAGGGAGGATGGAAGCATGAGGAAAAACTGGCACTGTTTCAAGTGTTGCCAAAGCAAAATCCCAAGTTCGTAAGGCTGGGCAGTGATGGGGAGAACTGAGGTCCATGTTTTCTCTCTTTAAAAGAGAAAGGAGCTCATCAGGCTGTGAGCTGAGCAGACCTCCCACCTTGTGACCACATACAAGCCTCTAAGCACCTCAAATCAAGAGGCATCTCCAAATTCAAGACAAAACCTGCCCAGGTATTCAGAAAAAAATATCCCACATTTACCAACTGAATACACAAATCCCTCCATTGATCACCAAGAGAAGAAACACAGCAACTTCAGAGAACCTAGTTCACCCTAACTAATCTAATACTTGAGTTTGGCTTTTTTTTTATAAGGTAAGAGACCACTCAAGGCAGTCTGAATCCAGTCTGAAGTGTATACTTCATATTAGTATATGGTATATTAGTTATATATAGACTAATATTGACTAGATGTAACATCCTATTTCTTTTCATTGACTCTATAGAAAGTCAAGGGATGTGAGCTTTATTAAGAGTTAAGTTAATGTTGTAGACACCAATCCTAAGGGTATTTGGAGCCTACCGTGAAGAATCCCATGCTGAACATACTCTTGGTAATTAGCATTAGTTGGAAAATTTTAAAAGAACAGAATTTGTTTCATGTGAACGCTTGAGCAACTCTTGTTCTAGTTCCAAAGCATTTTTTTTCTCAATTTTCAAAATTCTCCTTCTCTTCACCCAGACCCCAAAAGTTCCAATTTTGGGATAACCTCTAGGTTCTCCACAGAGAATTCAGAAAACTTCTGCTTGAGTTACAGTATGTCCTTTGTTCTCTTTGCTTATGTTCTGAGATGGCTTCAGTGAAGTAGGACACACCAAATGATGTAGGCGGTTACATTTCTGCTTATCTAACTCCTTCTGCTGGTTTTTTTCCTTTTGCAATTCCCTACTGCTCTGGGCAGGCTGACAACCCAGGAATGTGAGAGTACAGGAAACCCAATAGACTTATGTTTGTGGGGGAAGTTCAGAAATTGCAACCAAACGAAGAAGCCTTCAAGAGAATGAAAAGTCATTGAGAAATGAAACTATTTCAAAAAAAAGAAAGCCCCTGCCCTAAGTTCCAGGTATATAAATCCAGATGTATACCATATAAACTGTCTGTTTCCACTAAACTAACATGGGGGGAAATGGGCCCACATCAGTGCACACAAATCACTTGAGGCCTACCAAAAATCCACAGTACTGAGCTCTTCCAGGAGGGCTCCGTTATCCTCATTTGAAGTGAGTGATCAGGTAAGGCAGTGGTGTCAGGTGGCCAGGCTTGGAGTCCTGGGAGTGGTGACCTCTGGGAGTCATGTCCTAAACCACGCTGGGGCTGCTGGTTTTTCTGCAGTAGACTCAGTATTCAGTCTGGAGCCACATTAGCCCAGCTCTGGTGAGTGCATTCTAGATGTCCCAAATAGAATGTAAATAAAATGGGAAAGAACTATCAATCATGTTAAGATCCCTACTGGCACATACTGAGCTCACACACATAGCATAAACATCTCTAAAAAGCACATTTTTAAAGAACCAGAATTACAAGCGATTTCAAAACGGCTGCACTTTATTAACATTGAGAATGTGTCCTTTGATATAAACTCTTCTAGAAATGATTCAGATGAATTAGCACAGGAAAATCTTGCTGAGTTGGAAAGCAGTGAATCAGAGGCAGTGCAGTCAGTGAATAATGAAAGTAAACCATCATCCTGAAGTATGACTAATGGTGACAGGGCCTGTCTAGGAGAACAAATAGCCAAGACATACTACTTGGCCCCAAAACTGGGCTGAACATCTTTTGAAGTGACTTCACTGCTGTATGAAGACTACTAACAAAACAGGAAACCCTGCCAACTTGTGAACTACGAGTCCAGTGAGAGAGAATTTCACTTGTCCACAGGAGAGACAGATGATTCACTTTGTAAAGCAGCAGTACTTATTACTCTTAGAGGCAATATTAATAGATCCATCCAAAATCGCCCATGGAACACATCTATAGACGTTGCCAAGATCTTTAGCTGAAAAATGTGCAGAGAAACTTGAATCTGCAATGTAGAATGCTGCAGTGAAGTGATTACATTTCATGGCACCTAAAATGCTTTTATCAAAGGATGACTTGACAAGACATCAAGATAGCTAAATGCTTAGAACTGCATGTCAATCAAAAACTTACATGTATTATTCAAGATGCAGACTAAGCTTCAGTAAGGCAAAAGGAAAATACTAAACTAAGGCTTATGGAGACTGTGTTTGTGTAAAGATAGGAGATATCTTTTGCAATCTAAGTACATTCATTCTGCTTCTTGGGCTGGATGCATCAAGTGTGACTTTACCAACAGTATGGGGAATTAATTTGACCCATAGTGTCTCATTTAGGAGGTGGGGTAAATACATTGCTTCAGCCCGGTGTGGTTGCAGGTCCAGAACTGGTCAGTATAAAATTCCCAGTCATTCCCTTGGCATTGTTTCCCACAGACCTCTCAGAGCCTCTGACATGAAATTATTTTTACTATGGAAGTGATCAAAATAGTGGCAAAATGATGTGACAAAGAAACAATGGCAGCAGAGTCCACACTTGGGACTAACCCGAGGAGGAACACATACTTTAATTCCCTCCCTCTGTGTGGCACAGCTGAAATATCATCACCTGAGAAAAGGACAGGGTCAAATTATTGCCCTGTTAAAACCAGGAGTGAAACAAAGGTAAACACAGCTCATGTTTGATTTGCTATCTCCTTGCAACTGTCTAATTGCCTTCTATACTCAAAAGGTTTGCAATGCAAGAGTGGGAGCAGAGTGAAAGAGAACTGCCTTAAAGATGTTAAATATACCTATTACAGGGGGAAAAAGCAAATTTTCCTATAGGACATGTATCAATTAAACCTTTCAATGGGGACACCTCCCTTGTGCTCCCAACATTAGCCCTGGCTGTGTTACACAACTCTATTTATGCCTCTAGTTAATATGAACGAGCAGTTACCACAGCAATTATTACTTTTTACGGTGTACATAAAGTTCTTTATACAGTTAAGAGATAGGGTCAGTGTTTAAGCTTAGCTCAGCATTTAGCAAGCTTTCCTTCCTAGATGTTTTGATTACTTAGGAAAGCTTTAACCTCTACAATGTAATGAAGGACTGGAAAGTTGTAGGATAATTTGTAGGAGAAAGTGTGTGCGTGAGGATATATGCACTATTATAAAGCTCAATAAATAATCATGTGAAATTGCTGGCATTTAGGACCCTCTAGAGAGGAGCTTTCCCAGCCGACTCCTGATCCCTCATACCCTGAGTAATTCCAGATTAAATCCACTGACTTTGTGGAAGTGTATGTGACACCAGAAACCTACCCTGTATTTCCACAATGCACGGTAATTGTCTCCAGACAGCAGCAAGGGGGTTGCACATGGCTACAACCGTGGGGCTCCAGCTCCTCCATCCCCAGAGTGGCTCCAAGGGAAAGTGGTGCAATGCCCAAATGGTCAGAGCTGTGGGAATGATGCAAGATATCTTCCACTGCATTTTATTGAGGGAGCGTATAAAATTCCAGATCCAGCTGTGCGGGTTGGTTCAGCCTGCCTATTAAAAGGGCGGCACTTTCTCATGCCTATGATTGATATGGTTTAGGCACATCTGTGTACTCACTTAACCCTTCCCTCCACCCTCTCCATCTCAAACCACTGCACAGACACGAAAAGTGGGAAATTGTCTTTTGTACGTGAGGGTATAAAGCACTTCTTGACTTCCACTGAAGAACAAAACGTGGTGGTTCACTTTGATTCCCTCTCGATGCTAATTTTACCTTAGTTTTATTCAGGGAAAACATGGAAGCCCACACCAGGGTAATCAGCCCTTTCTCTTTCTTAACCTCTAAGGCATTGGAAAGGGGCAGCTTGGTAAAATGACCTGGACACATGTTACAACAGATAATCAATGCCTCTAATAAAATGAATGTGGAAGCATTTCAAGCCCACATTTCAGTAAACATTCTCCAGAATCTGTGGCTATTTATCAAATATGAATGTACTCTTCAGGAGGAGGATCTCATTTCCCCCTGTGTTTTTCTTGCAAAATTTTCTTGCAAAAATAATTGGAAGTGACAATACAGAGAAAGATGATGTTTCAACTTCATGTTTAAAATAAATATAAGGCTGTCATCAGAGCCGAGCTGTCTTGTGAAGATCCCTCTCACAGGAGTCAACAGGCAGCTCTACTGATAGAGAATCGTGTTCCATTATTGATTAGCTTTTAAGTTCTTGTTACATATTAGATTAGGATCGCTGTATGCATAGGGAATGAATAGCCCAATTACACTCTAAAATAGCTCATCTCAAAGTGGTTTAGGATTTTGATATTATAGGAAGAATTTTAAGGAAATTACAGGGTTTATTAAGAAAGCCTTTAAGGGAGATATTTACATTTTTATTGCATGGCTTTTTAGGATGAGGAGGGCAAACTATCACTTCTTATATTACATATAGGGCTACTTTTAGCTCCCTCCCAATTATCTTTTCAAATCTTTGGAACTTAGTGATTTGCTATACTGGGAGTTTTTTCCTGCATAGAAAGCACCAGATTAAGCAGTCCCAGAGTTACACCTCTGTATTCCCCCAATTTAAATGAGAGCACCCCACACCAAAATCCACACCAGGCTCTGCTCTGTGTGCAGCTGTTGAGACTCCAGGGCTTGTTTCAGAGGACAGTGACAGTTTCCAGCAGGAGTGGGCATTCAGATGCTCAGAACCTGCTACTTCTCACTATTTTGTGCAGGAGGAAAATCTATCAGTGGTGCTAAAAGAGTCACCAATTCCTGGCACTGGCCCTCAAAGGTACTGGGCATTGACCACAAGTAACTTGGAGCAGACTCAGGGCTGATCCAGCACATCCCAGTTCTCAGCAAAAGCTTTGATCCTGGTGACTCTTGTGGACATGGGACCAGCGATGTCATAATACAGAGCACTGCTCAGACTGCTTTAGTGTTGTCTATTTTGTAAGACTGGAGCAATTCTAGGGATTTATGCTTAATTTTCACAAACAAGTAAATTTTTTGCTAAAATCTGGCAATCTTGAGGCTGAGAGATTTTCAAGACTAGGTAAGCAAATCCAGAGCTGATGTGTCTGGCATTGGCAATAGCCCCGCTTCAGGCAGGAGCAGGGACCTCAGGCCTCCAGTTCTCTCCTCCAGTGGGTGTTTGGTTGTCCTTGCAGACACAAGGGAAGCCCCCCCAAGTGCTGCCTGGATTGTTCAAAACACAGTCATCTTTAATTTCACAACAAAATATTGTTTTGAACTTGCGCGGAGGGGGCACAGAATCCCAAACTCAAACCTCAGCTCTCCATATCCACCCGTTACAGCACTGACAATGTCACATTTCACAGCTTTCATTCCATGTAAACACGCTGGATATTTTTGTATCGAAAGCAACCACTCTCCTTCCACAGCGAACTTCCATTTTTCAGTAAGGTGGAACAGTTTAAAAATAGATCTGACTTTCCCTCAAATTTGCCTAATTAATCATTCCGTTCATAGGTTAATTTAGGGCTAGCATTGACCACATCTCCAACAAAGTATGGAAAAGGTCACCAGAAATAGATTGCCAAGGCCTTGAAGGGACTCTGTGGAAAAATGGTTGCTACAATCCAACACTGTAAAAATATGATTAAAGGTAAAAGAGAGAACCAGGTGGGAGGGTTGAATGACCCCAGGATCCTTGCCAATGAAAAACCACAGTGAAAACATTTAGTAAGCACTCCAGGCCCACTGACTCCTTTTGGAAGGTAATACATGAAATCTTTCAGGCAAACTTCTGCTCACTGAGTTGTACAGCACCAGCAGGTTCATAATATCCATATTAATCTGCCACATAAGAAGCCCAAGTTCACTTATTTTTCCATGGCTGCAAGCAGTGCCAGCACACGGAAGGCTTCCCTTTAGGAATGAAAGCCTGAGTACTCATATATGTGTGCACACAGGGTCACACTGGCCACTCAGGCCAGATACCTCTCTTCCTCACCCCTCCTGAACTGTATGCTAGGATTTTCCACATGAATTTACAATGTCTTTCCCAGTAAGGACCAATTCTGTGAGGTGCAGTAGTTTAATACAGAAAAGTATTTTTTCTGGCCACACATGTTTAAAATCAAACAGGCTCAGGACAAGCTGCCCCACAGATGGACACTAGCTGGCTGCAAAATCCAAAATACAGCCCTAATAGATGTCTGCTCCTCTTTGTGCACATCTGCAACAGGAAAATCTATATCTTCATGCAGGAAAAGTGCAGCTGAACTCATCAGGACCACAGGTTGGCTTGAGCCCACGCATCTATTTTTTGAACTTGGGGACACTCCTATCTCAAGGGCACAGGTATAGCTGCAGATCCCAAGGAGTGGGCAATGGACATGCCTGGTGTACATCCAGAAGGAGTGGAAATAAATTACACAGGCTACATGAGAGATGAATTCCTGGATCAACCTCTTGTTCTTCAATTCTCTAAATTTGAAGTGATCCTTGGTCCAGGACACTCTATGAGGGAATGCCTTCAGAAGTCCACTTGGTTTGCATCCTGCTCCTGCTGTAGGGAATGGGAATTTTATCATTTGGTCCATCAAAACAGACCCACCATCAGCACAGCAGAAAGTCCTACCTGAGGTGCTTGTTGGAGGAACAGAGGGGGCAGGTAAAACCAGGCAGTCAGTGCCTTTCATTTTCCAGGGTGATGAGAAGTAGAGAGGGAGTGTATCTGCATGGATTCTGCACAGCTCAGCCAGGGTTGTTTGGACACGTGGAAATGTGAATCAGTCCAAGTCTGGATATCATCTGCCTCAACTGACCAGCTCTAAACTTGAACTTGCAGAGGAAAGCAGGGATTATCAGCCAAACCTCAAGCACTGTGCCAGTGCCAGCAGGCTGCAGTTTGCCCTCACAGGTGCCATGCCGTGCATCACAGTGAGGATGATTTCTGTTAGACAACAAAATTTTAGAAGCAAACAGACCAAGGTGACAAATGCACAGTGGATGTGCTGCACCCTCACTAGAGCACCACGTCTTTGATGTGGTCCATCATCTGTCTTAAATAACTTTAGTTAAACATATGCACTATACTTACCTATCCAAGTGGAGATTGTACTTACTTGGCTTATACTTGTACATTTTGCAGCCCTTAAGCAAGACCAGAGGGCTCTATTAAAAAAAAAAAAAAGAGGACAAAATATTATCAACATCGTGATTATTATTATTATCATTATCATTGGTATTGCTATCACTACCTTGTGCTTAGAAATGTTCCTTTGTTTCCCTTCAATAAAGCAAGAGCAATTATGCAGCTTCATCCATCTCTCTAAAGGGCTGTGGAAAAATGTTGCTTTCAAGAAAAAAACCCGATAATTTTTTACAAATATATAAAAATTTTTGAGAGGCATTCTCACATATTGCTGAAATTACACACAATGTGTGAAAATTTGCATAACAAATGTGACAAGATGGTTACTTAAGGGACTGAAACAGAAGGAATAAAATATATATTAGATACGTCAGCTCTCATTAATTATTATTCTGAATGAGAAATAATGCCAGGAGCAAGAGGGGTGCCAGAAGAAGCAATGGGGAAATATATTATAATGTATCTAAAAACCTTTAAAAGGTATAATAATAATTAGGAAATTATTGCACTACTGATCTTTTTTAGTAGCAGAGCAACCACCTGTTCACACTTCTATTAATTGCTTGCTTGCCTCTTCCTTAAAGATGGTCTGTGAAGATCGTTAAAGGAAAAGCTACCTGAGTAAAAAGGAGGAGAAAGAATTCATGTTAAACAGGCAGAAGGCATAATATAAAAATAATAAATACATTAAAAAAATAAAATAAAATTCATAACTTTAATTAAGAGTCACATATGGAAAGGTAGTACTACTTTAAGACTGGTTTATAGCAAAACATAATCTGGCTTCAATTAATAATAGTGATGGAAAAGAGTGAATATTATTTTTGTTGATTTTATTAATTTGCTCCTGTGTCTCCCAGCTTTTCTTCCCAGTGCTCCCTAAGGTGTCACCGGAGCAGACAGGGAGCTGTGGGGCAGGGGAGGCAGTGGCTGCAGGAGCTCTGGGCAGCAGCACATGGCCTCAGACAACAACCCCAGGTGAGGATGTTGCTAAGCTGGAAAACTGCAGCCTTCCTCTTTCGGGCGATGATGCCAGTTAATGTCTGCTTGCTGTCAGACACACCTCCTGAATCACACGGCTCCGTGCGGCCCGGGCCCCACTGCTCCCCTCGCTCCTGCCTGCCCACGGCTGGAGATGAAGACACAGAGGTGTCCTGTTGCTGGATTGCTCCCTTCCCCGTGGCTGCTGGAGGAAGGAGCACAACACAACACAGTCACCTGGGCACTTGTGCACACTGTGCTCTGTAATTATGGCAAGTAATTC
This sequence comes from Atrichornis clamosus, assembly GCA_013400975.1. Lineage (NCBI taxonomy): Eukaryota > Metazoa > Chordata > Aves > Passeriformes > Menuridae > Atrichornis > Atrichornis clamosus. The sequence continues at coordinate 350,661 of WBMZ01000753.1, forward strand.
TGCGTGCATTTCTCACCATTCCCTCCTTTAGACTTTGAAACATTTATGCTTTATCGCTTCTAAAACTGAGAAATCCATTTTTCTGTCAAACTCTTTCCTTCAGACCTCCTGTGGAAGCAGCACAAAATTTCCTATTTGCTCCTTGCTGCAGCCAAATCTTGTCTTGGGTTTCCCCAGAGCTTTTGTCTTGGCCTTCCCTGGAATCACCATCTCCCACAGACAGCAGCTTGGTTTAAAACCAAAAGTGCTTGTCCCTTTTCCCAGTTAACTTTCCTTATGTTCCTTTTTTTACTATTCCCTTGCTTGCACTTCTCTCTCAGCTTCAGCATTTGGAAAATATTTTCGCTGTGTTCACTGTAGGGAAACACTTTGGAAGGGGTTCCTCTGCCTGTGTGCTCCATCCAGAAGCTGCTGAACTCAAAACTGAGTCCAGCGGGCCACAGACAAGGCACCTCCCCCAGTCCCAGCCCACTCCCCTAATCCACCCTCACGTGGGAGATGGATAAAATATGGTCAGTAAGGTGAGAAAGAGGTGAGAGCAAAACCTGCTATGCAATGGCACTCCTAGCTTCACAAATGCCTGTTACCTCATTGTCCTGCAAATAACTCCGTTTCCTGATATCTCTTTCCCCTTTGGAAAGAGCTGGAGCAGAAAAGCTGGAGGAGGAAGGAGGTGGAGAGGGAGGCAAAACACTTTACCAAGGGTCCTGTGCTGGTAAAAGACAGAGAGTGGCAGTTTATTGTGCCACTGCCTGCTCCAGCTGGAGGATCTGTGTCTTTGCTTTGGGCTCTGAGTGCCCTCACCTCTGCACAGCCCTGATTTACACTTGGCACCTACACTGAGTATCTGCAGGGGCTCATGTGCAGGGCAGGAGCCCCATGACTCTATCAGGGAGCTGGAAATTTAGGTTCACCACACCAGCCTCCCATGCTGAACATGAGTGAAGCAGTTAGTAAAAGCTAAATCCATTTAAAATCATTTTAAGAGGGAAAATAAGGTTCTTTCTGGGGATATTATTTCTAAGTCATGTTTTACTCTGCCATTAATATACTTTTGGAATGCATGAGAGCTCCTTGCACCCAAGGCAGGTAATAATGGTCTATTAAAAGACATCATCTCTGTTTCCTAATGCTCTATCGAAGGTTCATTGATGAAAATAGCCATCTGGCTGCTCTCATCAGCTTTAAGGAATTCCATAAAAGTATGAAATATGATTTCCTCATAATTGCTTTTCTGTAAGATTTATGACAATGTGAGTAACGAATAAACTGGGCACTTGCTGAACAAGACTCAGATTTAAGATGTGCTGATGCAAATGAGGAAGTGGCCAACTAGGAGATGCATTTCTTGGGATAAATTTGAAAGTGTTTGCAAAAGCCACAAGTTACCACATACACTTGGCTATGTTGACTGCTGGTGCAAACACACAGAGCTCCAGGGAAGCCAAAGGTACTGCATCAGCTCTAGCACTAAATTTGGGTCTTAGAAACCAGTCACGTGGACTGCTCACAGCTGAGAAGAGGACCTTGACAGCATGTGGAAGATGCCCTGGGTACAGCTGTGCAGCTGATTAAGCAGTAGCGTGTTCTTTTGCCACCTGCACCTGATGATGTTGTATGTACAAAGAACATCCCATGCTTGGAGGGAAAAAAATGGGCCCTTAATGCCTGGCAGCACAGTTCATGCTCCTGCCAACAGTAAAAGTGGGGATGGACTGTGTGATTAGTGTTGTGGGAAGATTAAATCCCATTTGCCAGCTATTCATCTGTCAGAGGTGCAGTGGTCATCACTGTGCCTGTTTGCCATTATGTCAACTACATGGTCCTACGATCTTTTGACTTCAGGATCACCTAAAGCATAGGACTGATGCTGAGGAGATTATTTATCTGTTTCCAAATTTGCTATGGGTTTTTGGTGTCACTTAACTTTTTTGTCCTCATCTTTTCCATCTCCAAAACAGGAATAATCACAGAATCATTTAGGTTGGAAAAGACCTTTAATGATTCCTTGCCCAATTTCATTGCCCTTTAGGAGACAATCAGACACTACAGATTAAGTGCTGCTTGAATACGTGTGAACATGCCTGTCTCACTCTGGATGAAGAGGCAGTCACTACACTCTCACTCAATGCAAGCAAACAATTCAATCATATGCAGTGAGGGCCTCAAATTGCTAATGGATGCCCATTTCTGAGGCTGTTTCACCTCTGTGTGTGTTTGACGTGCCCACCCCAGCAAGCTTAGGGGTAGCTCAGTCCCACATAGAAGTTGAGAGGAGGTGGTGGGCATCAGCTGATCAGTGCTAGAAGATGTGACTGGTGTGAGGTTAGATGCTTTTTAGATTTTTTTATCTGCCAAAATTTGAGTCTGTACAAATACTCATGCTCTCTCAAGCACCCTTTCTCAAGCACCTTCTCTATTTACAACCACATGCATTTTAAGACTTTCAGTATGCACATATTTGGATATTATTTGCATGCAGAAGAGCTAGGAATCAGCATCAACATTTTCCTAAATTTTTAAACTAAATTTTTACTAAATTTTACCAATGATTTGAAGCTTGTCAGAGCCATAAGTGAGAGCAGAGCATAAGAGGGGAAGAGCCAGTCATTTTAGTAAGAGTCAGTACTACAGCCATGTTTTCAAAACCCCAATTACTCATTCAAAAGGGCTTCTCCTTTTTTTTTTTAGCTAATTATATCAAGAAGACTTTATAAAAACGGTAGCCAAATGTTTAAAATTAGAGCAGTTCAGTTGTTATTTCAATCCCAGGTTACCGTGGTAAATTGTACATGCTCACCTCGTGCAGTCATTTCCGAACACTGAGTATATCAGTGATTAATTAATATTAATGGCAGAAATCACTTCAAACTTGCTTAATGCTAGAAATCACACACAATCCTGACTCTAATCACTTAGCACATAAAGAAACTTTAATTGATAACCCAGGTTTAATATCCATCAGGAATGGATTCTGTAGGAGGAACAGAGCAATGTTCCCTGTAATCATCCTAGAAGAGATAGAAAGCTTGTTCTACCAACATCAAAGAAGATTAGGCAGCAGAAGCCTGATAGTAAAGTAGCAATTATGGAGGGGTTTTTTTAATTCTGTGCACCTGCTTCATCAAAATAATAGGCATCTTTTAGCAAAATAACCTGGAACTCAGTTCACTGACTTTCAATTATCTTATGCTGGGAAATGCATCTGGAGAGACATGAAAAAAGGTGATAGACACACAGAGAAATAAAGAACAGGGGGAAATTAGAATGAGGGAAAATATGAGGGCCTAAGTAAGTGGGTGTTATAAATATCCTGTGCCTCGGGCTGAATACAGAATGGGAACACTTTTGCTGAGTTAGGACTGTGGTATCAGGCACATCTGACCAAATCAGTCCCTGCTGAAGTGCCTGTGACTACAGCACACAGCTTACACTTGGGACAGACTTGCCTCATTGCTTTTAAGGGGAATTTTAGAGATCAAATTTTAATGCAAGCAAGGGAAGCACATGGTAACTTCCCACAAACACTTCAGGCTGTATAATTCAAAGCTAAAATTACTGTCCTCAAATTCACCTTTATCAGGTGATCTTGCTTTGCAAAATGAGAGGTGAACCCAAAATTTTCTTTCAAAAGGTGAATCTAAACTTAGACTAGTGCCCATGGGAAGAAAATGGTGAACAAACAACCATGATTGCCAGAGGCTGTTCCTTCAGCAAGAATCACACCACAACCCCCTTCCTGTGAATGAAATAGAAGAAATTCCATTGTAATTAAATAGGAATTTTTGTGTGAATTCCAAATGAACCTTTGTAACATTTTCATTAGTCCTCAATACACCTCTTATTTTACCTCATTAGAATTATTGGTAATAAATGATAGTAACTGAATTGTAATTAAATAGGAATTAAAATTTGACTTCCTAATGAACTACAGCAAAGCAATCACTATTTCAATATACATTAATTGCTGTTCTGTTAGGAATACAGACAACTTATTTTTATTGAATTGCTTCAAATTATAATGAATATATGGCCTGTGCCTACAAAATGGTCTCCCATCAGCAAGTGCCTTGTAGGTGTCAGCCAGCTGTGCAGTGAGCAGATCTACTGGTAATGGTAAAGCCAGTAGAGAATACACTGAATTATGACATTTCCAGAATAAATTTTCATTTCAGAATCTCACAATTAATTTACAAACAGAGCAGACATGATGCCATTGGTGGTGCCATTGGGGAAGTGGACTAAAAGGTGTGAGAAACCAATAGCAATAATACTGGACTAGTGCATTTTTATGTTACTGGCTCCTTTTAGATTATAATAAAAGTGCTTTGTAGTATGTTCTGGAGTGGCAAACTGCATATAGAACACCCCATTTTATTATTTATACGTTTTCTCTCTCTAACTAGAGATATATATAATATACGTATGAGTAAAATCTCACTTCTATGGCCGTTCCAGATGTAAAAGCCACAGAGAGCTGTTTCCTTGCACTGCTGCTGTGGACGTGGCAGGTTCTTGGTGTAAGAAGGTGCAAGTCATGAGAGACATGTCTGTCAAAGGGAGTGCTGGCTGCCCAGCAGAGGCTGGCAGCTGCATTCAGAACAGACATTTGGGTTCAGAGGGATGGCTGAGGGAGTGAACCCAAAGCTTTCTGTTGTCACTTTGAGAGCTGACAGCCTGTGTCCCACTGAGCAGCCTTCCCTCTCCAGAGTGATAGACTCTGGACTAAATTCTCTAGACTTTCACAGGGTGTCAATTCCCCCATTAACTACTGAGTTTTTTCCATCTCAGCTCCTCATTTCTGGCCCATCATTGTCATCTCACACTGTGGATTTTTAGGGGACAGCAGCAGCCAGCAGCAGCCAGCCGTCACAAACATGGGACAGACAGTTTCCTTGGACACAGTGTGAGCCAAACACACTGATGTGATCACAAGGTCTGTCTCAATGTGGTTTTACATGCCCTGAAATGCTTTCACGTCTCCATTTGTTCACCATTGCTATCATTTAACCTCTCATCGCACTGCAAAGTCAGTGTCTGACTGACATTTAAAATCCCTTTGGATTTCCAGACCCAGCAGGAGAAATTCAGAATCAGGGTCTGGATAGGAACTGCAAGAGCCAGTCACAGGTGTGGGTTTGGGAGAGAGCAGCCGCTGCTTAGGCATCTTTGTTATACTGAAATTTACATCACGGAGACTGAACAGGGAAAGCAAACTCACTTTTTCAATTTTGTTACCTAATCAAAACTCTGAAGCTTTCTAGTGCTGGAGAGTGTTCACATATCATCCACTTTCCATATCCAATGCTGACAAAACAATAAGGCAGGAGTAACATAAGTCGTGAGAAAACTAGTCTGTCTCATAAATCTTCACAGGAAAGTGGCTGCTGTTTTATGTTATTGCAGTGTGTTGTTTCCAATGAAGTGATTACTGTTAGATGTATTTTTAAATTGCTTTTGGTATTTTTAAAAATACATAACTTTGAGAGTGATAGAAATGAGATTGAGTGGTGGTAGGCAGTGCCTAAAATATGATTAACTTTTTCCCAGACCAGCTACTTCTGAAATTAAGGTTACCAACACAGCTGTTGTCAACTTTCCCCTGGCTGAAAAGGGCTCACTGGAGTCTGTTTGATGTATGCAATTATCCATCAGCCCACCTAAACCCCCCTCCTGTTTCAGACACTACATGGGCTTGCGTTCTGCTCCAAGATGTTTGAATAATATTTGCTAGTGCTGTTTTAAAGTGTGAACGTGCATGTTTATGCACTAAAGTCCTGTAACGCAGGGTCTCGAGTTACATCCCACGGTGAGCGAGCTGTGGTTTCTGTCCAGGGAGGGGCACAACTGCTTTGTGTGTTAACTGCTCCAACCAAGGCATACCAGCTTCCAAAAAGCCTGAGCCACGTTTTAGATAAAGTTCAGTTGGAAGACATTCAAGGCAATAAATATCAAGCGAGAGGTTTTCTCAGGGCTTTACAAGTCATTAAAACTCCAGGTAGATTTTACCTACCAAAGGCTTCACTTGTGTCTTGCTGGGTTCACATGGTCCTTTTCCTGCATATCGTGGTATCCCTTCCAGGGGTAATGGAGCCTGTAACCAGCCCAGGGCCCACCCACAGGGTCCCTTGGGCTGCTGTGTGCTCCACAGAACGGGCACTACAGGGTTAAGCTTACTCAGACAAGAGGAGACTCAATAAGAGGCAAAAGGAAAATGAATTAGAGGAAAATCAACAGGCTGCAAAGGAAAAACTAAATTACATTTCACGTACACACATGCACTCTTTTGGCTGGAAGGGCAGAAAATGTAGCCAAAACCAGGCTGTTTTTATTCTAAACAGTGCATCAATCCATTGATTAATTTTACACTTTGTTCCTTATGAACCTGGGCTGGGGCCATGAATGCTGCTATGAAAAGAAGAATATAGCCAAAAAGGAACTCTTAAAAAGTTGGCAGCCATTTCAAGGCAATGTGTCTGGCCAGCAGGAAGGAGATGGCTCCTCCAGGGAGTGTATGGAGCTGTAAAACCATTTGTGAACTGGCCCTGCACAGTTTATAAGGTGTGTGACTGACTTAAAGTCAAGTTTCTTGCACAAATCTGTGACTTGTAAATTGAATTATAAAAGTAGTCTTAAGTATCATTTTTCCAAAAGGGCATTACCAGATTGGTTAAGAATGACTGCATTTCCTCACTAATACCATTAACTTCAGAATTGTTTCCATCCATTACAGAGCAGAACAAGGACAGTTTACCGTAAATTGCTACATGCTGTACGGTTCAACTGGTCAGCTTTATGGTATAGGAAGAATAAATAAAACAAAATCAAATAAAGGAATACAATAAAACACCATGGACCAATATCAGTCTTGGTGTAATCAAATGCAAATGGAAATTAATGGAGCTGCACTCACTCACACCAAGGCTGACACATCCCTTGGCCACAGAGCAAAGGGAGGCAAACCTCATCTCTCTGTGCTGCTCCCCAGGAACAGCTGTGGTGAGCAGGAGCAGGCTACCAGCTCATCATCCAGTTACCTGCTATCTGCTGCCTAGGTGTTTTCTGGAAAGCTTAATTTACCCAGGATATCTCTTTCATAAATATTCCTTTCAGCAAGTTAGGAGGTTAAGGAGTGATTTGGGAAATACCCCTAGAATCTCTCCAGGATAAGCCAAGAGTGACTTTTAGTAGGTAGAGGCCTGTGTAGGATCTCCAGAAAATCAGACAGAAGGAGGGGGGAATTCTGCCTGTGATATATCTTGTCATGCAGACTCCAAACAGGGGTTCCAAAATCTCTGCACAGAAACAATTCTTTCCCTTCTCACTGCTTTTCAATATTGCTAACTGCTAATTAATCACAGGCTTTACACAGCGTCCCTCTTGCCCAAGTTTTATGATTGAGGTTTCGTTTGAACTGTGCTTCTCTCAGCTGAGCAGTGCTTGAGGGTCAGCAGAGCTGTGCCATGTGCTGTGAAAAGTGATGCTTCTTTTAAGAGACCTCGTTATTGAAATAACTTTTGAGTTAATCTTTGGAAATAACTTTGAAATGAGGACTTGCACAGATTTGTTTTCTTAGTGCAGCAATTAACTTCTTGAGCAGTGACTGGCTGCAGCACCTTCTGCCATGTCTGACACATTAAATAAATTACTCACTCAGATCATTAGTTAGGAATACAGTTTGTAATACCTGCTGAATTACCGGACACACAGCAAAGCCACGGATCACTTCAACTAGAAAAATGAAGTCAGGTTTTGCTGCTCCTACATAAACAAAAACAAGGATGGAGGGAAAAAGGTAAATAAGATACTGTTTTTTCCTACCACTTGGCTCAATCAGTTTGTTTCAGAACACTGCCCCTCTGGCCTGTTTCCTCTTTAATTATCAGGTTATGATTCTCTCCTTCCCACCAAGTTGGACTGCCTCAGCAAAATGTCCCGTTGCTTCTGGTAGAACTATCCTCAGCATTGGTTACTTCTTAATGAAAGCACAAAGTCACAGACTCAAGAAAGAGCTCAGTACTTTTCCTGCCTGTCCTGCTCTCTGTTGCAAGCAGGACTCTTGCAAGTGGTCTCTTTGTCAGGCTTTCCATGGGCAGGCAGCAGCCACCAGACTCCTTTGTGGAAAGGTGGAAGCTGAGGCAAGGGAAAGTGTGGGTTGTCCTTCCTGCTTGCTGGTCTCCAGTCGGTGCCCTGGGACAGACTCGCAGCGCCAGCTGCTCCCATGGGAGGTGGGGTGAGCTGTGGAAGCAGCACCTCTTGATCTAACACCATTTCAGCCACCCACCTGCATGGAAACAGGGCCGTGGCCGGGTCTGGTCGTGCAGTGTGCATGGAGGCACAGCTACTGCTGGTGTGGATGCAGAAGGTGAGGCTCAGTGAGCCCACTGAGGCTTCCCATCAGTGAGTGTGTGGTGGGCATGGGGTAGGGACTGCAAAGGCCACCCGGACATGCAGGTCTTCCACCTTCATTGCTGTCCAGCAGCTTATGCATGCACTCAGTGCCCTGGCTCGGGGCGAGACAACATCCAGGATCTCACCATGCAGGGCATGACATTTAAAGAGAGAAAGGGGCTTTTAAATACCAGTTAGCAGTTGAGCTTAACTAGAGATGGCAGGGCAGGGGGATGAGGAGACCTTTGGAGCCTTACCCTGCTCTTCCAGCCTCATAATTCAAAGCAGCCCTAAACAAAAAGCCCAGATCAGCCAACTTTAAGTACATCCTTGAGCTCAAGATTTCCTCATCCAAAGGACAGTCCTTTCTTCAAAGACACTAGAGCCAGTCACTAATGGTCACTAGTCAGGGAACACCGTGGGATTCAGGCCAGAATGCTGGGATGCATTTTGCAGAGAAAAGTGCCTGTAATTTAGCTCACAAATACATATTCAAGCATCAAAATTGGTGACATGATCTTGCAGAAGTGGTAAGCAGTGGTGTCAGTGGAGGCACCAAGGTGAACCCCAGGACATGTGGCAACCATGTGCTCACCCCCAGCAGAGCTGCCACCCTGAAACAGGCCTTGGATGACTTACTCCTTTATTTTGTTCAGTCAGATTCCCCCAAGTAGAATTAAAAGGTTTAGCCACTGCAGGCCAGCTGCACTCTTCTCAGTCACATACCATGGATGACACAGGTCTGCTATGAATAAAACAATGTGTAAAGAAGAGGATAAAGGAGAGAAGAAATCTAATAAATACTCCATTATCTCCAGCGTATATTATGCAAAATTTGGCATGAAATCTTTATCTCACATAAACATGAAGGTCACTTATTTGTTCATTAAATTCTCCTCAGTCTACATCATTATGCTCATAGTTTTTCTTATACTTAATGTAGTAGGGGCCTGCCAAACTCATTAGACATCAGCTGATAAATGGATTTGAACTCACAATCTGTTAAAAATCACATAGGCACATTAGAGCAATATTTTCATGGCTTAGAGACTGTATACATTTAAATCTTCCCAGAGAGGATTTTGAACATTTTTGATCCAGTGCAGCAGACTCAACACATAATTCAAGTCTGCTTGCTGTAAAAATTTACAGGCTGGGATCTTAGTATCACTAGTCATAAATCAAAGCTGCACACTTAAAAATGTGGTAGTGCCAAAACTGTTGGATAGGGTGTAAACATTATCAAGCTCATTGTCATGCAGCACTTGCATTGGAATAATGGGGGAGATATTGTTAAATTTTGCATATATTTTCACTTTTCTGGCAAAACTTATACACATAACTCTATGTAATTTCCAGCCTGAGCAAATCTCTGGATGAGACAGCTTCTGAAGCTGTCCTGGGTTCTTACCCTGGTGCCATGACTTGAAATACGCTTTTACATGAAACGCGGACAGAAGGGAACATGGGGCATGTTTATGCCATAGTTTATGTTTCACTTACTCATTGCTCTTTATTGTAATTTCCCCCAACTGATGATAAAATGCTTATAAAGCATTGGGCTGATAATTTGCAGGCTCTCCCGCTGCTCTGTTTGTTATAAAGCTACTCATGTCTCCAGGAGAGTCTTTCTTCCTTTTGGATTTATGAGCTTAATGAACCACTGTTATTCTCCATCACAGGAGCCAGTGATGCTGTGACATTATAGCAGGAAGATTTGAAAACTTATGAGGAAGCACTTGAAACAAAGTGCTGCTCTTAATAAGTGCCTCTTGTCTTCAGTGTGGTCTGAGGAAGATCTAAGAGAGCTAATGAATGAAAAGAACAAACCAAGTCCTGCACTAATCCTGCAAGCTCTGCTGCAGGGTGAGCAGTGCTAGTGAGACAAATCCTCTGCTGGGATGAACAGTATTTGTCAGTGGCAGGATGCTGATACATGGCTACAGTGATGGGCCCACTTTGCATAAAAGGAGCCCAAGTCCTCAGGTCTGCTTAGATGAGGGTTGTTGGATGTATGAGACTAAATACAATTAAATTTAACTTTCACCTTACTCAAAGGCCTTTCACTGGAGCTGACCTGGTTGACTAGGCAGCCTTTTGCCCTCTAAGTGCTCAGATTCACTCAAATAAAATGTTTCCCAGTGCCATTCTTGATAATTCCTTCCTTGATAATTTCAAACCAAAGAAGTGGAGGTGGGGGAAAAGGGACCCCTTCATGAAGACTTGCTGCAGACTGCTGGTCACCTTGTTATTTCCATAAAGGAATACATTTCTGCCTACCATGGCAGGACACAATGCAGAAAAAGGCAGTCCCATGGCTAGGCCAGCCCCAGGCTATTTAGGAAATTATAGGTCATAACCCACACCTTCATCTCCACCTGGAGACCATTAAGAAGCTCATGTAAAGCATGGAGCACATGATTCATTGACTCCCATTGAGAAGTCCATAGTTAAAAGCATGTCCTGTTCAGACCCCCATTGTATAACGTGCTGTTATCAGAGACAGTTCTCAGACACAACAATTTCCTTCAGCTAAAAAGGCGTGGAGAGCAAAACAGAAGTGAGCTTCCCAGTGCTCAGCAGTAAGTCAACAGCAGCACCAGACACAGAACCCAGGCGTGCTGGCTGGGCCTGCAAGCGAGACACCAGTGTGCTCTGGCAAGGCTGCTGCTGCCTTTGGCTCTTCTGCTGGATTCCCAGAGAAAAGTGGGTAGAGCCAGTTGAGCCATGCTGTGTGTTGGGGCAGAACTTGAGAGGGTGCCAGTTCCTCCCCACCCTAAATGTCCCTGCCTGCAGAGCCAGCTGGCTCCTTCCAGGCTCAGAGCAGAGTGTCAGACAGCTCTTGCACAGCATAGCTGGCCAGGGCACTTACCTGTAGGGCTACCCCACACCATGGGTGTCTCTGACAGTCTTGACATACCCAGTGCTGTCCAGAGGGGTTGCTAGAGGTGTCTGGAATTTATGTCTGTAGGTGAGCAATCCTGCCAAAATAATGAGACCTTCCACCACACACGATGCTCAAGCAATGCTGTCAACTCTGTGTATTATTCATAAAAGCTCTTCTGTCTTCAGTTACTCTGTAATCATCACATCTTTCATCATGGCACACATATCTCAGCAGTTGTACTCATTACAAAACCACCATAGCAAAATGGGAAACAATGACATGCTCCTCCGTTTTCTCTGTGACTCAGTGGGGTTGGGAACTCAGTGCAATCCAGATCATTTAGCCAGCAGTGGAGGATGTATGGCGACACGCCAACCGGTGCTTTGAAAAGCTCAACCTAGGTGACTCTGTTAAAAAGTATTCAAAAGCCCCAATTACAATCAGTTAAAAGCAATAAGCATGCAAATTATTTTAAAACAAACTTTAATTAATTTCAGCATATGTTTCACTTAGGCTGATTAGTCAAATCTGATTTTCTGAAAAGAAACAATAAACATCTGCTAATGATGATTTACATATTACCGCTCACATGCCCTGCAGTGTGTTCTGAGGTTCTGCACAGCACAGGGAAGCGACGTCGTGCTGTGGCAGAGACCCCCAGCCTGCACCACCAGGTGCAGAGAGTGGCAAAAATATTTATTGGACAAAATGCCTAGACATGCCCTAAAAGAACATGAGGGTGTTGGTATAAACAACTGTCCTGGTGAAGCTTTCTACTTTTTAAAGTGCTCTTTGTGTGAAAAACAGGTAAAACACCCTGAAGTCTGGGCTTGGGGGACCCCAAACTGAAGCTCTGCACAGCTTGACCTTGGTACAGACCCGAACTCAAAGATGCCAAGTGAGAAGATTTTCAGGCAGCTGCATTCAGAATAATGAGAAGGGCTTAACCTATTGTTCAGACACCACTTCCCTCTAAAATCAGTGGGAAAAAGAATTATCATTTGCTATAAACACATAATTTAGCCAACACCATTGCTTATTCTCTGTTCATTATATAAGGAGACAGGATGTGATAATACTGCATAGTCAGAGGGCTAAATCCCTCTTTACGCCCGAGACTCCATCGTGGGAGACCTGAATACAGCCCCCTCATACCTTTGGGCTTGAACATTGCAGTAATGTAAATATTTAAAAGTCCATGGCATTTTATATTCACAAGGCTGATAGTGGAATAGCTTTAATATCCTTACAATGCCAAATCCAGATTAACACAATACTAGTGGCTCCCAAGCAGTTTATTAGCAGCACTCATACCCAATATGTAGAAATCCTGGATGGGAAAAAAAGGAAAAAAAGGGGAAAAAGGAAAAAAAGGGAAAAAAGGGAAAAAAGGAAAAAAAGGAAAAAAAAGTCCTGCCAACATATACTGCACAGCGAGCTGCAGGATGTTGTTTTCCAAGAGTTACTTCAGTTGTAGAAATCACGTGGCACCATTACTTGGCATGAAGAGAGGATAAAGAGAGAATGGTCTATGACAGGTGTTGCCTTAAATATTTTGAAGATATGCATCAGGAATAGTTCATAAAAGTGCTTCCAAAGTAGCTCTTACACCCACTGGGCTTGGCAGTCCTCACTCTTAAAAAACATGAACTTGGCGCAGTAGCCTTCTAAATCTTTTAAACTAGCTTAATCCTCCCAGTAATGAAACGTGCAGTCAGCTAGATGGGTGCATTTATCTGAAACTCACTTATTTACAAGCAACTAAAACATGAAATTAGCTGGTCCCGGAAGGCAGCTTTGTGCTTCCCAACTCCTCTGCTATCATAAATCAACCCGTTCAAGAGGGTGCCACATTTGTTTTTCCCATTCTCACATTCTGTATGAACATTTAATGCCAAAGATGATCCTCTAGAGATGTCTCTGCATGATTCAGTGACTTCTGGCTTCTGTGGGACTGGAAGTACATGTGTGTTGGCAGACATCAGGAGGTTTGCAAAAACAGGAGTTCTGGGCATGTTTCAAAAGGAGGTTCCTTTACCAAATGGTGCTACTGTGGTGCAGGCATCCAATGTGAGTGGTAACAGTAGGATCACCACATTTCCACCATTCCCTCTTTCCAGAGAGCAATCCAGCAAGCAGGAGGTTGAGATGTACTCCACCTTTGCCACCTTTGTACCCACAGCACTGCGGAGGCTCCAGTGCCCACACAGAGCTGCATGCACTCATCACAAACACTCCATACTTTCTGAGAATACGAATTCTGCTCAAAATTCTGGTATGTCCTCCATAGGGAGGAAGAGCAGCCTTAACCTATTAGATGTAAAAAATTCACTCCCCAAACTTTTGCCCAGCTTGGTAAAATAAAGGATTTTCCAGAATTCCTCACTAGTATATTCCCTAGTGTGTCCTTGCCCTATCATGCTATTTCTGCATAACAAAATGTTCAGTGACAATGGAGCACCAATATATAAGATATTTTCAGCTTTAGGATTCTAAAATAGTGTTGAATTTTTCCTTTAGGGAATTCCTTCCAGAAATGATACTACCACAGCAGGGATCACTGATTCATGACTGCAGAGAATAACATACCTTGGAAGGAGGAAACATTGGAGCAACAGAAGATCTAGGCTCACAACTGGTAGCTGGAAACACCATCACTAAGCCAGCCAGGCCCTGCGCCATCACAGAGCTCCTCCACGCTTCATCTCTGACTGGAAGGTTATGCGGTTGGCTTCTCTCAGAAAAAGGAAGCAGGTCTTCCAGGGGTAAAACATTTGATGCAAAGTGGTCTGGAGATCAGAATTTGCCTTTTATTGTTCTTTTATAATGTGGCACGTAAGAAAGTTAAAAAATAATTTAAAGGCCTGCTTTTTTTACCTGCCTGAGAGAATGGCATATTCATAAATACACCTTCATTTGCCTTTTTACACCAAATTATTACCTGTCACCCAATCATTTCAGCTGCACACCTACTTCAAGGATTTCCCTTTCAAGTACTGGATTTAAAACAGAACAAAGAGCAGCACTAGACTTGAAAATGCAATCAGGACCACAGAAATAGGAAAGACTCTGTTTCCACATAAACTTTCAGAAAAGAAACAGCAACTTTTCATTCATTCCTGTATCTTCTTTGAGGTCTGGAGTAAAGATTTGCTGGAAAAATGAGTTACATGTGAATATACCATATGATGAGTCAGAAAAGCTCTGGGCAAGAATTCAGCAAACCTCAGCTTTACCAGTGTTCATATGCTTCTAAAACAAGATCCCCAGGAGCTTGTTGTCAGGCACAGAGGAAACTGGGCATGCTGGATATGTGGCTTTTGTCAGCCAGCAAGCAGGATACAGGTGTGAGATGGAAGTGGCTTCTCACAAACCCTGCTCTGCCCCAGATACAGGGGTCCTCAAATTTTGTTGGCCTGGGAACAACTGTTAACAAAAAACTCTCTGCCGGATTCTCAGACTGTTCTCATACTGCTTGCATCAGTTGCAATATTTTTATTCCCTGATGGAACAAGCAACACTGGAGGATCTCAACAGCAACACAAGAAGCTGATGCTGTAAAAGATAGGACCTTTTCTGACAGGTATCAAATAACACCTCAGATCTACTCTGGAATAAGTGAAAGAGTGGAACAGAATAAAATATACAACGTGAGAGCAAAATTCCTCGTCTTTGAGAGCAAAACCCCCATCCTGTATGAAGGAAACAGATGTTCCCGTGTAGAGTTTAATGGTAGATTGTTAAAGGGATAATTCCTCCTTATCTGCATGTCCCTTGCTCAGACTAATAGAGCAAAATTTTTTCCTCCTGACATAGTGATTCTTGATTAAGGACTAGATTCCAACCAGTTTCAAGGTAAATGAGCAGAAATACTCTGATGGCTCTTTCCCTGTAAGTGCCCTCCATTAAAGCTGCAAAATTAACCCATGTGCCCAGGAGAGCGCACACACCTTTCTCTGTGAGTTTTTTGAAGTAGGCATTTCTTGGTAAGAATAACCCTACCAAGGACAGGACAGAGGGGAAAGGGTTTCTGGGCAGCTTCACCATAAGCAATTGTGTTTTGGGGTCCACATCATTTGCAAACTCCAGTTATGCAATCAAGTTTCCACCAAACTGACTTTGAAGTGTCCTGACCCAGACAGGGTTCCAACCCTCAGCTCTGAGAGCCAAGGCTGGAAGTCTCTCTGAGCCCCTAAAAGACAAGAGAAGGGTGCACAGCACTAAACCTTCCGTGCTGTTCCATGCTTTCTCAGTAATCTTGAGGTATGAACGGACAGAATCTGTCTTCTGGAAGGTCACAGTTCAGATTTGACTGCCAGTCCATCTACCCTCTCTCAGTTTTCCATGTTAGGTTTTGAGCAATCGTATCGGGTACATTTCAGGTCAGCTCCTTTACTCATAAGTGAACCCTGATTTATTTACAAACAAAAGCAGAGAACACCAAGTACATTGCTGGGAAATCAGTAGTTAAGAATAATCTACATGACCATGCTATGACCACGAGAGCTCCTAGAAAAAAGGTCACCATGTATTTATCCAGCTGCACGCTCAGTAGGAGTGTGCTCTATAAGAAGTGCTTTTAGCAACAGTTAACATTTTCAAGACAATATGTCAGCTAACGTAACCTTTGAGAGGAGGGTTCGAAGAAAGGTTAAGGGAAGTTAACCTAAATAGCTTAAAGAAATAAAGAGAAGTGTTGGAGGTAATTAATACTTGAGAGGAAATAATGTAAAGGAGAAGAAAGACTTATTTAAGGTTGGACAAGTGCAATGTACTACAAGAGGTAATGGCTTTAAATTAAAGAAGGGCAAGTTTAGATTAGATAACAAGAAAAAACTTTCCAACAGGAACAGTAATTCAGCAGCATAGAAGCCTGAAGAGAGAAGCAGCACAAGCATTATCAACAGACACATTCCAGTCGACGCCAGCGAGCACTCTCAGAGGGAAAATACCTGGGGTAAACCACAAGAGATCCCAGGGATTTGACTCAACAGTCTATAAAGATCATTCCAAACCCAACATCTATGATCCTGTAATTAACACACACATCACCCATTAATCTTACATGTTCCAATGGCTACCACTTCCCATTTAAAGCATACTCACCTGACAAAGATGGATGGGGGATTGTAGAACCATAATGTAGCCCTACCATGGATTATTGGTCCGATCCTCCCCTCAGCCATGCATCACATCTCACCTCATATATGTTATGTTACAGTAAATTTGCAAGACCTACACCATCCCCCAGAAAAGCCAGATGCAAGAACCAAGTTGAAAAAGCTAAAAAGTGTTTCAGGTATTGATTTAGCAGCATGTTTAGCTGACCACAGTTTGTAAATGTGCTGAAATGTTTCAAAATGAAAATGATTGGATCCTCTAACAGCATGGCATCAGTGCCAATTTTATGAGTATTTGCCATGATCTTTATAATTCTAAAGATTCATACTTTTTTCCTCAATCTCATAATTTTCCTTCAGCCTACAATATCATCTGTTAACCTCTTCTTTGTTTGCAAGGACAGTTGTTCAACTGCGTTTCAAAAAGTTTTGATGGCTCCTGGCAGGGAATAGAAAATACAAGAGGTTGCACAGTATGAAAGAGGAAACAGCATAAGATCTCCTCTATCACACAGTACACAACACAATTAGCAGAAGCATTGCTTCACTCTGATTAAAACCATATTCACTGCAGCACAGTAGTTCTGCTGTGCATGTCTCTAA
This sequence comes from Atrichornis clamosus, assembly GCA_013400975.1. Classification (NCBI taxonomy): domain Eukaryota; kingdom Metazoa; phylum Chordata; class Aves; order Passeriformes; family Menuridae; genus Atrichornis; species Atrichornis clamosus. The sequence continues at coordinate 367,662 of WBMZ01000753.1, forward strand.
ACCCAGACATTCCCTCAAGATTAAAACTTCTCAGAAAAGTACAGGGAAGTTGAAGACATCCCACAGGAAAATAGTAACTGGCTCCAAAAATACAGTGAAGGTATCAGTGGGGCAAAGAACTGCAGGATTAGGGCCAGATGAGCTGTGATATTTCTGTGCTTAGCCACCACTGAAATCTGAGAGGCACTGTCCTGTGCTGGGCTAGAATGAGAGTCAGAAACCCAGACATGAAGTGAGGGCTCCTGGCTTTTCTTCCCATCTTCACCACTTGCTAACAACAAAGTTGTCGGCATAACAATTCAGTGCAGGCTTACAAAAGTTGATTTATGGACTTTGAACCATTTGACTTAAGGCTGGGTTATGCCTTCCCCTGCAGCTGTGAGATGAGGTAGAACGAAGCCTTGAAGGGTTTGCCTGGGGGACTCAGATGCAAGATGTGTAGCCTTGGCTCTCAGCTGATAGTTGAAACCCTGGCTAGGTCCAGAACCACAAAGCTTTTCACTGCTGAAAGTAGAGGTTTGAACCTCTGAAGCAGACAGTAACAAAATCATCAGCTGGTAACAAATACTGAGCTTCTGATAGCCACCCACCCTCAGATGATTTCTCTGTCATCACACGGGCAACATCTGTGTCATGTCTTTCTCTTCATGGGCTGTCCCCCATGGCCATTGTAGGTGCAGATTCCCAGATGAATTTCTAGATTAATAGAATTCAGTTTGCAAAAAGAAAAAACCAAGCTGAATAAAGCTGAGTAAAAAGTAAGTTTCATTTCTGCAAGGAAACTCATGGATCACTGCTAGTGGCCAAGACTGTCTCAATACAGCACCTCATCCTGTCTCTGCTAAAGAAATTGTTCCCTTTACAGCTTCTGTTGCCTTAGAACAGGTGTCACATTCTGCCCTAGCTCTGTCACTCTCTGCAGAGTATTTCACATGCTCCTGTTCATCCTTAGAGTAACCAGAATCCTTCACAGGAAAATGAAAGAGAAAAGCCAGCAGCTTCAAGTTTCCACAACAGGACAGACACACTCGCTGGTCTGCTCGGGGAGTCACAAACCACTGCTAAAGTATAAAATTCTTTCTGTAAGTTAAATTACCTTTCCTTTGAGGGAAAAAAAGCTGCACAGAGTTGTATTAAATATGGCTGTCTTCAAAGACCACATGACCATACATTTGCCAAAAATTTAATGGGGCTAAGTTGGCTATAAAGTATGAGCTGGATATTTGAAGAGGCTCATCAAAGGAATAAGATATTCAGAACAGCTGTCTAACAGGGACAAGAAACCAAACCCACATTAAGGTGGAGTTCAATAAATGAATTGGAGAAATTGCAGGATTGACTTATGTGCAAGAAGATCATATTTGGGAAAATAAAGTGTTCTTGTAAGTCATTGATTTGCTTCCTGGCATCAGTTTCAGAGATGTCCAGCAATGTTACAAGGTGATCTGCGATTTCCAAGTTTAGGTTAAAGGTTGCAGGTTACGTGGTCTTCTACAATAAAAGCTCTATTTGTGGTTATAACCGGCTTAGACTTTGCCGATGGTTATTTTTAGTACTTGTTCCATCATCTACATCAGATGGTAAATGCACTGCACAGCACACGTGAAAGGAAGGAGTCAAACAAGCATTAGTTGGTGACATTTCAGGTTTCTTCGTGAACTAGCCTAGAACCCACAGCCTACACGTCATGACTTGGATTTCCAGCCATCCACCCCACAGTTGTCCATATCCTCCAACAACAAGCATGCACCCTGTTGCTCCCAGATGACTCTGGCTGAAGCTGATGAGATACATTCTCTGTGACTGCATTAGGCACTGGCTTCAGCTCTTCCTTCCCAGCAAAACAGTGGCGGTGAGATGACTAATTTCTCTGCTTTTCCCACAGCACAGCCTGTGCTTGGGTGCACCAGAGCCGGCCCAGAGCCCTGGGGACGCCAGCGGCGCGTGGCCCTCTGTGTGCCTCAGAGCACGGCTGGGCACTGCGGTGCTCTGTGCGAGGGACCAACATGGGCAGCAGAAGTCCCCTGCCGCTGTTGGCAGTGACTGCACGTCACACGTGCACACATCTGCACGTACTGCTTTCCTACACGGGTGTGATACCGCCCCGCACCAGCCACTGCCACTCACGTCCCGCGGAGCTGCTTGCAGGAGTCTGCAGATCAAAACTCACCCCCTGCCTGGAGTCCCACATCAGACACCAAAGGCATTCACACTTCAGAACAGGTTTCTATGAGCCTTTTATTAATACTGTACATTCCTTTGCTGCCCAAAATTACTCAGTTTCTAGCTTGCTGTCTTACAGCTCACAGGGGCTTATTATTAATGGCCCAGTAAAACAATATACAGCCTGTTGTATCTTAATTCAGTAGCTGGTAATGACCAACTTAGAGAAATCATTTCAGACCTATGGGTTTTCTAAGGCCTTTTGAAGGTAATGGCAGTAAAATATGCATATATTAATGTTACTTGCAGAAGGCAGAATATAGTGGCAGTATAAGCAATAATGCAGTACTGCATAATAAAAATTGAAAATTCTTTTCCCTAAGTGTAAATATAAAATACCTCTGGGGGACATATCTAAAGGAAGAGTGTTTCAATAACACATAGTTAAACTCAAAATTATATTTTTCAAAGCTATCCAAGTATAGTCTAATAAATAAACCATAAAATAAACCAACATTTTACAAGGAAGACTCAAACTGTATTTCAAGCTTTTTGCCACTCTTAAAATCATTATTTAATACAGACAGTTTTAGTCACAAAATTTCAAGAGTTTATTCAATATCTTTTATGTGCTTTACAAGGTTATTAGAGAATTTATTTTCTCTTTCCCTTACAGATTGGAAGGTGGGCAGTGATATATGAGCTTTCACATTTTATTTATTCACCAAACTGTTCCAGATGTGATCCCATCATTTATCCACTGACACATCAAACCTGCTGTGTGACCTTTACAGTGACCTCTTTACAACATTTGCTTTCATGCTCTAGAAGTTATAGCAGCTTAACAGTGCTTGCTTCAGTGGGAAGACAAGAGAACTGATTTTGGGGGGGTGGGGCTACAATTTAAAAATAATAAAAATTTAATTACTCTCCTACAATATGAAAACTAAGTCCAGGTGGTGAACTAGTCAGTGGAGTTATATTTCCAGAAATGTTTCAATCATATTTCACTCCAAACACTATTTCACTCCATGGATTTGGAATGTACTGGATTTGCACAGGCTAAATTTAGCAGGCACTGTCTTTCTCCCCTTTTTGTGATTTGTCACAGCAATAGGCATTCTTGGGGCAACACACCTTTCCTTATATCAGCAAATAGAATGACAGTCCATCCGCAGTTTTCCTTCTTTAAAGGGAAAAATTGCTCATAGTGCATCCAAAATCTCCATTAACTAAAAAATAGCAATATCATTGTGACCTTAGCATTATGAAAAAACCCAATTTTGGCATCATATCTTAGGGAGTCGGTGAGTACACAAAATTATTCTGGGTACAGATCATTCATTCCAGGCAGCTCCCAAAGGCCAGGCCAGGCCAGCTGGGACTTTCCAATGTGTTGAACTTTTCCATAGTACTTTTTTGTTTTATGTACTTCCACTCTTGGGCTGATACCAGCAGTAGACAGGCCTCCGTTGTGGTTCACACAATATTTATGGCCCAAGAGGTGGCAGAGAATCTCAAGAAGCAAATGCACACACACACACACACACACACACGCAGACGTACCCACACACAGGCTGAACGCAGGAGAGCTGTAGCCAAGGGATGAAGCTTTGATAGCAGGAAAAAGATGCTGCACGCCTTCTAACTAACAACTCCCCACACTTCAATCTCACTTAGAAAAATTCCCACTGACTTAGAAGTATTCAAGTAACGTGCAAGTGAGAAACAAGCAAAAGCTGGGAAAGGCTGTATTGAGAACTTCTGGATAATCTCCTGGTTTCCATGTCATCAGCTCTTTGCTCTACCCACTCCCACTGCAGCTCCATTTCACAAGAAGGTCTGGATTTTTGAATTCATGTCAAAGCAGAACCTGGACTGTTAGGCACCAAAGAACCTCACAACCTTTTTACCGGTCCTTGTCTCCCTTCTCTCTCTCCTGATCACGAGGATGATCACGAAGGTGATCGGGACATGCACCATTGCAGTGCAGGCATCTGGCCAGTGCAGGTACCAAGTCACCTGAGCCCACACTGCAGAATCATCGTGTGAAAAACAGAGGAGCAGAATAATTCCAGAAAACCCTCCCAGAGCTATACACAGACACCTGTGGTTAATCCAAACACAGGTTTCTATTTCTGTGACTTTTAGCACAGACCTAAAAACTGAGCAGAAACTGAGCCTGTAAGATTTATGCTTGAATTAGGAAATCAGATTCACTCCTGCACATTTTCCCCCACTCTGTACTACAATGTTCTGAAACTGGGTTTTACTCTTTTTTTGTTTCTTGTTTGCTTTTTTGTAGAAATAACAGGGTTTCTAAGTAAGATCTTAAACAGCCTTGTTTTTGTAATATTACTTCATCAATAATGGAAAAATTACATCAAAGAAAATACACTTTTTTCTTTAGGTGTAAATCAAAACACAAAGCAAAGCTGGTAGAAAAACAATGCATTAACCTCATGTGCTGTGAAAACAGGTGAAGAGTACAAATAGTAGATTTGAAGGTGCCAGCAGCAGAATATACTGAAGCTCTCTGGAAGTACTGCTTCCAGGTTAAATGATCACAGGAAGATTACAGTAACACACCACCACTAAGTGATTAATTCTCAGAACAGAAAAGAAGGTGCAGTCCTGTTTTGATCACTTCTCTAGTTCACAGACTTACATTTCAGCTGGAGTCCTACTTTAAATAAACAGAGCTGAGATTTGAAACTTTTAAAATAACACTCAGAAATAAAATTCAAGTGAGCTCCCCTGCTCGCTTTCTATCGCTTATCCCTGCTGGCAGAGGAAATGCAACTGTTGGCTTTTGAAAGCCACAAATTTGCAAGGGTCTGGGGCATGAGCTGGCAGGAGGCTCAGACTCCTTGATGTTTGTAATTGAAAAGGACATGAAGTAATGAAGTAATTTCCCTGTCCCTATTCTCCATGTTTATCAGAGGCCTGTCTGCAGTGGAGGAAGGGTGACAGGGTAATCTGAGCCTCCACAGAAAACCTGCTTTTTCTCCAAAGTTATTTAGATTTCCGTGAGCGCTGGCAGAATTTTGGAAGGAGTCCAGGCGAATGAAGGAATTTGGCTGCTCTGAAAATATCATACAGGAACTTTAAAAATTGAACTGATTTATGCCCTGTAATGTTTTCAATACTGTATAAATTAAGTTTGAGTTCCTAGCCTGGATTTTAAGAAGAAATTTTATATGTTATGAGCCATGAAAGAACTAGAGGAAAAAAAAAATCTTATTGTATGATAATTCCACCTCTCCTATAAGAAGTGCTAGACTTTGCATATATAATGCGTTCAAAGGAATAATATGGAAAATGCATTACTTTGTAACATCAAAGGATGTTCCAGAATACCTTGAGGTCCTGACAGCTATTTGGAGTTTGCTAATATCACACAGCACTGTGAAATATATTAGCAATAGAAAGTTTGTATGTTCTGTTCACCACTGACTGACTGTAGAGCCGGGCTTGGGAAGAGTGTAGGCTTCTGAAGTGCAGCATCTAGAAAGTGTAGCCTAATTGAGGGAGAAAATTACCTCCTCCAGAGGACTGCTTGGAGCCACCTTTAGTCTTTCATGTGCAGATGGCAGTGCCTGGGCGTTGTCCCCTGGGGACCTGCTCGCCTGTGTCAAACACTCCGAGCAGAGATGTCCATGGCACAGTCCCGGGAGGTCCTGTAGCGTCAGTAAAAAGCCCTGTGCTTTCTGAGGCTTTATGATAAACTGTGAGGTTTTCAAAGGAACCACAATTTGCACATTTAACAAATATAAATATGTTTATCCATGGTGCCTTGTCCTCTTACAGAGGGAGATACAGCTGTAATATCGCGAAGTGTATTTTCCTCTTTTAATCAGCCGTGGACATAACCTCAGCTGGGGTTCTAAAGTTTGAGTTGATCCCTGATTTGATTAATAGCCAGTCTCCTCTGAGGTTTGAATCTTGTTTCTGGTTCAGAGGTCAGCACATGCAAAAGGCCATTAGGAATGAGCCATCCTCCTCTGTGCTAACAAACACCCACTCGTACCCACGCCACAGCTGAACCCCAAGAGCTGCAGAACAGGCAGCTCTGGGCCCAAGCTGGTACCCAGCTTCCAGCCCTGAGGAGGAGCATCAGGAGGCTGAGATGAGGAAACTGTCTTTAGAAGAGTTAAAATGGAATCTTAGGAGGAGATTGCTTTCATCTGGAGCCTGAAAGAATAATTGTGAAGTTAGTAGAAACCAAGGGAGACACCAGATAAGTGAAATTATAAAATTAAAGCTGTGCTGGCTGTCAAAATCCCTTCCAAAAAATTAGGAGAGTGAAGCAGGTGAGGAACCATTAACCAAGTAATCAGGGAAGAAAAAATGTTATTCATCAGGCACCTCTTTCAGAAGCAGGCATGTACCTTCTGCATGCAGACGCGTGTGGGGTTGTCACTGACATTCCCTATGGAGTGGAAGGGAGCAGGATCTATTGTCCATAGCTGCTATTACACACCACCATTCTTCCATCCCTGCACTTGGAGTTATCTCTGAAAGAAAGAGCTCTAAATTTTCTGGTTGCAATTTTCAGCCCATGATTGCTTGTAACCAGTGTCATCACCTGGCACATTATTTGTGTGCAAGCATCCAACTCCACGCCTTGCCACATGCAGATGAGACAACTATTAGACCAAATATTTGGTACAAATGATTGTGCATGGGCAGATTAATTTTTTTTTTAAATAATAAAATTAGATAAATAAAAGAAAACCCGAAGTGTCCTCTTCCAGGACAGATGTTTCTCTCTACTTTCTCTACTGTGTGCCACTCGTGGTGTTTAAAATATATATAGTCACACAGTTCTTTGTATCAAGGCAACAATGCCTCTCATCCTGCTTTTTGTGACATTAATAGTTTCAACCCCTTTTTGCCTGTTGGGACAGACAACAATCCCACCCTTTCAGCAAGCCATCACACTAAGCATGTACCTTTCTCTTTTTCCAAAGTACACAGTTTCTCTCCCCACCACATGTCCATAATCCTGGCATGCCTAAAGCATGAACCACAACTAACCCTGGACAAAAATCCCACCTTTCATACCTGTGAAATGGAACAGTGATGAAATCCAACACTGTTCTTAGTTCTGTAGAGAAACCAAGAAATTTAACCTATTGGGAAAGGGAGTTTCCACAGACACTCCCAGCAGAGTGGAGAGAGACCCAGATTTACAGCGTAATTAAAATTGAATTTTTCCATTTTATTTTTCACTATATGGCTTTTTTTTTCCTCTGCTGTAGTATTCTGTGGTCCTTAAAGTAGTGTCTCTGTATCTTAGTACACTGAGGTCTTGGGATATTACTTGAAAACAGTACACCAAGAGGAAATTGTGCAATCAATTCCATGAGAATGCCTCCCTCAGCAATAAACACTGCCTCTGCCAAATAAATGGGTGATGTGCGTCATAAATTTCCTTTTCCTGTCAGAGCAGCCACAAGAAATGGATGAAGTTATGCACATTTGTATAAAAATAAAAATGTGTTATTTGCTGTAGCGCGCTGCGGACAGGACAGCGGGAGCTCGGGAGCAGCCCCGCGCCTGCCCGGGCTCCCAGCACCGAGCGGCCCAAGGCACAGCTCCTCACACACACAGGAAAGCACCGTCAGATTTTCTCACAGTCACGCTCCAGCCTAACTGTTCACAAACAATGAAGGAACGCCTTAATTTTTTGCGTTCAACTTGAGCCCCTGTCAGAGACCACTTGTTATTAAAGAAGAGGTGTTTACCACTTGCTGCACATCTAGGCACACAGTCTTGGCTGAACAGCCCAAGATCACCAGTCCAAAACCACTAGGTGCTGGACTGAAAAATCATGATGTTTTCTTCTTTTTTACTGGGTAGTATTTTTCCCACTGACCGAGCCTACAGAGTGAAAAGCTTGCTTGCATTTACATCCCAGCGACATCACCCACCACCCTTACACAAAATTCAGCTCCTCATCTGGCATAGATAAACACAGGACACCAATTTAATGCCACTCAGAAAGCTCAGTTCAGGTGGGGATTTAGACTATGGCAGCAACATAATTTTGGATTACTTTATTCTATTTATTTTACTATTCTTTATCGTACCCCATTCCAGTGTTTTTCCTAACAGCAGAAATGTTACACACTGCAGCAAGGGTCTTGGACCTTGAGCCCCTCAGGGACAGCAGGGTGACACCACCCACATCCCCTCACACACACTGTTCCTGCCCAGGACACACACTGACACACAGCAATGTCATCTCTGCCTCTCCATCACCTCTGCTCACATCCCTCCTCATCTCTTCTTTACCAGCCACTTCTATAAGATTCCTGGCTCAACTGGAGGAAAGAGAGAGCTGTCAACACTGATATATTAGAAATACAATTCAAGCAGCTGCTATTTGTGTTTTATTTTTAGATGACTTTATTTTTTCCCCTCAGATTCTATAATATTATTCTTTCTCCTCGGTCAAACAACATCTGTTGTATAAAAAGTAAACTCATTTGGATTATCAAGTTTACATCCTTCCATTTATATTTAACTCTAGTTGCTTCACTAGGAACTGTCCTGCACTGCCCTCTGATACTTCATGAACTCATGGGCTCATAAGGAGATCCTGGCATGGCTTTAGCATCCATAACCACTGCACAGGCCTTATAAACCTGGCAAACCACAACTGCTCCACAGCAGGAGGTACACGTCCATACCGCCCTGAGAAGCAGGGAGCGGAGCAGCAACGGGAGCAGCACCCTGCTCCCACCCTTGCTGCCCGCTCCAGAGGTGAAGGTGCTGCATCAGCATCCTCCCATCCCTGCTGCTGCTGAGGGCTTGCTCTGGCCACAAAAGAGTCACCAGTGGCTGCCTTTAACAGCGCGTGCAGGCACGACTATGATCGGTCAAAAAACATACAGAGACAACGTCAGCAACTGTGACCTGGCACAAGTCTCTAACACGTGAGCTCACCTACACCAGCTGGGCATCTGGCCCTGGACTGGCTGCAGCACTGGTCCCAGCCAGCAAGAGCGCTCTGTCCTGTTAAGGCTCACCAACAGTGAACCAAACCAACCCAGAAAGTGAAAACCAGGTTCCTGCATCCGAACTTGATTTAGTCCAGCAAGAGTAAAGCTGTTCAAACTCATGGAGGGCTCTGCAGTTCTGGCTCTAACCCCTGTGCCTGAGGACCACTGGCAGCACTCAATGCCTTTGTTTCACTCTTCTACTTCTCAAAGAATAGAGCTAGAGGGGAAAAAAAAGCAAAAGGAAAAATCCCAGCTCTCTTGAGGCACAAGATTAAATCAATGCTATTGATTTGATCCCAGCTGGCATTTCATACACTGAAATGCCAATCTCTCCCCCTCAAAGTCAAGAGTCAGAGCAAGCAGGACAGAGAAAGATGACAGTGGTTGCCTAGATGTGAGCCTCACGAGCAAAGCTGTTATTCTCACGTTAGGTCACTGCTGAGACGAGCAGTTTGTTCAGCCATCAGAGGACAGATCCGCACAGGAGCCAATGAAGAAAGGACTCTCTTGCCTGGAAGGGCAGGGAGGGACCTCAGGAAGCCAAGAAAAACTCTGATGAGGCCACAGCATTTTTCCTGTGGCTGATACCTGACCTTTAGTGCTTACTTTCCTCTTCTGTTGCTACCTCTGTTTTCTAGCAATAGTGAGGATCAGAGCTGTAATAGTTTCCACCAAGTCTTTCAGAAAAAATATGCTTGACTTTTCCATAAGGCTTTGTGTTAAGGAAATGACAATTTACAAACATGAAAATCTTTGCTGGTACTTTTTAAGGTTAAGGAAAAAAAAAGCTATCTCCATATGTTTGCATTTGTTCTTTTAGGTAAGTAAGAATGTTCCCTCTAGTTCTTCTAAATTGCTAGGACATGATGGATTTCCAAAGCAGACTTTCCCCCACTGAAGACAGTACAAAGAGCCCACAATGTGAACAACTATGTGTAGAACTGATTTTCATTCTGGTCTGAACCTTCAGCATATTTCTGAACAGCAGCAAAACCTTTGTTGCTGATCATGCCAGCAGTAATTTTGCTATCACACAGCTGGCCACAGGAACATCCCCCCAGCTTTCTGCTAAGGATGCAATCTCAGAGAAGCACAAGAAAACCTCTACATGCCCTCATCCTCCTAGGCACGGCTGAGGTAGGAACATGAAGCAGTCTAAATTCAGTTGCAGAGGCAACATGGAGGACACTTTCCTGCTCCTCACAACAAGATTCCCTTAGGGAGACAGATGTGTCCCGTTGGTGGGGGGGCAGCCTGCCTGCCATCCCACTGTGGCACAGGAGGCTCGGGTGGGAGGATGGAGGCAGCTGCACCATCTCTCATGCCCCAGGGTTGTTGCCAAACCATTTGAGGGACTTACACCCAGACTGGTGAAGGCTTGCAGGCCTTCAGTCAACACACAAAGACCAAATATCTACAGAAATGAAGTCTTCTCAACATCTTTCAAGCAGATTTTCTCGTTGAACCTTGACAGGGAACAGGCACTTTTGCTGCAGCGGTAACAATCAGCATCCTGTGCCCAGCACCTGCCCCTTTTCTCTGCTGTCAGCTCCATCCCATGGCAAGGCAAGGACCTCCAGGCTCTGTTGTGTTAAAAGTCACCCTCTGCCAAGACACCCAATGAATCAAGGGGGATGTTTTAGAGGGAGACTGTGGACTTGCATCTAGAGCCTAGAATTATAGTGTTCCTTGTCTAGAAAAAACTGCTGGGAGTTGCAAAATAGCTGGATTTTGTACAATGGTTTGAATAGTTGCTCATTCCAGTCCAGTCAAAAAGCCTCACAAGAAAGGCCTGACTTTGGAGCCTGAAGTATTACTGTTTCCAGAGGGCACGAGGGTATGCAGAATTGTGCCACAGTTTTTATGGTTAACTGAATATTTCTTTTCAATCTCTGAAGCGCTTGGGGTTTGTTTGAATTGTGAATGATGGCTCCTATCCCAGCTCTGTGTGTGACAAACTCCTCTAGTGACAAAGTTCACACACTGAGCCTCAGTCAAGAATCCACCCATACCCTGAAAGTTGCTGGCACTCACAGCATATAATTAAGATCATATGAGACTCAACATTTCTTTCCCTTGCCCAGCTACAACCAAGAAAAGGGCCAGATATGTCTCTTTGCCCTTAAGAATTGTAAGGTAAATCCTGTAATTTGCCTTTTCCTTACACACCTTCATTTTTAGCTGTAATTTTTATTTAAATGTTTCATTACACTCTCCACAACCACCATTGTTACGGTACATTATGGCATGTTCGTTCCCCACAAGATACCAAGGCAATATTTTCAAAAGCAGCTAAAAGACTGAAAAGCACAAGTCCCCAGTCAAAATCTTTCCGGGATGAATGGTTCAATGAGCAGGGAAGTTACACCAGCAGCACGGTGTGGATCCTCACATCAGTGGTGCCAAGAGATTATTTTGGCAAGTTATTCTACAGACCTGAATTTAAAGGGATTAAAAGTTGGTTTGGCAAGTTGAAATAGCAAGGATAATTCCACAGATTTTATAGCAATAGCCACTCCTTCTTACGGGGATTTAAACATCAAGAATAATGGGGTTTCCTTTTCTTATTAGAGGTTTATTTTATCATTTTGTGCATCAGTCTGTTGGTTGCTGTATCAGCCAATGAAGAGGAAAAAAGTGCTATTCTTGAGAAATACTAATTGCTGTCATTTAAGGTGCTGTCGTGATTGTGACTTATAACTTAAATCTTAATGCACATACAAGCCTGAAATGCTCAGCCTTCCTTCAGTGGCCAGGGCTGGTTAAGAGAGAGGAAGAAGAAATGGGTATTTTGACAGTTTGACAAGTGCATTTCTTACCTGGCACAACTGTGTTGTATGGACTGGCCCTGGGCATTGATTGACATGCTTACCATAATCCAAGGGAAAGCAAAATGAGACTGCCTCTTGTTCAGCTCAAATGAAATCAGCTGTCTTCTATAGCTGCGTAAATTCAGAGCAACTTGCTGAACTTGTTCTGAATATACACCAGGGGGAAAAAAGATGAAGATTTTAGTACTGAATTTTTATGATTGGAAACAGCCATTGCATTGTGAACTCCTCTGAGTGTGGAAGGAAAGCCACATCTGAGAGTTTCAATGGTCAGTTTGTGCAATATTCCATGCTCTGCCTTCAGTTTGAATGCTGAGCTTTTCCTCTTCTAGAGCAACAACTTTGATTTCTTTTCATACAAATCTATGTGGAAAAAAGTATTGTTCATCCTGCTGCACAGCCTGTGAGTAACAACCCCTTCACTGGAGATGTGGCTTCTTCAGGACGCAGAAACAAGTTGACTAAATAGCCTCTTTTCCCAGGCACGGGTGGAGGAGAAACAATGTCTTAGGGAACAACAAACCAACCACCAGCTGGGGATAGGAGAGAAAGAAGGAAGACAAGAGGAAAACCTGAAACAAAAGAAGAAATGGATGAAAGAGAACAAGAGAAAGGCAGAGAGAAATAAACACTCTGGGGGAAATTACGACTGACTTCAAAACTCCTAGCCTCTGTTAGAGTTAAAGGGAAACCCTTTGTGCTCCTCAGATTTCCCCTTCAGATGATGAATGTACAGGGAGGGAAGGAGCCTGCAGTAGAAAATCCAGCACTCTCACCTTCGTGCACAGGTTCTGCAGGGCTGCTCTTTGTTGTCTTATGCTACAACACACTGGTACAGTGACCAACACTGCTGACAAAATTCCAGGTGGGATCTAATGCCTTTACCAGCCACAGACACATCGCCTCTTTTGGGTTTTATCCTGTACTTCCATTAATGCAGACTTGTCTCTTGCTTGCCCTTTTGCCATGAATATGGTCTAGACAGACAGTTTCAAGGATTTTTCCAAAGGAAACTAACCCCCACACATATCAAACCCCTCTCTTCATCCCTCTACTGAATGCTTGCTCTGTTAAGGCATATTCCCCAAACTGATTACATGCTTGCAGTTTAATTACTCCACTTTTCTCCACATTGAACTCCATTTTACCATTTGTTAGCAGAGTCATTGAAGAGACTTTGGCCCTGGAGAATCTGCATAGGTTGTGCCCAGTCATGGGGAGACCTTACACCAAACTATCTCTTCTTTCAGCCCAGTGCAAGGCTGGAGTAACTTCTCAGACATCAGCAGTGCACATGCCTACAGCGTTTCTGAGGAGCAGGCTCGCTGTTTCCAAGGTCCAGCAAATACAGACTGCTCTGAAACACGTGGCACTACAGCAGGGCTGGCAGCCCCTCACCACAGCCCCAGAAGCACTGGTGACTTCTGACTATGACAACAGTTCCCACCCAACAGAGACACAAAAGGACCCCTGGCTGATCAGGCTGGGAAGCCAGAAGGGGGTCTAACTAGGATGCTTTGCTGCTGGTGGTGCCAAACCAGGCTGCCTTAGAGACATGAGCATGGTGGGGCACCTTTGTGCTGTCTGGATTACACATCACAGAGATCCTGAAACAGTCCCAAGAACAGCTTTCTGCCAGCTTGAAAAGTTTTCATCTGTGGTTATTGTCTCATACCTGCCCTCGAGCTGGTTTTGATCCAACAGCCTCTATTACCTCCTCTTCCTTTACCTTTTGCCTTAGCTATTAATCTCTGATGTGGAACTTTGTGAAATGCTCTTTGAAACTCTAAGCACACTGCTGAATTCCCCTTATCTAGCCTGGCAGTAATATCTTCAAAGAACTCCAGGAGGTTAGTTAAGTATGACCTCCTCTAGCTTCAAGCTCAGCTTCCCAGCAAGCCCTTCAGTCCTTTGCTAGAGATGAGAGGAAGAGGACGGGGAACTCTGGGACAAAGAGGCACATCATCACTGTTACAATACCGCCAGCAGCAGACACAGCACCACTCCTGCTGCCCAGCACATTTTTAAATTACCTTGACAACACCAGGCTCTCTGACTGCACCTTCTGTTCTGCCAGGACCCAGTGCAAATCCTGTCTCAAAGGTGAGCTGCCATAACCCACACAGGGAAGAACTTCCAGAGGGGCACCAGGGATTTCTGAAATAAAGGTGAGAACCCAGCTGCACATCCTGCACCTTTGGATACCCCTTCAGGTTCCTGTAATTTCTGCCAATTGTCAGGTTCTTTCGTGCCCTCCAACCATGGTGCCGTTTTAGATGTATGTAATGCTACAGCAAATGTTTTCACCATGAAGTTGCCCAAACACTAGAACAAGCTTCCCAGAGAGGTATCTCTATCCTTGAAGACACCTGAAAATCAAAGTCCTGAGCAACACTGCCTATCTTCAAAGCCAGCCCTGATTTGAGCAGGAAGGTGGACCACAAAATATATTAGAATAAGGTTTATTGGGGATTTTTATCTTCCCTTTGGATCCAGTCGCATCTTCCAGCTCTTAACTGGTGAGCCCGGGAATCCAAGCTTAATTCTAACCTTTCCACTTCCCTGCCAGAACCTTGGCTGGAGTTAGGTACAGCTTGGAGAGTTCCCTCCCTTCTGCATCAGCCCAAGTAGTATTTAAAGTTTATCTCTACAATAAAGTGAGCCCATGGTTTAATTTCACCTCCACTTGAAATGTGCAGGATTTCCCCTTGCGCTGTGCTTCCTGCTCCCTCAGAGCACCTTGCTGTGTTTCCATTCACACATCATCTCTTGCTGGTTTCTCATTTACATCATAATACTGGAGTTGCTGTTTACACTGAGCTGCACAAAGGTATGTTTTACATCTTACTGTGGTGTGATCATTAACATCACACTGCTGGCCCCAGGGAGTTTCATGACTGGATTCAGATCCATCTGTCCTGTGTTCCCAACAGGGGTTCCTGCTGCAGGCCTGAATATTTTGGCAGGAGACAATTCAAAATGTGCAAAACACTACATGTCAGGCAGAATGTGTTACCTTAAATGATGATCTATTATACGAATGTTCTTGTTGTTTTGTATCTTATCTCTTTAAAGAGCAGTCTCTTCAGAAATCATGGTGCAATCTATGCTCCATCACAATAAAAGTGCTGGGTACACCTGCAGTGAGGTAAACTCCCTGAACATTCTCATCCTATAGATGAAACCCCCTCAAAAGAATAAAGAAATACACAAGATACCATTCCTTATTTACAACTGATACAAGGTTACAAGATTTTGGTGTACTCCCTTTATAGATGTGCATCTCAAAGGTGTATATATAAAATTTCTACCATATGTATCTGCATGGTTTGTCTGGAAACTAAAATACACACACACGAGACGATGCTGCAGATTTCACCCACAGAGCCACAGGCTGATACAGCTCTGAGCATTAATCATGGGGGGAGCCAGGTGTTTCCCTGTGCCAGCAGCCACGCTGTCCACAGGCAGTGGGATCCAGGCAGGGGGAAGGAGACATCTGCTTTGGAAGTAAACATCCACCTGGCAACCTAGGTGAAAACATGGGCTACAGAGAAAAATGAGGATGGGGGACTTGTCTTTTCATTACACAAAAGTCCTGTAGATGTTCTGTCACTTTGAGGGTTGGCTTCAGTAGGAAATTGTCCTTTTTTATTTCTCCTCAGTTGTATTTACACCTAGGGCTTCCTGCAGCTACCCTTGAATCCCCTCCCACCATGTCTGTCTACTGTTTGCTCAAGTACAACAGAAAACGTACCTCAAGATTACATTTTAAAGAACATGTGTGGATGCACAAAATCTGGCAACTTTTTACCTTCAAGTGTGAGAACAGAATTTAGCTCACTTTCTGCCCTCTCCTCTATATCCTTGGAGGGAAGAGACACTTTCATCTGCGTTGATGGGAAATGTCTCCTCAGCATTGAGGACAAAAAGTCGTTCCTGACACTTGGCACAGAGTAGGCTCAAAACTACAACCTGAAAGTGACTGGTTCTGTGAAGAAAATATGAAAAAAAATTACTAACTGAATAATAAATTTGACAGAACTTATCCTAAACAATAGCAATCTCTGTAGGCTTCTCAGAAGTTGCAAGGCACACACTTGCAAACAGAGGTGCCCTCAGGAGAGATCCACAACACAAACTGGGCCCCTAGGCTGGCTTTGGGCTGCATCCTTTCATCTGCAATACACAGCTCAGGCTGACCTTTAACTAGGAAAAATAAAAAAGGGAGGTGACTGTTACTGAGTCACAGAGATGGGAAAAAATAAGGTGTGAATTACGATGGGGAGGAATGGAGAATATTTAGAAAATCCTAGGAGACAGAGTATTTTGAAAAGGTTTCTGGATGGGCAAACACACCAGGCAGCACTGGGTTTGCAGAAGCAGTTTCTTTGGTGCAGGTTTGCCAGCGGATTTCCCTAGGTTTTCTCAGGATAGATCCCTGAAGTCTGAGACTTCAAAATCCACGGACACTTTTGAAAATCTTGCTTCCTTATATATTCCCACAATGCTCCAATAACTGTGTAGCCTTGAATTTACTTAACACTAAGTTCTGCTCCAAGGGTCAGGACAGGTGTCTTGTCTAGCAAGTTGCTGGGTCCAGATCTGGCAGATTCAGTCCCAGGATATGGCTGGGAAACTCCATCTCACCCTCTATCCCTCATTGCAAGAAACAAGCCCAATGGAAGGGAGAATCCTCAGCATCTGTCCAATGTTCACAGATGAAAAACAATTTAAAAACCTCAGGAGCACTCTTTTTCCTTTAGTGTAGGGCTACAAAGTTAGTATAATAGTGTTGCATGTGGATAACCAACCTGGCTTTAGACAAGCTGCGTTACAGCCAGCAACACAGCGATGATGGAAGCACACTATCCAGCTTAGGCTGGATAATATTCACCACCAATTCATTCACTTTCTTGGGACAGCATTGCAACCAGTGGTGGCCACTGTCTATCCTTCGCTACATCGCTTCCCTTACACAGGGTAGGTGGCCTGCAGTGACTTCAGCCACCCCTGTATCTACTCATGGCTACAGGAGGAACAGCTGACTTATCTCCACAGGTACCATCCACCTGGCCAACTCAGACAGGATCCCTGCCCTTGCCTACAAGCCCAAAGTTGCCTTTATTTGTGGCTGCAGGGGAGAGCCCAGACACTGTGCCTGCTGCCAGTCAGAAGAGTCATGTGGAGGAAGATGGAGAAAAAAAAAAATCACCAAGAATTAATCAAGCCATCATCAGTGGCTCCAGGTGCAATAGCTGTACAAGAAAAACAAATAAATCAACACATGGTTAAAAATAGTCTTTTTGATTACTGTCTTCAGTCTCCATCTAAAGACAGAGTAACAACATATCGTTCTCTCAGGAACTAACCCTTGGCCAATATTTTACGGCTTCTGCCCTTAGAGCTAGTCAATGTGTGCAGAAAAGAGAGAGGTAGATTGATCAGAGGCAAAAGATACCTGTACTGTACTGTGCACATTTGCTCCTACTGGGCAAGGGATGCAGCCCACGGGGGGCACGGGAGGAAAGTCCAGTGCCCTGATGGCCGTGCACAAGCCCTCATGGCCAAAAAGCCACGTCAAGTGAGTTCATACATTGGCCAGTCAGCCAAAGGCTGTGAGTGCCCACTTCGGGCCACTGACCTCCTAGGAAATGTTTCTATTGACACTCGTGTCTCACTACAGGGGCTGCAGCACCTCTGGGCATTCGCACCCACCTGGACCTGCAAACTCACATCTACCCCCAGCCCAGGTGTGTCCCTCCCTCCGGGGCAGCCGGCGGTCCCGATGGCTTCTGCTGACGCTCGGGTCCTAACAGTGTTCGTAAAATGGGAGATATATAAAAAGACACAAAGCAAGAATACAAGTAACGTATAACTCCTTTATATGAATTGTTAAATGTCACCGTACCCTCAGTGGAAAAAACACTGCCACCAGGGTTACCGTTTCCAGCAGTTTCTCACAGAGGCTTCTCTAGCCTAAGCAGAAAACCTGAGTTCAAGGCTTAAAACGGAACCGGCCGGCTCCCGGGTCGGGTCCCGCAGCTCCCGGATCGGGTCACGCAGCTCCTGGGATGTCCCCGCAGCTCCCGGGATGTCCCCGCAGCTCCCGGGTCGGGCCGGGATGTCCCCGCAGCTCCCGGGATGTCCCCGCAGCTCCCGGGATGTCCCCGCAGCTCCCGGCCCCGCCGCGGGGGACAGCGCCACCTGCTGCCGCCGCCGCGCGCTGCAGGCGCCGCTCGGCCGAGCGGGCGCGCCGGTGGCGGCGGGCGCTCCCGCCGCCCGCACGAACGGCACATCCATCCCCCCCGAACCCGGCCCAGCCCCTGGCCTCCGTCACTGCTTGAGGCCGTAAATCCGACCAGTGAGTACCAGGGCTTGTGTCTGAAACCCCAAGTGGCTTCAGCTAATCTTAACTGCGGCATCTTACCGTGTCAATGTCTTCTGGAGAAAGGGAAAACGGGAGTAACCAGCGCCTGTATCTGTTCTGGGTAGTCCCTATTTTGATACATTCCCTGCTATATTTCCTTTATCGATCATCCCAGTTAATAGTCATAGAATCATAGAATATTCTAACTTGGAAGGGACCCACAAGGATCATCAAGCCCTACCTACTCCTGGCCCTGCACAGGACAGCCCCAAGAATTCTACCCTGTCCCTGAGAGCATTTTAAAAACACTTCTTGACCTCTGTCAGGCTGGTGCTGTGACAACTTTCCTGAGGAGTCTGTACCAGTGCCCAAACACCCTCTGGGTGATGAACCGTTTCCAAATATCCAACCTAAACCTCCCCTGACACCGCTCCATGCCATTCCCTTGGTCTTCTCACTGGTTACCAGAGGGCAGAGATTGGTGCGTGCTCCTCCATGCCCCTGATGAGGAAGTTGCAGACCCTGATGCGGTTTCCCCTCAGTCTCCCCAACTGGCCGAGACTTTTCAGTCTCTCCTCACACTAAAGTCTTCCCCTGAATTCAGCTGGCAGATAATAGACTCCCCCATAATTACATGAAGTGTGTATCATATGTATACCAGTCCCACCAGTGCCAGGGATCCCAGTTAGGCACCTCAGCCCTACTGCCCCCAACATGCACTCCTGGGCCCTTTGCATCCCATACCGTCTGCACAAATATGCAGCCCTTCCTTTCCTGCATTTACTCAGGAAATATAGTCATCATTGCACCACTACCCAGCACTGTCTATACTCCATTTGAAGTGTAATGCAGGGCCAGCTCCTCCTTCTATTTAAAGAGGAAAAATCACTCTGATTATGCTCCTTGCTTGCAGTTTGTGTTTGGTTGCTCCGGCATTCATCTGCAGCTCAGTGTTTACATGGGATACACAACTTGTAAGTCTAAGATTTGATTATACAGAAAGATGTTCCAGGAACATTACACAAGGGTTCAGTGTAGTCTGATTCATCCACACTAATTATTTCAGACTTCTGACCTCACATCATTTGCCCAAGAATGTTCTCATTTGTCCAAGTACCATCAACAGTGACAGCAAGTCCTCATCCCATAACTATGGGCCCTCCTGCTGGCATCTGGCTCAAGGAGTCTCCGGCAATTATGAATAACGAGAGCTGGAGCATTTCTGAGCCTGCAGGGAGAAGGTACAAGGTCCCTGCTGGAAAACCATGAAAACTGGGTAAGCTCTTCTGAAATCATGCTGCAAAACAGGTCTTTTGTGAGGACTCACTACATAGTGAGTCATTGACCTGGCTCCACAGGAGGAACTACAATTCCTCACGGCGCAGACCTTCATTGGCTCAACACACCACAGCTACTCAACATCAGCAGCTATATCCAGCCAGAAACGCACTGCCCCAAAGCCTCAGGATCTGCACAGTGCAGTCTCCTCCCTTACACCAGGTGAGTCATGGGTGTGGATGGTGTTGTGCTTCCTCCCATCCTCCAGCCATCGAGGACAGTGTACTCTCTTGGCAAAAGTGACAAATTCAGTGCTAGGATAAAGGAAAAAATTAAGTAACATTTAGATATTTCCACAACATAATAATCAATGGTGATTGTGTATCTCAACCACCTTGTAAAAAAACAGAAGTAAACATGCAGTTTGACCTGAGCATGACAACAAAGTCCTAATGTCCCTGGATTACTTTTTGCTTTTTAACATAAACATGCTGATATAACCCGCCCCTGCTGTAAATATCCACTAGGATGACACATCCATCTAGCTGTTTGTGGGACTGGCATCTCTACACACTTCTATTGTTGAAATAAAGACAAGAAAGGAAAGGGTTTGGAAACATGACTCAAATCTTAAACAAAACTTGACAACAAGTGGGCAAAAGATAACAGTGTGACATTACCAGAAACTTATACATGATGCAGGAGTATATGAGTCAAACCAGAAAAGGGACATGGCTCAGATCTTTTGTGTTCTTTCAGAGGACTTTGATGTCATTTAATGGGCCAAGCACCACCCACAAAGCCATTTTCAGAAGTCTTCAGTAGCTTTTATCTTTTGTATATTTTGAATTAAGGCTTAAGCCATTGTGCGGTGCACAGGCCCCATCACCTCCTCATTGCTGGAGGCAAATGACTCCCAGGTGTTCTGCACAGAACAGCCCCACCAGGCTTTGCCAAGTCAGATGCATTTCTTGCACAGCCTTCCATTTCCTGGCTCCTCTGTTACACCTGCAGCAATGTGCTGCTTCTAGTGACACTTTTAGCGTCCTCAAATTCACCTAACTTTCCTTCATCAGAGCGGGCTGAAGCCTTGTGATCAATGACCTCAACTGGCAGTCAATTTCTTCTAACAAAGGCCTGCCCCCTCCACGTGGTGTCCAACTTCAGGTGACAAAGTGGCCTGGAAATGCTGGAGTGTCTCTACCCAAGAGCATGGGCCTCATTGAAAAGTCTGAAATGTCACCATAGCCTCGTAAAAAGGCTGATTCAAAGTCATGATCTGCTAAGCATAGCTGGTGTGGTGCTGGGGAAGTCATTAGACCCCAGAGTTTTCATGTAGTCAATGGTGCAGCTATGTATCACCTGGAATTTGCAAAAGTATTAAGGAGATTGTTAGAAAAAAGTATATCTCTTCTTAGTGTCTGGATTCTCCAATGGCAAAAACCAGAAACACCTCATCCCACCTCACAGGGCTGCTGTGAAGAGAAGCTCACTGAAATCTGTGATGCCATGGTGATGATTTTTGGCTACTTCCTTCATTGATGGGCTTATTACTGTAAAAAAATTAAAGAAGGAAAGAAAATACAAATATTTATCAGTGTATTCCATTAAAAATTCAGAATATTACCATTATTTTTAGCTATGTTAAAAGCAGCATGCATTTCAGAGAGGGATCATTTATCCATCTTTATTAATAATTCCCTATTGTGAACAAGAAGAGTATCATTTTCCTTACACCTTTAGGGAACAAACAATTTTCCCATTTTCTACGACACTAATACACTTTTAATGGCTGTAAATTGTGCACACATAAGAAGTGAAAGATTCCTATCATTTCAATCTACATGAAAATTTCAGCTGCAGCATTTACCTTATTCTAACTCACTGATTTTAAAATCACACAAATGCCCCCACAGATCTTTTGAATTAAAATAAGACACAGCTTCTGGTTTAGAGGGTGAAGTTTGCCTCCTGAGGTGGGCAAAGTAATACTGTACAAATTTTAGCATTTTTTCCACATCAAAATGAACATTTCATGAGAAGATTTGGCTAGTACCCACCCACAGCCTCCATGTATCAAATGAGCAGATCTGGAGCAGGACGTTGATTCATCACCACATCAGGAAACAAATTTCCTTGGGCCACACCAGCAGCAAGGGTAGCTGAAACAGGGTGGGTTGGATGGACCCCTCAACCAGCAGCAAAGGAGAAAGCAGCAGCTGTGATGAGATTCAAGGCTACAACAGTTTCTCTTAAGACCACTCATGTTGCAGCACAAAATCCACACTTCTTGTCAGAATTTATATTGCAGTCAGAGGCCAATTTGGCGTTATTCATGAGAGTAGATCTATTGCTGCAGTCTACAATCCACCATTAGCACATTTCTCTCTCTGCTGGCTTTCTGCGACCTAACGGTGAGACACCGACTGTTACTAATCAAATTATTGGTAGCCGGAATAAATGCACAGGAGTGGCCCATCCTAGAATCCTTCTGTTAGCAAGACCTTGTTGAAGATGAGAATGTGCAGCTGTGTGAGCAGTTACAACAGTGTGGACAATGTGTCACTACTGAGTCTCTTCGGAAACGTATAGTTTCCAAAGCTTCTGCTAACACCCTCTTCCAGCCTCCACATTGTGGGGTAACAGGCATCCAAGATGAAGAGAGCAGGTGCAGGCTATTTGCACTCAGTGCTTGAGGACTGTGCTTCTGCACTGAACCTGTGTCATTTTATTGAAGGTCATTCTTCAGGTACAATGTCAAGACACAACTTCCTCTAAAGTGGTGGTACAAAATGTCTCAGACGTACCTACGAAACTTCCCAGCAACTGGGGAGGAAGAGCATGTTTCATTTGGGGGTTTGGGGAGGGGAGGAAGAGAGAGGGACAGAGCCAGATGTCACCACAAAACAGAGAAACTCAGAAGGTATGGCTTCTGGAGGAGAACAACACATTTGTAATACAATTATGGCAGAATGGCAAAAAGACTGATAAACTAAATAGCCTTAACTCACTCCCCAAGTTCTAAGTGGTGATGTGTTCACTGGTTTAACTTTCCACCAAGATTACAGCTGTGTGACATTGGAGCCTATGAATTTAGATAGCTCATTGGTTGTAGGAGACTAAGCACGTACCCGTATCAAGTATGTTTTCAGATCCTTCAAACATGAGGAGAATTCAGGTAGAGTATCATGTGCTGCTGCTGCCTTGAGTCTCTGACACAACTCTGAATTTCTATTACAGCTTTTATACATAACTTTCAGACTTCATTAATTCTGGTGGAATTATGATTCGTCTTTCACTTTTTTTAAGGTTATGTGTGACAAAAAAATTATGCTTTCAATTTGTAAAACCAAATACCTACGTGGGACCTGTCGCCACCAACAGAAGCTCCAAACAATCACACTGATGGGGTTAATTGGCATTTTAAAATAAATCACTGCCTCCAGATTGATTTATTTTCCTCTCTCTCTTTACACAACATTACAGCATTTCTCTATAATTATTCAATGCTAAGTTCATGGGTTTGAGGCAGACGACTGCAGACTTAGGAAATGGTGTTTGATTTGTTGCCATGGAAACATCTTGCTGTAGATGTACTCTAATCCCATGACAACTCTGTCTCTCAAGAACCATTTTTTCTGACATAATAAAAATCTGATCAAGGTCAGATTTAATAACAATCTCAGTTCCCAGACTTTATTTCGTAAAGCTTTAGTGGAGTTATTTTTTTTCTGAAGGGATTTTCTGGAAACTTTGTTTATTTTTTTAGCTGGACTGGAATTTATTCCCTAAAATACATAAACCTGGTGTGATGTCATGTTAATTTACAGTTCACCTTTTGTTATGGTTTAATTGCATCATTAAAAGAAAGTAACTTATAATTGTTTATATTGTCTTGACAGATGTTAACATTCTACATAACATTGTTCCCACTAATACATACATTTGGGATATCAATAATGCTTATCATTTCCTAACAACTGGTGTTTACATAGTAGCAAATGCCAAGGTAGCTTAACTTTTTGTTGAGCTACACATTCCAAACTGTAACATTTTTCTGAACTATTTATCACGGGCACATTCAAACCTGGAGGACTGAAGACAAGCGCCAGCGCTTTATGTGTTCCACCAAAAAATAAAACCAACATATGTGCAGGAGAGTCATATTAACACAAAAAATGCACTTGGCAATTAAGAACTTGTCAAGAACTCACACAAGTTTGGGAATTTCTTTCCCTCTGTGGCACAACTGTATTTGTCCTTCAGCAGTTGGGTGCCAGTGACACCTTTGAGCAGTAACAGCTCCCTGGGAAGAGAGACTCAGCTAAAGCAGCTCAGCCTCACACTTCAGGCTGGTCTTTCAAAACACAGCACCTGGCAGTGCTGAGAGACAAGGATGTTTCAGAAACACCTTCACCAACTCCAGTCCAGCCCCTGGGCAACTGAGTCCTGAGGATCATATGGTCGTGGCATGTGGGGGAGGAACCAAGCTTGGATTGCCAGTGGGGACTTCTCCACTCATGCTACTTGTCCAGTACAACTTTATAGCCCCTAGAGAGAGACACTTGACATGTTCATCTCACCCTAAGGCACATATCAAAAAGAATCAGGGAAATCACAGCGTAGGAAACACCTTGTTTCCATTGATTGTAAAAGGAATCCAAACTAATTCAGAGGCAAAGGTCTCAGGTCTTCCATCCCAGAAGCATTGTCTGCAAACCAGGTCTGAGATAGTGAAGACAATGTTTAGGAAGAATATACCCTTCCTACAGCAAAAATGTATTTTCCCATATCTATGTAGACTTATGCCTATCAATGGTTCTGTCAAAGAAAATATATAATTATCTTTACCCTGTCAATGTGAATAGTGATCCTGAAACCCCTTAAAACATGGCATCACAATATTTGCCATCGCAAACACCCATGTTTCTTATTCCCCGAAGCACAGATTCACACATACAGATGCTTTGTTTTGTCTGTATCTTTTTAACCACCCAACACTGAATTATTTGATCTGCTTTGGAAATCAGTATGGCATCCCTGTGACAGGCATTCCCCAACCTGTGTTTCAGTACTGCTTTGGATCCACAGGCTGCAGTGGGTTATGCAAGGTACTGTACAAGATATGTCGCAGAAAGTCCACCAAAAAGGATAGATAATGGTCTCTTCCCACTGTTGTCTCTGGAAGCCAAGTTCAACCAGTGATCAGCATCATGGCAAAGACAATTTCTGGGATCACTGTTAAAATGTAAGGAGTTTGCTCAGAGAAGTTTTATATTGTCATGCAATGCTACCACAGAGATACATGAAACCACAGAAACCGTCATTTAACATAAGGATGGTAACAAATTTTGTACATTATTAACTTGCTCAAAACCAACAGCTTTTCCATATTGATTTTCAATGTGGCACCACAGGAAGAATATAAACCCTTCTTATAGCCCAGAAAAAACTGAGCTACATCTGTTCTTTGACATTACAGGTGATAAAGCATCACTTTGATGGCTCAACTGAGATCAGAGCACATCCTAGGTACCACATAGACACACACTAAGATACAGCATCTGCCCTGCAGAGCTTTCATTTTAAGTACAGCAAGACAGAGTGAAAAAGGAATTATTCATATTCCTGTACTATAGGTCAGGAAGCGGAACCTTGGGCTTTAAGTACAAGGTTGTCCTTCTTTTTGCATTATCAGTATAAACAAGGATTATTGTCAGTATTATTGTGACCAAATAAGAAAATCTGAGGCAGCTTCAGTGAAGACTATGTTGTGGTATATGAACTGTTTAAAGCATTCATGCTTGGCCCACAGGCACGGAGACAGAAGATACCGACGTTACTGTGGTCAGTCTTTAAGGTACTGGCCACAAACCCTGCACCCTTCCTGCTGAAGCCGTAAATGTGCACACACTTACACACACCAAAAGATGGTTTCTGCTCTGGAAAGCAAAGGATCCTGCGAGGATAGAGCTGCAAGATCCATGTGTCAGTAAATACAGCATCACCAGGCTGTCACTCTCAGCGCTCAATCTCCAGGTGAAAATGCAATATAACAGAAAAGGCCACCCAGCAGGACACGTCAGTGAGGCACTCTGCAGCAAAGGGAACAGCAAATCCCACTCACCCAGGCTGCCCTGCCACCTTCTTCAATAGAGTCAGCTAAAGGATTTGTGCTCTTCTCCATGCTTACCTTCAAGCTTAAAGAAAGAGTTTTATAGTGACAACCCAGTGAGTGGACCAAGATGGTACAATAGTTGAGTGGTGAGCAAACAGAGAACAAAAGGATACCATTGAAATTAAAGAGCTCAGAAATTGCTTGTATATTAAAGATGATCAAGGTCTATTTTTCTTCTTCTGTATACTCCAAGCAGGATCCCCAATCTACCCTGTTAAACACTGGACTTTGATCACTAACTACGAAGAACAAGTTACAGACAGAAATATCAATTCTAAATATTGGTTAGTTTTTCTATTATTTCCTCTTGGAAAGGATGTCAATCCTCAGCTATTTTTACCCAAGGTTTTTCAATGGAAAAATAAAAATTATCTAAAGAAATCTCTGTGGGTTTTTCTTTGGGTTTGAGGGGTTTTTTGGTGGGTGGGGGGAGGTGCAGGGAAGGAAGGGTTTTCAGAGCACATATTTGGAGCACTCATAAAAGCAAAGTTGCCTTGACAACTGTAGCCATCTTTACATAGTAATCCTCTTTGAAGAGTAGAAGGCTGTTTTAATTCCTCATTTTTCCTCTCTGTCTACAAGGAAATCCCCTCCCACTCCCAGGTAAGATTCTGTTATCATACACGGGTTTTACTTCAGTGTATACCCAGAGTACAGCCTGTTCTCATTGACTAAATCTGGAGTTTTAATAGATATTATTTGACTTTTTAAAGCATTTCATATTAAGATTTTCAGATTTAATTGACAGATATTCAATTTCAAAGTCCTACTCTCGTCTTCATAAATTGCTAATAGTATTTTATCCTAAACAGAGCTAACCTAATAAACAGAAGAAACTTTGTTGTCATTTCAGCTGCTCGGAGCTCTGGGCTGTGTATAATTGCTCTCTTCATTTTACAGTTCTTCTGCTTCAGATTAAACTTTTTCAGGATGTTGCAACGCCAAAACACAAGTTCTGACAGGAAACCAGCATCAAAGGTAAAGGGCTCACAGACATCTTTGGTGCTTTGAAATTGTAGGAAGAGAAGTAACTGCTTAATTTACAACAGTTATTGCAGAGGAACAGAGGAGGGGAAGAAACAAAACTCTGTGACTGAGGGACTCGAAGATAGGGCTGGCACATCAGTGCTGCGTGGAACACACTGCTAGGAGAGGTGATGGGTGCCCCATCCATGGAAACATTCCAGGTCAGGTTGGACAGGGGTCTGAGCAGCCTGATCTACTTGAACATGATGGACTAGATGGCTTTTAAAGGTCCCTTTCCACACAAACCATTCTGTGATTCTTCCCATTATATTCTGGATATTCTTCAGATTGAAAAAAAAACCAGTTAAGGAGGGAAATTCTTTTCTGCAACCAAATAAAAGATCAGCTAAATAAAATAATTCATCATTATGAAAATTTCTGGAAGGGGCTGGAAGGGTATGTGTGTATGGCTTCCAATAAAGAATTTCAATTTTTCAAGCAGAACAGGCATTTTGCACCAAACCTTTAATGCAATTTTCCACTCAGTAAAAAATATTTTTCACAGATTGTCTTTAAATAGCTCCAGTTATAACAACAGCACCACACATCTTCAAGCTCACCTTTACAGGAATGGAGGTATAAATTTATAACAGAAGAACAGTGGAGATGCATGTTAAATCACACAGACCTGACCCTTCCAGCAGCCCTCCCCAAGGAATGAACAATGACCTAAGAACAGCAATATTCCCATTTTTCCATTTTCAAAACTACGGACTTTATTTTCATTGCAATTGCTATTCTTGGTGAATAATACAAACGTATACTTACATTTTGATAATCTTTTTTAACCACACTTTAAAATCCTTGGAAAAAAGACTGACCCCTTATGAACTGGATACCAATATCAAAATATTTTTTTTCATTTGAAAATAGGCTTTTGTCTAGGAGCAGTTCTTTGATCAAGTGACAAGGGAATCTTTAGGATGGCCTAAGACACTGTGATCCACTGGAGCTCTGATTTGGATGTGTTGAGTAAATTACTACAAGCCACCTATCACTCTGAGCCTCAGTTTCCTTTGTTGTAAAAGGCCACGACTCTGTCTTTAATAAGCTCCCTAAGTTCTGCAGATGAAGCAAACCATACAATAATTGCCATCAATCAGAGCAGCACCCAAGCAATCAACAGCAAAATGTGGCTCATCTCCCAGATTAGTATCTGGATAAACACACATAGAAGCAAATAATCAGACAAGCGAAACCTGTTTTCATGTAATAATAAGGATATTTATTATACTTTTGGGAGGATAAAAGAAAATAAAGATGAGTGGACACACATCTAACTTCTCTTATAGAGCTGTATCTTGTTTGTAGAATCAACTGGCCTCTATTCCTCCTACTCAGAGGAATCTTTGATAATTCACATGTGAAATTAAAGGCACCTTATTTATTCAGTTATTTATTATTCTCTGTAAAATGAGTTAGGAATTTGTCCCTGTGAATAATGTTAGCCATAATAGTTAATTTACTCCTATTCATTGGCAGTAATAAAAATGTACAAGGGGATGCAGAAACATTATTATTTCTTGCTTGAAGTGCAATTTCATGTGGTGAGAAAAACATGCTAATATGCTGCAAAGTGCTACAGGAATTTAGTTCTCAAAGGAATGGTGGTATTAAATGTATTCTGACAAGAAGGGGCTTTGGAAGGGAAACATTTATCTTCATAAAGTCATTAAATTTACTGAGCAGCACCGCATTCTTACTGCAATCTGCTCACTCCATTAAAGGCAGAGCTGTGGAACGGTCTCTTCTGTATTAGTAACATTTAGGAAATATCTACATTTTTGAAAATTGTAATAATGGGGGAAAAGAAGACTCAAGGAGGAGGAAATAATATGTCCTTCTTCAAAAAAAGAAAAAAACCAAACCAAAACCCACAAACCTACGAAAACCCTCAGAAATCACCACTCAAAATGAACAAGATTCATTGTCTACCTCTGGAAAGAAACATATTATAAGGGAACTTTGAAAGATAAGACTTTAAAACACTGCAATGAGGGCTAATGAAAGCATTGGCAGCACACAACTGGCATGTGAGGGATGGTCAAAATAAAGGGACGGGAAGGGCAGCTTTGCACGTTCATATTTGGTCTGTAACTGCCTGCTCGCGTCCAGGCTTAGGGCAGTGAAATGGAATTAGAACAAGTAGACAGCTCCCGAAGCCAGAGATGCTCTTCTCAGTGACAAATCCCATTCAATTGGTTACTTTATTTCTCTTTGCCCTTGATAGATAGCTGTGTTTCAAGTAAAAAGATAAAATCTCTGTGCCTATGGCAGTGCTCCAGTAACATTTTGGGTGAAGCACAAAGTTCAGACACCCCAATCCAAAAGTTTGGGTCAAAGTCACACCACAATAATCTGCCTAATTGAAGAAGAAAGTCCTTCCTCCAGAGGAGGCAGGGGACTTTCTATGGACAGAAGAAAACTAGCAAGAGTGTTTTTTATAGAGAACTCAGCACCCTAACTCCAAAATGAACACGGTCCTGAAATTAGTCATGCCTCAGGTGTGAAAATCGTTGCATGAAAGGCACCAGAACCAGGACACAGATGTTATTCTTTTCTAGTTCCATCATAACCTCATTAATGACTTCCCATGCACCCGCTGGAGAAGGAAACTACCTGTGCTTGTTCTGACTAGGGCAAACATGAAGAACAGAAGGCTAATTAAATACCAGTCAAATATGACAGTAATGCTGTAAAACCGTATTTCTGAACAACAGCCAGAGCCATCAACATCATTACTGCAGGCGTCTTACATCAGTATCACAGGGTGCCAAAGCTCTCCGGAAATTCATTCAGAAATGGAGCAGCAGAAAACCATTACAAAAACACCACAAACCCACCTGCCCTCCTAACCACAAAATGACATGGCACAGAGAAACACCTCTACAAGTACGACTGCACAAGCACCAGAATTTGCACCTCATGCTCAGCGTGATTGAACCTGTCTAAAACCAAGGAAGAGCAATATTCTTATTGCCCTTATCACTACAGTGGGGACTATCACACCTCTAACTGATTGTGTTATTATCACGCCCACAGATTCTCCCAAAAACTCAGAAATGTTTTTGCCTGGCTTGTGAAAGAAAAACAAAATGTTGACAGAACCAATGAAACCCATTTTCACAGGGGTTGAATGAAAAAGATTTAAGGTGGTACAAGTAAGCTTCCCTTCAAACTTTTCCTTTGTGAGCAGACAAACACAATCAAGGCCCAGGAGCCTAAGTAGTAACTTATTTCTGGATCTAGTAGGTCTGAAGAATGACTTTCTAATGGCTTTACACCACAAGTGCATCAGTTCTGCAGATTAGCGTTCTCCCACAGTTAACAACATCTGGGTTAAAGGTCTGAACCTCCCAGCTTTGTTCTCTCTCTAAATGTGCCAGATAAATATAGTGGGTAGAAGTCAGATAGCCTGCAGAATAATTGTACAATCATACCAATTTCTAATATACTTGCAGCCAGTTGCAACCTTGCTGTAACACAGAAGGGGGAAAAAAACTACATCAGGAAACCACAGACTTCCCTAATGGGTTACAGTGCATAATTGAGTATAAAGAATAGTTATTGCCTGAACTACAGTTGAACTGAGATTTCCAGCTTCCCTAGCAAATGTTCTGCTACTGCTGCTAAGCTATAGCAATAATTTCTAATTGTGTGGGTTTTAAGTGAAAAGAGCAAGAAATGCTGTTCGATTGGTTACCGTAAACTATTCCTGACAACGGTACCAGGTCACTGGAACAAGCCCTGGAAATCAGAGGTGTTTTACCTAAACAACAGTAACAGAAGCTGGAACTAATGAAGCAGTGCTGCAGCAGCATCACACCCATTACACGATTACAGGGACGGCATTGGACACCATGAGATTGTCACACACCTTGCTAATGAACCATGTTTTACACACATTTAATTAATTAATTATGGCTGAAGTCATTCACTGCTAGCCAGCAACTGCTTTATTATACACAAACCTGACCACCTTACTGGAGTGCTAATGAGCTATTAAGTGGGACTGCACGTTACCAGCAATTTTGTGGGAAATCAAGTAATAAGAGATCAAATATCAAATAAAAGAGCTTTTAATCCAAGTGAGATAATTAATTGCACCTCCTGTCTCACAGCTTTCCTAGTACTTTACAAGAAAAAAGAGCTTTCTCATCAAGTTAATTTGATCCTATTGCCGAAAACTTTTTTAAAATTATGAGTGTCATTCGCAAATATGACAGGAATTATTATTATTTACACGGCAGTTTCTCCTTGGAATTCCAATACACTCCACAGACATCACTCAAACACACAGAGAAAGAAGGTCAGCAAGCCCCAAGAGCAGAACAGGTGGGTGAGGAAGCAAAGAGGGGAAGGTTACAGTTTCTGCATTAGAGTTCTTCATAATGCTTTGCTACTTTCCCAGCTCTCATTCGTTTCTCAGCCATCCATCTGCTTCCCAAAGCCATGGAGAACAGAAGCAGGGTGCAAAGAACCTCCAGCGCACTGTGCCACAGGCCAGGAAGAGCTGCAGTCCTTGCACGCCAGGCAGCTCTCCAGGGCAGGCGAGGCAGGGGAGCAGGGTCAGAGCCTCCCCCCTGCAGCTGGGCTGGGTGGGCTCTGCTCAGAACAGGCTGCAGCCACCTCTGTGTCCCCAAGGCCCCCCTGCACCTGCACCACTCTGTACCCTCAGGACCTGTTGCCCCTGCACATTCCAGCCTGGAACAAGAAGGCATTTATGAACACATTTCCTTATGCACCTGTTGGATTAAAAAAAAAAAAAAAAAGGCACTAGCAACACCACCCAACCTTAATTACTTTAATTTAGGTTCTCCCAGTCTAATAAAGAACAAATTCTGCTCTGACTCCATTTTTCCCTTCATCATAAGCATCATGATAAGACAGTATGGAAGAGGATCAGGACATTTGAGGAGGTTTAAAGCAAGCTGTATTTTGGATTCAGAGAAATCAATAGCAAAGAAGGCCCCAGCTCAGTTTTGGAGCCTGAAAAGCATTGTTCTTGGGCTTGTATGTGCAAATGTGTTATAAATCTCTGGGGCCTCAACAGAGATTTTTTCCTGCAGTTTCAGTCAAACATAGGTTGGCCATGACTTCCATAAACACCCATAAAGTGTCAGAAGGAATGTGATGAAAGCATATTTCAGTTCTCCCTGGATCCAGAATTAAATGTTCACTATGCTTAAAAGTCTTATTATTTTTTAGTCCACTGGCTCATACCATCAACTTTGTTATCCAATTATTTCCTTCCTACAAGTTTTTTCCCCCCCTGAAATGTTCTAGTCTTTCAGCATTCTACAGCCCATCATTAGTTAATTCCTGTGGAATTTTATCATTTGCACTCTCCCTAATTGGTTTGTCACATTCCTATTTCATTCTCAATCCCTTTCCATTTCCCTACTCTCTAGATTCCTCATATTTATTTTCCTCCAACACAAACTATGATATTTATTGATGCTGAATACAGCCCGCAGGCCAAAAATAATAGTCAGTCCAAAACCAAGTGACCACAGTTCTTCAGTTTTTCACACATTAATTTAAGAAAAGAGGTTCGATTTGGCTAAATTCCCTCTTCTGTATTTCTAGCTACTGAAGAAACTGCACATACAATAAATATTTAATAGGAAATCCCCTCCAGCTGAATTCAGGCCCCACAGCATCTCATTACCATGTCTTGGAATAGCATCCTCATTGTCACTTGCTTAATTATGCTAAGAAAGAGTTGAATTGTGTGGCTGTTGGGATCAGAAAGTGATTAAATTCACTTGGCAAGACTTTGGATATCTCATTATGGTCCTCATTTAGGACTTCTAATTGAGTCCATTTTTAATTTTTTTTTTTTTTTTTTTTTTTTTTTTTTAGTTTTCTAGAATCATGATTTGGAAAAAGTATTTCCAACAACAGCAAATATTTCCTTAACTTTTCCTTATTTAATACAATTTTTTGCCAAGAAGAAGAATCATGAAAAGATTAAAAGC
Organism: Atrichornis clamosus; assembly: GCA_013400975.1. Classification (NCBI taxonomy): domain Eukaryota; kingdom Metazoa; phylum Chordata; class Aves; order Passeriformes; family Menuridae; genus Atrichornis; species Atrichornis clamosus. Next base: position 400,499 of record WBMZ01000753.1, read on the forward strand.
AGTTTGATGGCATACTGCACCACTAATCCTTTTGAAAGGCTCTCACCCTTACAGAAAAGGGGACTGAAACTCCCTGGAGTAGACACCTACTTTCAGATGGAGCTCTCTTTTCTACACATTAATGCTTGCTGAGGATCTTGCCCTCTATAAATGATCACAAATGACAGCTTGCTCCCAAGCAATCCCCCTGACCTCTACTCTCCAGCAGTGTTTTGAGAGCTTGTCTCCTTATTTCAGGTGGGAGCATCAGCACTCTGAAGGTGAAGATGAGGATGCTGCTGGGAAGGAGATGATTTCTCTATGAGAGTTGCTACCTAGCTTGCAGGAAATTCAATTCTCTGAAGTAAACCAGCAGAAGCATTAGGTATCATTTCAATCACAATTAACGTGTCAAAAGGCAGCTCAAGTGATGCACAAGTGCCAGATATCTGCACAGGGGGTTAATTTCATCCTAAGAAGTCAGATGACAGGAGAGTGCTCTATTAAAATCAACACACATACAGATTACCAGCACAGATACAGTTCTCATATTAGTATTGGGAAAGCCTCTTCATAGCATCATCAAACAAATTCTCGTTGCAATAGTTATATACAGTCAGAAATAGGTTGTTCACAGACTGATTTGTATGAAATTTTCCAAAAAGAGCATTGGGGAAACACACCATTGTACGTAATGTCTGTGCTAAGTGAGTCCTATCTGAGTGCAGAAACACTAATGAAAATCTCTTCCTCACAGTGAGAGATAAATACGGCAAGAATAAGGACTGGGTTTCTTAGGACTTCTCCCACAAAAAGAAAACAAAAGAAACACCTCCTACAAACATCCTTACCAGTCCTTACAACCAACAGCCATTGATCTTGAACAGTGGGTGCTACAGCTTCATTTTGCAGAGATGTAGGAAACCTAGGAAGGTACTTTAAGAAACCCTGGAGCAATTCTTCCACAAGAATAACAAGAAGTGATACGAGGGAGGAGATCATGAAACATAACAGCATCCAATAAGGCATACACGTGACATTTCTACTTTATAGATGCAGAAACAGAGAGGGGAAAACATTATGCAACTTTGCCGAAGCTTACACAAAAATGCCAATATGACCTGAGAATATGACCTATTGGAAAACGTATGCTCTGACTCAGCATGACACCTTTGCTTTTAGACTGTTCCAATACCTGCTATGCTAAAATGGCCAACTACCTCCTCCCAAGCCTCATCCAGAGAAGTACAAAATGGAAGGGTACTTAATTTTCCTAAATCTAGTAATTTCTTTCTTGCTTATCCCTGTAGAAAGACTTCTTTTTTTTGCAGAATCTCCCAAGCACATGGTCCCCTTTTCAACAAAGCAAGAAATTTTACAGCTTCCTTCATTGCAGGTGTCCTTCATTGAACTTACCCCAAGAGGGTCAATGTCTGTCCAGCATAGCTGGGGATTTGACTCTTTACTTTTAGCACAATTGTCACAGAAAAGTTTCTCTCCTAGAGTTGCATAACGATGTCCTAAAGATGTTCTTAGCTGCTGCAAAGCCTGGATTTTGGGAGTCTTACTTAATTTTGTGAACTAGGAAATATTTACAGGCATAAACATCTCTTCTACCAGGTCTTTACAGTCTATTCAGAGAAACAAAGGAAGAAAAAGAAATGACAGAGAAAACTCAAAGCCTCAAGGCCACCATCAGCCCAAGGATTTGTGGTTCTCCTGAGTGCATTTTTTTAGTGTCTCTCTTCAAGCTGGTACAGGAGATTGACTTTTAAGGTTGATGGTATTGATCTAATTCACAGCCCTATACTCATTTATCATGATTCTTTAATCAATAGCCCAGCTACTTAAGATACTAGGAGTTCGGGTCCTTATTTATCTAGATGACATTTTGATAGCACCTCTCTCCTCGGGGGCTCTTGTCTTTTAGGTCAGCGCTTCATTTCACCTCAAGGTGTGTGAGCAGTGGGAAGACATTAATGTCTCTCGCCCCAGCCTATGCTTGGGTGTGGCAGCCCCGCAGTTTGGACCCCTCAGCAAGTTTTGTCATTGTAAGGACAAATGGATCAGGTGCTGAGCTGGTCAAAGCTGACATTCTTTAAGTGGAGTCATTCTGATTTTCACCAGCCTGAGCTCTCTGTTTCACAATCCACAGAGGTGCTTTTACTTCTAACATAAAAGGGGCTGTTGAAGTTTAACCAAAAGGTGCTCCCACGTACAGCAGGTTTCATTGTTTCATCTCTTCACCTTTTCCTCCCTTAGCATCAAGAGGACGCTTCAGGAGAGGGCTTACTGTCAGACTCTTCAATAAGAGCTTCAGTTCTCCAGAATGAAGCAGCCTGTCTGGAGCACTCAGCTGTCCCTGCTTTACATAGATCCTCTCTACCCCTGAAGTTCTATCAAAACACGTGCTGGCAATAACATTACGACACAACCACACTTGTGCGTTTAAGCACAAGTTCCTGGTTCAGTTATTCATTTTAAAGATCACTGCTACGTTCACGTTTTTTGTTAGGATGGAAGATTTTTGCTTTCCTTCCAGGAGGAGGCAAAGGTTAGTTGGCTTTCATTGTAAAAGCAATGCACCTGAACTGCAAAAGAGAGCTGAACACTTCAGTGAAAGCAAGCTAAGAACAAACAGAAACCTGTTGATCCCTCATGCTGAGAAGTAATCCCTCTCAAGCTTTGAGTCACCAAAGGGTTGGGTGCTGCAGCCCCGTCCCAGTGTACAGCACTGCATCTTCAGCTGGTGGGAAATCAGGGAAGATACTGCAGTTTCACAGCTGGACATCTGATCCCTGCAAACTGGCTTGGCATGCCCCTGGCTGAATTTCCTTCAGCTCCTGTATCATGTAAGGTAAAAAACACAAGGAATAGAAGTCTGAGCCTTGAATGTGGTCATATCATGAGCCCCCTCAAAACTTGCCTATTTCAAAACTGAAGTCGATGCTTTGCACATCTCAGAGTAACTGAGACACAAAATATCCTGCAGCTTTTTCCACAGCTCAGCCCAGCCTCAGTCCAGGGCTATAGGATTCCTTCCCCCCACACCTCTCTCCTGCTACAGACATGTCTGCTCTCCAGCGTGTGGTGACTCTGCAGAGCGTCTGTGTGGCTGCTACTGAGTTTTCAGTATGTCACTGTAAAGGCTCTGTGCCACCACAGGCTCACTCAGGACAAAGTGTCCACACTGCTCCCCTGTCACTGTGACGCCTTCCTATCCATAAACTTCCTTGTTCAGCCTCACTGTTAATTCTCACAGCACTAGAAGACAGGATTATGCCCACCATGGTCTGTAAAGTTACAGTGGCACAGTATGGTCATGCTGCATCCAGTCCACAGGTAACTATGAACTTCAAGTCATTTACAACTGAAAAATAGATCTGTTCTACTGTTTTAAAAACAAGAGCAAATATAGTCACTTCCCACCAACAGAGTTTCCCTAAACTCACTGCAACACTGTGGATGAAAGCTAATCCTGTACACAAGGTCTTCACGATCCCTTCCATCATTTAAAGAGGTTTATCTATGAGGGAAGTGGTGCTTGAACCTTCTGCTGAGCTTTTGTACAGAGGGGTAAATTTCACCAGACTCTTTACCCAAAGTCATTGCTTCCCAAATCAGTCTAACAACTACAGCTGCTCCCTGACACGCAGGGAAGTGCTGTCTTTAAGAAGGGCTGCTGCAGCTTGTATCTCAAAGGCAGAATAAGTAATGTGGGGTGACAGATGCTTTCAGAGCTGTTTTTGCATTGTAGAACTTACACAGCACATACATAAATATATCTACTACACATGCAAGAAAGACTTTATTTACACATTTCCTTCTTGTCATATTTAATTCATGCCCGCACACACTCAGTCTGCTATGTTCCAACTTGGCCAAATCCTTGTTCACCAAACTATCTTCCCTCAGCACTGCAACATCCTAGGGGCACACAACTGAGAGAAGAGGGAAAGCCTATTAAGTGATGAGGATGCAGTGTTTATAAAAATTAAAATGTGAGCTGGGTGTTTGGGAAAGAATGAAAAAAAATCAAGAGCTGCATTGAAGTATGCTGAATAAATTTAAAATATTAAATCAGGGCCTTAATTACTATTTCTCTAATCTCATGCAGTCACACTTCACTTTGAGGCAATTTGTGATTAAATAATAATACTTTAAGGCAAATAACAACACTTGGCACTTTTATAGTGCCTTTTGCCTAATTAGTTTGGGATTAGTTCCTTCACATTGGGTATGGGGCTTTGAAGATATAAAGTGCTAAGTATCATTATGACCTGAGGATCTCAAAGCATTTTACCCTACGCATTAATTAAGCCTCAGAGCACTCCTGTGAGGTAGGTAAGTATTATTGTATCCCTCTGCATTTGGCAGGCCCAAATGGAGAGAGGCTTGGCCAATGTTTTCAAACTTGCAGGCACATTCTGGAAGCACTTCTGTGCCCAAGTCACTTTCCTGGACTGGGCAATCCCAAGGCCCTGAGCCAGAGCAGTGCCCATAGAGCATCCTCACATTTCACTGTAAGGCTCAGAGAGCTCTGCAGGGATGGCTGGGCATGCCCAGAACTGCTGGGAAATCAGGTCACTGCTTAGGAAAAAGCCATTAGAGTTTGTTCCTATCTGCAGGAAGCCCAGTGAGAAAGCTATCCTCAATTTCTTGTTCAAAAGAGTGAAACTGAAACATTGCAACAGCTCAAACCCAAGGATTTCCGTGGTGGAGTCAGACACAAAGTCACGGCCCCCACTGCAGGTCACACAGCCCTCAGACCTTCTCCAGAAACATGAGTTTGTTTTCCTTTTTTGTTTCCTCCAAACACCAAAACTCAGAAGCAGCCAAGGGATCACAGGCTGTTACTAAAGCAAAAAAAAAAAAAAAGGAAACTTATTTCTTTTTAGTTCATCCATTATGAAAACATAAATCAGCAATAAGAAGCTACAAAATCTTCATTCTATTTATAATTAATATTGTACCTGAAGCAGTCACCTGCAGAAGAAAGAGGTATGAAAGGATTTCAACTTACTTTGATAATTAAGGGTATTTAGTGTCCTTTAAACATAAAGTTTAAAAAAGAGGAAATCCACAATCTGCCTGAATGTTCTTAGTTCAACAAAGTCTTTGAGTTGACAGCTAATAATTAATTAACAATGAATGGTGTCTTTCAGCCTGTCACCGTGATTGACACTATCATCTTCTGAAAAGTGAAAGATTTGTTAATGTGGCAGACTACAGTCTGGGAAACATTAAAGCTTCACAATTCCCACTGCTTTCAGCTAAACGCTTGACATGACAGGTTACCAGCTTGAGAAGAGGAGGAGGTGAAGAGAACAGCAGCAACCTCTGCCGGTGGAAGCTCAGCTTCCCCTCCCAGCACTGTTTTCCTACAGACAGTCAGGAGAAATTAGGCAGAAAATCCCAATTGCTGGAAGCTGGGTCAGCAGGCTGAGAAGCAGTAATTCCCCACCTCACTGTGCAGGTGCTGCTCTGGTCCTGCTCAGCAGCAGGGCAAGGGCTGGAGGGGCCCTATAGGCTCCCTGGAAGGGCTGCTGCAGCCACATTCCCTCCACGGGACTGCTGCACCCGGCAGTGTGACTCTGGGTTTATCCCCATATTCACCAAATAAACACCAAACAGCTCTCTAGGTCAGTAATTGGGAGCTCACTTTCAATTATATGTGTTTGCTGTTTTTTTAAAAATCCTACTTTTACAGACACTGTCAAAAACTATGAAATGTGTGTTCTAACTTAAAACAGCCAACCTAATTAAACTAATTAAGCAGCAAAGAGACAATTCATTTTAGTAAACAAGGAGCCCTGCCTTCTCACCCACTCAGTATTGCTATTGTCTACCATGGATCCAGGTTCTCACCAACCTTCCTCTGCAACTGACTGTTGGCCCTCCTTAAGTTTAGCTCAGGGACAACAACTTGTGTGCTGACAACAACCTGTGCTCGTGGTCACCCACCTCCTTGGTCTGACACCTGCAGGTCTGGTTTGACTCTCCTGCTGCAGAGTCCTTGTTCTACAATGCCTTTATGAGCACCATCCACCTTCTCCACCTCTGTCCCCCTTCATGACAACTCAATTTTTCACAACTCGATTGCATCAGGTGTCTAGTACACAGGAAAAACTTTTGTTTGCTTTCAGACTGCTCCTCACCACCTTCCTTTCCATTAATACAATCTCTCTCACCTTTTCACATTTAAGATCTGATTTTCCAAGCTTCCATCCCAGATCACCTCCGTTTACACCATCAGCTCAGTTCACAGAAGAAAGCAGATCCAGTAGAATCATGGAGACCAGAATTACCTGCTCCATCAGTTTCTCTGTCGTGTCTCTAGAAAAATCTGCTTTTCTGATAAAAATAAATCCATCTTCACAACTCTGTTATGTGTTCTTTACCCACATAGACTTTTGCCAAATTTCTACCAAGAAAACAGTTCACCAGATTTTTAGACATTTGAATGTCTTACTCTTTCTTCTACCTTCTTCCTTCTCCTTTCCCATTAGACATAGAAATTACTTTGCTGCTGCCAACACTTTTAGTTCAGGAATTGTTCTCATCCTCATCCCATTTCCTATTTTCCTCTGTGTCTTCACACACTAAGCATTACCACACTCAGTTTGTCCCTGCTCAGAAAATCTCCACACTGACTCTCCTTGCTTTTCCACCCGTTGGTTCATCCCTACTCAGTCTTCTTTTGCTGATCCTGTCTGCATAACACTGGGTTTTTTTCCCCCCCTGTTTTTTCACACAGGAAACAAGTCAATCCTACAGTCACATCAACATTCTTCTCTCTGGTCTTCCTAATGCAATTGTTCCCCAATACCATTCCCTCCCAAATCTTGTTGCAAATACCTTTTTTTGAGCTCACATCTTGCTGGTTTTCCCCTTCCTCCTTCGGCTCTCCTTCTCTATTATTTATGAATTGCTTGTCTTGAGTTTTAAGGCTGTTCATGATTTACTGACACATCCCATTTCCTCTCATCTGCTCCCAAGATGTCAGTACTTGCCTCCAATCAGCCCTTGGCACCAAACTTCTCCATTTGCTGCTTTTTAGAATCAGGACTTTTTTGCTTTCTTTTCTTCCTTCCATGTTGCCCCCTCACACAGGAAACAACCTCAAAATTAATTCATTCTGGTTTTCAAAAATTCTCCTTTCCATTAACGCCTACAAAGAAACCAACAACAATAGATCATTTTTTGCTCAGATCTCTTCACCTAAAATATTGTTTCCTTATACTATTTACACTGTTGCCTACCAGGAATGGTCAAAATCCCTAAGTGGATCTTCAGGTTGCTATAGAAATATAAATACTAAATAACAAAAAGAGCTTGGAACTAGAGTAGGCAAAGTACACACAATTTATACAGTTTCTCCTTGCAGTGAAAACTCCAGAGAGCACCTGCAAATAAACTAACAGCCTCACATGCCTGGCAGGCTTACATGCCAATATTGATGATGGAGGATGCCCAAGCTCTGTACATTAGTTTACCATCCTCCCTTCAGGTGTTGTTTTCTTTCTTATTTCAAGGAAAGAAGTGCAGGGGAGAGAAGGGGGACTTACAAGACATCCCCCCAACACACAGCCTCTCTGAAGATGAAACCTGGGGAGCCTTGCGTAAAACATGTTCAAACCACTGTGAGCTAACAGATGCACGAGAGCACAACAACTTGACTTCTGTGGGACTCCTGCAAGCACAGTCTGCTTAGTAAAGGCCTTAATTAACAACTTTGCAAAGGACAATGAGATTATAACAATTATTCACTGCAGGCAGCCTGTTTTTACCTCCTCCAGTCTCCTGCATTTGCTTTAGCCTGCATTCCAGATAAATATTTTATTCTGTGCAGGCAGAAGGTTCATTATGTAAGTGACAAAGAGAAAGCATCAATTGCCATACACACAGATCCTAATGCACCTGGTTAATGTAGTTATAATATGTCACTGCAAAACATCTTGTCAGCATTTTGTAATTAAAAAAGAAAAGCTACCGCAATAATAAAGGCAATGCATTTAACAGAGACAAATATCACATGTAAGATGATCTTTCAAAGCAAAAATAGGCATTACCAAAGCAAAGCCTTGATAACCTTGCCCTACATACTCCAGTACCCTCGAATGCTCTTTGGCCCAATAAAGTACCCTATTCCTCTCCACAATAGCACTATTCAGATAAGTAACACTGACCAATCTACAGGGCTGCAACATTTTTCAAAGGACAAAAAGCATTTCTTTCCCATTGAGTCAGCAGGATATTTATTTCCTTTTAACAAAGAGTTTTCTGAACTGCTGAGAGATTTGTCAAAACGGAATCACAAGTGATACATTAAACAACCAGAGGGGAGAACTTATTATTAGGCATTAAAAGAGAAAGCTGGAAGTTTACAAATAAGAATAGGACTGTGTACTTGACTTTGTAAATTCTCAGTTAATGAGAAATCAAACATGAAAGGCAAACATTTAATCTAGAGTAAATTTAGTCATTTAAATCACAGCCACTCAAAATCCTGCTGTCTTACACTTCATAATACACAGCAAAGGGCAACTGGCAGGGCATAAACATATGCCTGTTCAGTGCTCTGGAATATGCTGCAGCTATTTAAATATCAGTTATCAAACCACCAGAACAAACTTTCTATTAAAAAAATGTCTGCTCCTTCCATTGCAATCTAGTCCAGGCAGGCCACAGCACTGGCCTCAGCACTTCCTGTGGCAAGGCAGCACCTTTCCTTTTCCAAAGACATGCATGGCTCACGAGGTGGGAAAGTCTCATGGTCTTCCTCCAGCAGGATGAGCCGTGGGTGGTGAACTGCAAACACCCAGCCAGACAGCACACCCAGTGGAAGTTTAAGACTGAAGAAAGAATAAAAGGTGGTTTTACATTCTCACAAGCTAACCACCATATCAAATCTGCACCCCAGATTGCAGACATGAAAAAGAAAAGGAGAGATTAACTTTTGCTTCCTCCATCAGCTTGAATATCACCGACTGTGTTTTAGCAAGGCACAACACATTACAGGCAAGACTTTGCTGCACACACTGGTCTGACACTGATGCCTTGTTGCTGCCACAACTCCAGAGAAATAGGATTAAGATTTGCTCATTCTTGAGCTTTTTCCCACCAGCTAAACTAAGACTTCCCTGCTCAGCCAGCCCTCTACCCAGAGTCTACTGAGGGGCATTTAGCTTTCCCTGCACATCCTAAAGCCCCTGGGAGCCTGGTCAGGATTGCACCCAGGAGCCAGGCATCCCCGCATTCAGGGCTTGCTCCCCGTCGATGATCCTGGCCTTCCTTACAGAGACCTTAGCGCCAGGAAAGGCCTCCTGGGTCACCAGCTTTCCAAATCATAGTACTGGAAGACACTCCAGAAGGCCATTTACTTCATCTTTCTATTCATGGTGAGATCAGCTGTAAATATGGTATTGGCTCTTAAATGTCTCCAGCAATGCAGACATCACAACTTCCCTCAGAGTCTCTCCCCTTTTCACTGTGGTTTCCATCAGTGAGGGTTTGGGTTTTTTCTGAATATCTAGCTTGAAGTTTTTGCTTCAGTTTAAGGACATTACTTCTTGCCCTGTCTCCATGGACAAAAATAATTTTTTAAAAAATAGAAGTTTAAGGACAATAGTGCACTTATGTAGAGAAAACAGTCTGCATAAGCAAAAACCATACACTTACCCTTTTCCAAATTTGATCTATTAGTCTTTAACACTAATTAAAGAGTCTTTTAGGATTAAAACTCCTTCTTGTTTTCAAAACAAGCACTATGTGATATGAGAACATGATAAGGATCTGAGTTTTGGGGAAGATTTTCGCAGAGAGAGGAAATGCAAAAATGATTTAAATGTTGTCCTCATATATCCAAATGCCTAGAGATGGCAAAGGTACATGCATAGCTTAGCAATGGAGAGGAAGATTAGCAATAACAAAACAAATCAACGTTATTGATTTGAACAGTTTGTTTTAGTTAACGTTAAAATGGGACCCCTCTCACCAATTCACAATGTCAGTCTCTGGTTGGACCATGCCCTGGATTATCACACAGTAACACAATTATCCTGCAGGCAGTCAAATCTAAGCCTTCCTCTCCTTTCCTGTTCATTTTCATGTACATCCATGAGCACACATGGTGTTCCTCTCCAGTTTGGTACCCCCCAGCATAAGCAGTTCTTCATCCATTGCTGCAATCAAGGTTTGAGGATAAAACAAAGAGAAAAACCAATACTGGAACTCAAGGAGAACCAGTCTGTGACAATACAAGGAGTGTATTGGAATTTATCACCCATGGCCTGAATAGCTTAATAGTCCCTGTTATATGTATATTTTAAGTGTTTTATGACTTTAGGAAGATCATTGATCAGAATATATAGACAATTTCAATCCAGAAAATATTCATCTAACAAAATATTAGGATGTGGAAGTTGGAAACATTTCCCTGCTAGGGACTGCCTCTCTCCTAGGTGCTTCACCTGCTCCAAGAACATTTCCTAAAAGAAGGAACGCTTGGGTCTTCTGGGGTTTGTTTTGGTTTTGTTTTTTTTCTTTTTGGTTTCTTTTTTTTTAATTTGGGGTTTTTGTTTGGTTTTTCGGACGAGGGGGGGTACAATGTTTTGTTTTAATTTTTTTTTTTATTCTATCTCGTCTCCACAGCAGCAGAAAGTTAATCTTTACTGGACAAATGCAAAAGCTTAGACAAATCACAAACACACTATTCAGCATGTCAGGCTTACAAAGAAAGTTCTGGTTCTATCAGATTTCCACACCACATACAGCTGCAACATTGGCTTATATTACTAATCACTTGCAGTATTTGTGTCTTGGGTTGTAACAGATGGTGTTTGTGAGGCATGCAAAAGCTTCAGATAGCCAAATGGTACAGCAGTTGAGATAAGGAAAAAAATCCTCAAAACAAAATACCCATCCCTACTGCGGAGGCTGGAATGTGAGCAGTGTTTAAATTATTCCTGGTCTCTGCAAGCACAGTGGATTTGCAGACTCTTAACCCTAAGCAGGACTAGAGTCAATCTTTCATATTTCATTACCCCAGTAAATCCACACAACGGCAGCTCATAGACACAACACACAGCAACACAAACCACAACACAGGGAAGTTCTGTTCCTGACACTTTGAGAGGCCTGGGCTCCAGATTACACCAGTATAACTCAGGTGTAGCTCAAAAAACTGAGATGTTTTTGTGACATCTCAGTTCTGATGGCAAAATGTAGTATCTCATATGACAGGGCACTTCAAAATTCATCAGGGATGCACTGTTAATTCATCCACTCATCTGCAGACAGTGTAGTAATCTGCTCTACAGTGCCCCAATAAGCCATAATTCTCAGTGCTAAGCTGTTGGCAGGTAATTTTTTGGGTACTTGTATAAGCCTCCACCTCTGGGGAACTGTTTTCAACCATGAGCTTTTTTGCCTGCATGCTGACCTGGCTTAATAGACATGGAAGGGATGAAGGACACAACGCACATCTTCACACCAGCACTTCACTTCCCAACATCTCAGGAGACCTCTTGGCAGTTTCACATGTTTAACAAAGAAAGAAAGATGCTAAAGCCCAGGGCAGCTGCCAGTCAAGACCACCTAGGCTTGTTTTGAGATGAAAGAATTCAGACAACAGAACTAATTCCTGTCAATGCTTCCCTGGATTCAAGGTCTTTCTAGTAGCATTCTCAAATAATGCAGTAGAAAAATTGTGACCAGTTAACAATATTTCAACAGTCATATCATGAGTATTAAAAGGGGAAAAAAGTGTACTTCTTAGCTAAAAATTGTGGCTGATATTTGACCTTTTTGGACAACCAAAAAGTCCCTCTCAGTTTTTATTGTTCTTTCTTTATTTTTCTAACAAGATAAAAATTAGTTTTTCTTCATTCACTAACACAGAATGGCTCTATAAGAAATTTGGAAGAAAAGTCCTTTTTAATAAATAAAACTTTTAGAAGATATTCTGACCACTGCTCAATACCATTATGCAGAATTGACTCACATTACATTGAACACAGCTGGGATCACTTATTTCTCTATTTCTAAGGGGTTTTAGCACTGAAAAACCAACCTACATTGCCTTTAAAACTCTTCAAACATACAGGCTTCAGATTTTCTCACCACTGGCTAGTGGGCTTAATTTTATGGTGATATTCATGCTGCCTTTTCTTTCAGAGCTGCCTAGTTTTGTTTAAATGATGATAGTATTTAAGCACAATGCCAGCCTGAATAGCCCTTGCTAGAGGTTTATATGACCTTGACATGCAGCAGAACTGACATTTATTACCAGTGACACCTGGATGATATTTTTGATGTCTCCCTATCAAATTTGGAAGCAGTGAAGAGAAAAAGATCTTACTATTACCCTTAATTGAAGCAGGACTCGTTCCAAAGAGGGATGCCCAAGAACATCACTCCAGAATCTTTTTACTGCAGAATTCAAAGCACAGAAAATTAATACAGTATTAAAACACAGAAAAATGTGCTTGACTGGCACACTTCAGATGATGCACAGGTGGAAGAGGAACAAAACATTCATGAAGGATTTATTTGAGCACACCAAAAATGACCTGATCAAATCTCTGTGGTAGCAAAACTCCAGTCACCTGCCCAGATAATCAGCACTTGCTTTTCTTTCTCTGCTTATCAGGCCCACAAAGAAATCAGTCATCTGATGCTTCTCTGAGTGCTTTCAAAGCATCTGATCCTGCAAGCAGCAATGTCTTTTCTCAGAGAGGCCAGAAGAGAGATAAACCTCAGCACTGCACAAGCCGGTGCATGATGCAGCTCTATTTGCTTATGCCGTACCACAAAACTATGGAGGAAGTCAATGCAAGTGGAAAAAAATGGCTCAACATTTTGAGAGCCCACAGAGAGGCTCTCAACAAACCCAGTACCAACTCCTACAACAGCCAGAAAACTGCAGGCAGCACTTCTGTCAGTCATGTCCTCCACTGCCACCATTAATAACTGAGTAGGCATATCAAATTTGGGTTGAAAATATCTCTGCTTGTGGAACTGAATGTGGAAATAACATTTTGCCATAGAAATACACCAAGTATTGACCTGTGGTTGTTGGCAGGTCTGAACTGGAGGCTTTCCTACATGGCAGCATCTTGCAGTAGACACATCAGCATCTTGGGAGTACCAGCCACTAGAGATGTAAAATCACATGCTATGGGAACACAAGCTACATTCTTAGTATTATTAGGCAAAATCCTGGGTAATTTGATCTCTATTAATGGTTAAAGAAAGAAACAGCTTCTCAAAGAGGCAATCAGTCTTGCTAAAGTACATGAGCATAAACTGAATCAGAGCTTCAGAAACTCACTTTACATTTTATGTAAAAATAGAAAAAGTAATATATGCAATAGAGCCATTAAAATGCATGTGCATTTGTGTGCAAGTTCTCTTTCTTCTCTTCCTTTCCTCCCCAGCTTGATAACTATATTGTTGATAGGAATAAAATATCAGCCTTTACTTGTACACATACCCGAGATCTTGTAAGTCATTACAACGTGTTTTTGAGATTTGCCACTTCACTGCTCTATAAAAAGCTTCCTGAAAAAGTATTAACAGATGGCCTCTTACTCTCTGAGACTGTTCGCAATACACCAGATGGCAACCTGAAAGAGAAAATCCAACTTACATTTTCAAAACTGAAAGAAATGTGACAATATCCTCACAATAAATATACAGCATGAAGGTAGCAATAAATGATCCGTTTGAAGCAAACTGGCTTTCTTTATTTAAGCAGTGAATCCAGCCCTCACTTTATAACATATTGCAGAATGCTTCATATCCAATGCTGGAAGTAATTTCTGATGCAAGCAGAAAGTTTGCTTTAAATGAGCAACAGATTTATGAGAGGCAAGGTTATTTGAAAGAGTGAAAAAATGGCCCAATAGCCTTGGGCATTAAGACTTTCTGTACTGGATCCCTGGTATCTGGTTTGTGTCCGAGAACTAGTCTGTAAATTGCAGCATTTTTGCTATTAATGTTAGAAATATTAAACCAAACTTGCCAGCCAGGGTCTTGTTAGGGAAAGGCAGCAACTCTTCCATATCCTTACAGCTTTCAAGCTTTCCAATTCACCTGCCAGACAGCAGCTTAGCTCAGCTCACAAGACCTGGAGAGCTGTGCTAAACAACCAGCCTTTCTCAGTGTCGGTAGCTGTTCTTTGGGGCTGGGACCATCACTTAAATCAATCAGGATATCCTTCAGATAGAGGCAGTAATCCCTTCCCCACAGCAAGTCCCACTAAAACACAAGGACTACTGATGGGGTTAGACGTGGCTTCCAGCACACATGAGAAAACCTAAAAATAAGTTTTTGTATTTGCCCAATATCAACATGGTGTGGCTTCTTTTCTGCATACATTTTTGAGTTGTTGCTGCAATTTCAGTAACACCGATTCAAGTTGTGAGCCTATTCCTAATAATAAAGCCTCAAAGTGTTCTGAGGAGATTAAAACAATTCTTAAGGGGAAGGCAAGCAACTTTGCATCTCTCTCAGCCTGTGGACCATTGCAATTGTTCCTAGTAAGTTCACCTTTCACATGCAGGACACACCTGGAAAGCCCACTGATTTCTTCCTGCAAAGCCTCTCCAAAGAGGCACCCAGGGACTGGCAGTGGAAACACAAATGCCTACACCTGCCTTCATGGAAATACAGAGGGAACTGTTGTGCCATCAGGTTTTAAGCAGAATTCCCTATTGAAGTCAATATGCCATAAGCACAAAATTGCCTGTAGGACAAATTATGGAACTACAAGCTAGACAGCTGTCCTACCATTGCCCATAAAAGGGGAACCAATTCTATAAAACTGCTATTTATTATTAATAATATAAAATATTTATCATTGTACCAGATGTATGAAAATTGTCACAGAGAGAGTTTTGCTCTTTGCTTTCACATTGGCAATAAGCCCATTTGCAAAAGCTATAAACAATAACGAAATTAGTCTATGGAGATAAGACAATTATAGGACTAAAGCCAGGCTTTCTGAGACAGTGTACTACCACAGAGCTAAAAGACCTTTTCTGTTAGTCCAAGAAAGTGGGCTGTAAGAGAAGATTGGAGAGTTTCAGGGAAATAGAGAAGAAATCTGCTAAGTTCCAACCTACAGATTCCACCTGGAGTTGGAACAGCTCATTCACCCTAAAGCAAACATTGCCTTTTAATATTTTACAGCTTTATCACTTTCTGATTAGACTATAGATCTATAATGGTAAAAACCATACTGTACATAAATTAATCTTCAGAACAACACAGGGTAAAGGAACATCCCAATGGGAATGTTATTGCTTTTTTTTCAGTTGTTCCAAGCCACCAGTAAGATGCTTAAGAAGCAGTGTTTAAATGGCCTTTTATATTTGACAAAAAAGTCTGGTTTTAGATCTTGAGACTGCCCACTTTGGAAAGTGATAGCATCACTATATGAACAGCTCATATAGTTCCCACCTGGTGCTCATCCCCTTCTGGAATCTGGCCAGGCTACCACCTTGACCCTTGCAACAACATACTATTGCAGCTCCCCAATTGCACTGCTGCCTCCATACAACCACCACACTCCCTGCTAGGCCACTGGAAAAGCTCAGCCTCATTACTAGGAAATGGAAGGCAATCGCATTGCTCTGATCCATCTTTTTCACACAGGTGCCAAGTTCTGCAAGGCAGGAGATGTGTCTTAGGCCACTCACCTTTCTGCTCTGGCCCTCCGACTTCTTGGTGAGCTAAATCAACTTGAGGGGGGGAAAAAAAAGTGGTTTTTGTTGAGTTATCAAGCTGAACCAGTTTCCAGGGAAGCAGACATGCACCAACAGAAGGGCACAGCCAGCTGTGAACAGCAGCTCGGAGGTGGGACTGCCCCTGCTGTTGGCAGTCGGCTCAGCCACAGCTCAAACCTCCCCCCTCGGTGGTTTGCACGGTGTCTGGCACTGAGAACGGGAGATTTGAAACACTGAACATTTTCTAGGGAAAAAAAAATGACATGGCACCACTTAAGCTAGAAATCTCCCTTTGTCATTTGAGTGAAACAATGCAAATCTGCTAATCCCAGTGGCTTTTATGCAGTCACACCAGCAGAGAACTTGATTTACTTTATGAAAGAGGCTAAAAAAAGCAGACTTCCCATTATATTTCATCTCCCCTACTCATTCAGTGATCAAACACGTGAGAGTCCTCAATTCTACCCTGCAAGCTCGGGTTTCCATTTTAAATCTGATGGAGTGACAGGGTAAAACAGATGATGACGGCCTGTCACCATTCACTCTGGAGCTGGCAGGCTGCACGGGAGCGCTCTGCCAGCGCACGAGCTCAAGGAACGGAGACGCCAGACCCAAAGAGATGACTGCACTGGGCTTTTAAAAGCACTTACACTGTTCAACCCCCAGTCACTGACTGGTGGCTGTGAAGATCTTTTTGCCTTGCTGGTGCTAAAGAGGGAGTGCTGGTATGGCACCAAGTGGGTCAGGGTTACTGGCCAGGATGTAGAAGTTATGGAAGTGCAAGCTGGCTACAGGGAAGCTGCTGTGCTGCCTGAAGGCTGCTTGGAGAAGAGAAATGAAGAAAAGGGCATGTCTTTACAATATGATCCCCATTCTAAATGTAACCACTATTAATAACATCCTTACAAAGATAAATACCATCCCTCAAACTCAGCTCCATGTCCTGCTTACAACATTTCCAAGGCATAATCATTTCTTAAAACCAGCCAGTTTTAGACTAATGCATTTTTCTGCTCCAGCACAAGAGGTATCTGTGTTTTCAATTCACAACAGTAGCCCCGCTCACCCGGCTTTATTTCTTTAAATTTTCAGTTCGAGGTACACTGAGAGTTTTTTAATGGAAGCATGACTTTATATTCTCACTATTCAGCAGGTTCCCTATGAACTTGTCTGTACAGACAGTAACCAACTACAGTGAGAAGACATGTCTTGGAGACTTTGTTTTATTCTTCCTTACCCTTCTCCTGAATTTAAAGCAGAGGAAGGGAGAAAGCAAAGGGGAAAAAAACAGAATCAAAGTGCAGAATCCAGATGAAATTAAGTCTTTGGCTCAGTTTTGAGCCAAAGACTTAATAAGCCTGTATTAGATAACATAAGCACCTTCATTCACTTATTTCAGTCAAGGATTTTTGGAGTGAAGCCTTGGGGATCTGGGCTGATGGCAGGTCTATAATTCTTGGTTGCCATTACATTGAGAAATGCTTCTATCTCTCATTTTGGTACTGTTCATTAGAATTATACCAGGCATTATAATTGTTGCTAATATTTTACTTTTTTGGAATACTAGGTTTGATTCCACTCTTACTAACTGTGGCATAAATCACAATGTATCTTGCAAGTGTAAAAGTGGTGTGAAGGGAGCAAACAGGACTTGAGTAACAAGACAACTGAAAGGCCTTGGTCTAGGTTTCTTTCTGCAGGGAAAAAAAATCAACTTAGCTGGCACAAAAATGCTGGGAAACAGATTTCTCCTTCATAAAGACTTAGAGCACATCTCTTAGGAGTGCAGTGTTCAAATAGGTATCAGCATTTTAGCTGGAGATAAATGCACTAATCATGGTCCTGAACACGACAACTAAATGTCTCAGCAAACCACTCAGTAATGGCATTAGTCATGACAAAGGAAATGAGTATTTTCAGGATGGGACATATTTAAAGAATACAAACAGAATCCTTTGTGCCTGTTTTTACGAAGAAATGATTCAGAATATGTATTTGACCAGCTTGCTATTAAAATGGCAGCACAGTTCAAGGCATCCTTTAAAGAAATGCATCTGGAAGAGAAAGAGCTGCTCCATAAATTGCTTTTTAATTGTCCAGATGACCAATTCCTCTATCACTGAGCAAAAACAGTTCAGCAGGAAAAAAAATAGGATGAAATGATTATAGAACAATAAGCGTTATTTTTAAAGTAAATTGAAACAAACAAATCTCTATTTTACCTTTACTTATTCCTAAACCTGCCTTTTATTAAATAGTGACTGATCTATTCTTCACTCAAAGTTGTAAGGACATGACAAACAGGACTTTGAGCCTATTTGTAATCTACTTTAAACCACCTCTGATTCAGACACGGATCTTCTCTCCCAAGCTAAATAGCTGGCCCTGTGAAGTGAAAATGCCAATGCAGCTAAAGTGACGATATCAAGATTTAGCAAAAATTCCTAAAGATCAGATTTATTTTCTAGACTACGTATGACATCAAAATGTTCATCTTACTACATAAGACCAAATGATATTAAAAGGGTGATGATTTTTCTTATTGTTTAAAATTTGGAAGCACTACTTCCAACATGCTTCCAATACAATAAAAAAAAAAAGAGAGAGAGAGAGAATAGAAGCATTCCACTACTCTGGTCCCGTAGCTGTATGACTTATAGCTGCTGCTGATTAACCAGATCACAAGTCTCCATTTCAAATGCAATATGAAATGTCTAGTGGCAGCTAACATCCCTCAGTTTCTGCTTTTCAGGCTCCTGTTCTTTGATGTGTTACTGACCTCTAGTCGAGCAGCTCTGGAATTACAGAGCAGAGCCGCTCCCACATTGCGGATGGCATCAGAAGAACTCGTTCAAAATCCTAACAAAGCAGGGCAAAGCCAGAGGAATCCTGCCTCCTCCCAGCTGTGGTGTCGAGGAAGAGGCGACGCACAGCACAGCCAAGAACTGTCTGTAAAGCAGAGGGAAGGGTTACACGAGGTTTGTGGGTGAGACTTTACGTAGGAACACTGTGTGTTTGCACTTTCTAGTTTTTAACTTTAATGTCTTGTGACTCCATTTAAATCTCTCAAGAAAAGTGAAATGCTAATGATCTGCAATCAAGGACACAAGAATTCTGAGAACTCCAAACCTGGCTCTTATTTCAAACTAATAAATGTGTGTGTGAGAGAGATGCAAGAGAGATGTGGAAGCCTTATGAAGCCTAACAAGCACTGAAATTCCATCCTGTGCTACCAAAACCTTGTCACATTCACCCAATTCCTGAAAAGTAAACAACTGACCTTAAAATACTGAGCACCAAGACTTTTTTTTTCCTAGCAGGAATGAAATCCTACTAACTAATACTCAGTTCCCCACCCAGGCAGGCCTCTTCAGCCCACTGATTCTTTGGTGGCACTAGCACTGGGATGGTTGTGCCACAGACTTCTGGCCCTGGTTCAGCAGAGCATTTTAAACACAAACTTAGCTAACACACTGAAGTGTGTTACTGACTAGGAAGGTACTTAAGTGCATGACTTAGTGCTTTACTACATCAGGGCCTCACTCTATTTGATAAAGGTAAATGAAGGTTAGCACTTAATCCTTTCACAAAGTGAATATTAAAAAATCCTTAGACAAAACATCCCTTACGAAGGCAGTGAAAAATTCACATCTCATTTGCATGGCTTTATACTAGAAAGAACATCATTGCTTTAATAGAGCAACATGGAACAAACACAGAAGGTATTTGAGATGTTTCCACCAAGAATTTTCTTGGAAAAGAGTAATTTCAGGCAAGAGAAGCAGTTACAGAAACAAATAACCCTCAAAAGAAATGAGGGTTTGCAAATTCTTAAAGTATGAAGACCCTTTTAAAGCAAACCCATCACAGCTTCCCTGTCCAGAATGCTGTACCTCCAAAATAAATAGCTTTAATCTCTGCTAATCTTATTTCAGCAAAGAAAAGCTAAAGCTGGTGACAAGAAAATGATTATACTATCAAGTTCAATAAGTCAATCTATTTTTAATATCCCTGATCTTGATTTTGTTTAGTAAAACAAGGTATCCAAGTTTTCCAGCAGAGCAGATAAAGGAAAAAGATGAGTATCCCACAGTTGCACATAATGAGGGCTCCTGAAGTAATGGATAACATCCTTCTTACTGTGAAATATTCAGGAGGGCTCAAGTAAAGAGAATCATTTCCTTCAGCACAAGATCAAACTCCCTTTGAAACCAGGAAAATGTGGGAAGTATTAGGCTAGGATGTAGGTTCAGTCAAGGATAGGTATTATACACATCATACCTGCCAAGATTTGTCTTCTAGGAATTATGTCCTAATTCTATTACCAAGAAAATGTTTCAGAAAAGGCTGTGTTCTTGAAAGCTGGAATAGCAGACACAGAGATCAAAACAAACTTTTTCCAGACATGTGATTAATATTTGCCCTCCTATTAGGCAATTTGTTGAGGAAAAAAAAAAAATCCTGCTTAAAATTCACTGCAGCTCTCTGGCCAGGGGAAGCATTTCTTTGGCTGTGCAGGGGCTGTGCAGTCTGGCTTTCCTGGAAGCAGGAGAATGAGAAGTTTCTGTCAGCAGCAGGGGGTGAGCCGTGAGGCAGTGCAACAAGGCTTGACTGTGGGGGTGAGACGGGAATTGGAACAAAAAGCTGCTGCTCCTTTTCCCAGAGAAGATTTAGAAACATACAGTCTCCTGAGTAGAAAGGGACCCACAAGGACTATCCAGTCCAACTCCTGGCCCACTCTTTCTAGAGCGCTGCAAACAGAAACCGCCTAAACCCAAATCCAGCACTCAACACTCTGCTAATGGGAGTAATTATTTGTGAACCCAGGTTAGAACTGGCATTTTAACACAATAAGGAGCTGCATGAATTGGAATTTCCCATCACTTTCTTGTTGCCAATATTTCAAAGTTTTCCCACAAGACAAAAATTACAAAAATTTCTGGTTCAAAAACTTGAATTGACACTTGTGAAGTGAGCAGCTTCATTTTGACAAAAGTGAACACTCTCCTTCAGAGATCAAAATTTTTTGTTTTCACTTCATTATTTTCACAAAGTAATTGCATTCTCATTTGTTATAATACCCTTTCATGTTATGTCAAAATTATGCAATATAATAAAAATTGAAATAAAATTGAAGCAAAGGTCCCTGATCTTATCAAAGCAAAACTTTTCAATACAGCTGCCACCAAAGCAATATCTCTACATATGACAGTTTGATTTAATCAAATCAACACTTCCCTAACAAAAAAAGAAAAAAAAAGAAAAGCTGAAGTCAGATGATACTCAGCCAGCTCGTACAGTATCTACAAAAGATGCACAAGCAGGACTTTGTTCATGAGACTTGCAGCCCAACACAGCACTGCAGCATGGCCACACTGATGCCACTTGTCCCCACTTACCAAACTGCCTCAGCAGAATCCAGCCCCAAGGTCTGCCATACATTTAGTGCAGGATGGCCACGGAGCACAAACCATTTCAGGTATGCAACCTACAGGAAACTGCTCTTGGGTTACACAGCCAACAGGGAAACTTCAGCACAAGTGTATAACATACCAGAAATTATAGGCTTTGATTCTACTATGGCATTGGAACCAAAAGGGCAAGGGTTTTAAATACATGGATAATGCCAAATTGAGTATACTTGGGATAAAAATCACAACATACTGAAGGAGATTTTCAAAAGTGCTTCAGCAATAAATTCAAAGAACTTGTTCAATCACAACATATACAAAACTTACAGATTTTATACCTAAAACACAGGAAAAAATTAGAGCAGGTACAGGAAGATCTGAGTGCCCCTAAATGTCTGCAGACCCTAAAACCAGAGTTATTTCCTTCCCAATCTTGCTCTCTTTAGATTTCTATTCAGTTTTCTTGCTGGATCCTAATCTTTCAGACCTTGACTTCGTATCCGAATTCACTGTTCATTATATTTTACTGTTCCTTTCCTCTCTGCTGCTTCAGTCTATTATCCCACTCCATGTCCAACTGCACCTTCAGAAATATCTCAAGCTTTGCCATTTCCTCTTGCTTAGTCAAAGCTCCATTATAGTTGGGGCCTTCACACACTGCTGGATAGAAATGTTCTACTACTCAGCACTGAGCCAAGTGTTAAAGATAGAGGGCAAAAAGCTCTTTTTGCTGCTTCATATGGTGGATCTTGACTTTGGTAGTCTATCTTCTTTCATAAGCAGAACTCCCACAGACTTTAAAAGGAGACCTGTACATTTAGGCAGAGAAGAACATTGGATCCACCCATGCAGATCTGAAGATAATTTTCATTAGCTAGGAAGTCAAACACAGAGACATTAAAAGTTTTGATACAGAGTCAACTTGGTTGGGAGTTTCTGATGTGAAAAGCAAGAAGTTCTATAGCCTAGAAAACTGTAAAGTGCTGGAAAACCTAGTTACCAAGAGGGCAATTTCATTCTTTATGTAGCGTTTCACATTTGAATGCTAAGTAACCACTGGAGGGAAAAAAAAGAAGAATTATACATTCAACAAAGGATCTCAGCTGCAACTACCAGGCACTTCCCAAATATAGTCTAAAGTGTAAGCTATGCACAGTGCCCTGCAATCCTGGGTGCCAACCATGACATGATGGCCCTTTTGCCACTGGTGATATTGCTGCCTATCAGAGAAAATACACATTAGCACCAGGAATTAAGAAACATCCCTAATATTGAACCATCATGACCATATCCCATCCTTCATGCTGTGGAACACTCGTTCCAGCAGGGGACTCCACTTGACCAAGACAACACAGCAGCAAGTCACCAATACATAATTAACATGCAATGGTGGTTAATTAGGTAACATCTGACCAATAGCCAGGACACTCAGCTGCCTTTTCCTGCCTCACCACACACACGCATTTGCAACTCTCACATTAATCCAAAACATACCCCATTTCCCCCAGCAAGCACAGGCCAAAGGGGGGATTCCAATCTGTTGCACAGCACAGTGTGTAGCTACAGCATTTCCATATACTCCCGTGTGCACAGCATGCCTGAAATTAGACCCAAATCTTTGCTTTGCTAACAGCATGCCATAAACATTCCTGCAGTGTTACAAACAACACCCAAACACAGCCACCTCCCTTTCTTTTTTAAGATTCCCATTGCTTCTGCTTTGTACCTAGTATAATTTTTACTTTCCTTCAAAAACTTTGATTTTAGGGTGCTGTGCATCTATACACTTGAAGCAACACCATGAGTTATGATTGACTGATGTACAGCTGTTTAGGGACCAAAATCTTCATTCCATTGCTTAATCTCTCCTGTACATTAGCTTATTAACAGAGGTCTGTTTATTGACTCTGCTTTGTGCCAAGTGCTTACAGCGGCTACTCTGCAGTCCCCGGTGGAGGCTCTCCATACATGTACCACAGGTAACAATTCCTGCTGAGGCAGCATCATGCTGTTCTTCCAGCTGTTCTGGTGCCATCCTGAGAAATAGGGTCAACACTGGCATCTCATTTATTTCCTGATGCTTGGCTTGCATCCTCTTCCCTCTAGAGAGAGCGCTGCTCACAAGAGCACTTTACTTTTATTGCTCCTGTTAAGCTCTTTTGTTCTTCAGTGGAAGCTGCTCAGCCCAGCAAGACCCACAGTTCAGGCTCTCCAGCAGAAGCAGCATTTTGGTTTGTTTGAAAAAATGGGCCTTCTCCCTTTGTCGCTGCTGGATTTGCATTTTGCTCAACCAACTCCATAACAAAACTAACTCACATGACACTTGCAAGAGCAGAGCTTTTTTTACTGCTATGTCTCATTCATTCCCAAAAATGCTCTGCCCCCCTGAGTGGCCAGCAGACGGTCTCAGCTCTCCTGTTAGGCTGTAGAAACCTGCTCAGGGACTTGTGCAATTACTCAGGAACGTCCTTGCCCTGAGCCCGCAGATAGGTCTTGATTCACTGGCTGTCAGAGACAATTCTGTTACACGTCTCCCCAAAAGATTACTGGATTTTGATTAAGAAAGGTCAAGGGCAGCTTTTCCCTTTCAATACAAAGAGAATGACTTGAAGAAAAAAATGCTCATCACCTAGCACCAGGACTTTTATCTCTACTTGAAAAATTAAATTGCCTGAAGTGATGGAAGGCTTACGGCAGGGTATGCACAGGAATGTTTTCATGCAAATAAAATCCTAAAAAATGTATCTACATGCTATAATTTTACATGCCCCCCCAAACTGTGTTGGTTTTTTTTTTTTACAGATGTCTTAGCAGGAGAACAAAACACAAAGCTCAAGTCTCAGATAATACCCATTTGCCAGAACAATTTAAAATGCACATTGTATTACTGGCCCAGCATACCAGAGATTTAGATTAATCCTTAACGCTTCAATACACTCCCCAAAATAACTTTCCCAATATTTGATTTTCCTTTGAAGGAAAGTGTGTCAGAGATATAATTAGCTCTAGCTGCAGACTCCAAATCTCTGTCTGGCACTGCTCTCAGTAAAACACACCTTCAGCCAGTGTGAAATTGGTAGAGCTACATTGAATCTGCTATGTACAACTGAAGCATCTCAGACCAGCTGAGGTTCCAAGTACATATGCATAAACGAGGGAAAAATACTTTTTTACCTGGAATAACAATGCTGCAGAACACACGGCATCTTGGGCTGAGTAAAACAAATGACAAGTTCATATGAAATATATTCTTCTAATTGAGTTTAAGGCACTAAATAACCACTGTCTTCCAACAGAGAATCAGATGCATGGTGGGTATCTCTACATTAATTAGGAATAAGACTGTCACATGGATTTTAATGAAATAAAGTTATGTCTGTGCCTTCTCTAGGATATTAAAGTCAATTTATCTGAGGAAGACAAGTAATGGCTGGCTTTTTGTAGGAATTGGAGCAGTTCATTAAGGAAGGTAGCAGGAGTTAACACTGTCTGAAAAAGCTCTTACTTTTTAAGGTACAAATTTTGAGATTCGATTACCAAGACAGAACTGCAGAAATCCAGCAGGCTGATAGAACAAGACACAAATTAGTGCCCTCACACTAAAGCACCATGAACCTTGTAGCTGTGAGCACAAAGTACATATAGCACTTAAAATACTGAGCAAAACCATTTTTCTCAGATACAAGCTTCCAAACATTTACCTTAATGCATTTGGCCATCTGGACATTACCTACAGCACAGCTTGGGACAACTAATGCTCCACATCCTGTGTGGCTAAACGCCACACTAAAAACTTAAAACTAAATGGGAGGCTTTTAGCTCTCCTAGTCCAAAATGAAGACTGCCAAGCCCATTAGCACCTAGGAAGGCAAACACTCAGGTTTGTGCCACTGGACATGACAACCCTCAAGTGCACTGAGTAGTTCAGCAACCAGCCAGCTACAAAAGATAAAGGTTTCCATCTCCCTTCACCTGTGGAGACTCATTAGACCAATACTCAGAAAAACCCAGAGAAGGGCATATTGGTGTTACCTTAAACCCCCAGCCTTATTTAGTGTTTCAGTGATGAAAGCACTCATTTCATACACATTAATTAAAAATTCAGACTCTCCTGCTGTATGATGAAGCATGAATTTCCAATTTAAAGCTTTTATTTAAAATAATTAAATTTTGAATGAAACACATGAAGTTTCTCTTTCAGCTCTAGCCAGAGGTAAGGCTAATGAGAGCAAACACCTCAGACCTTCACCACTAGGAAACGTCTCCTGATCACTCCAGCCCCAAGTCTCCCAGGTAAAGGGGACAGGACCTGTGTAGTGACATACATTCTCTCTACAGCTTTTCAAACACAAGTTTCTGCTTTTCTGCCTTTCACAGCAACAGTTTCAGCACAGATAATGACATTTAATTCTTCACTCGCTACAGAAGACCACAGAGATATTTCACTGTATGGGCCTGCATACTCTGTGTGGCCTTTTCAGAAGTGTTAGGAGCTTGTGTTTGAAAACACAGCTGCAGAAGTTCCCTCTGACTACTTCAGTGCAGGAAGGGCTGTAACAAGACAAAGGCAATAGCTAGTTTTGATACAAGCAGGATTTTAATTCAATCCAAGTGTTTTCTGTACAACAGAAAGGTTTTATACAAAAGAAGGAAGCATTACTTCAGTTGCAAGAACAGGCACAAAAGAAGTTTCTGAATCCTAGTGCTTTAGAAACCCAAGAATCTTTTTGAAAAACCAACCATGTGAGGTATTGTTATAGATGTTGCAATCCTGGTTTGGGTCAGTCTCCACCATGTACAACTCTCCTGCATGGACATCCTTGAAGTTAGCACTGAAGTTGTCAGGATCAAAGTGAACCCACACAGTGTACCTGTAGTCAATGGTACGCATGGAGTAGCCCATGATTCTGATGTCTTTCAGCTTTGGCTTGTCAGAGTTCCACTGGGGAGTGTCTGCAGGCCGGGGGTATTGGCTGAAAGCCACAGGTTCTTCATTGAAACACCTGTCAGTGTCGTCACATCCCTCCTTCCCCTCCTCCCCCTTCTCTTCAGAGACACTAAAATAGCGGACAATGCTTGTCCCCTCAGTGCACAGTGCAACACCAAACGACGTCTCTGGGCACACAGGGGGAACCTGCAGGCCAGCAAGTTCTGCGAGGGTTGGAAACAGAGACACCAGCTCCACCACTATTTTGCTTTGCCCTAGAAGAAATAATATCAAAATACAAGTTATGGAACAGGATGTTTTGACAACAACTTTTTCTAATAATTCAGTTAGTGTTTTATTGAAAGTGCTCTGTACTGGATTTTTGGGAGTACCAATATCAAGGCAATTAAGGGGTGGCAGTTAGCTCTGAAGATGCCAGTCTATGCATTTATGATGTACTTTTAACATGAAAATTTCTGCACTTATGTTTCTCCAGTGAGCAGCCTTAAAGACAATCATATCCATTACTTTGAAAAAGAACTGTTCAGAAAGACAAAATAAATTGGAGGCATATCACCATGTCTAAGGACCCACTGCAAACAAAAAATAAATGCTGGAAATTTACCTTGAGGTGCTGAGCCTACAGTATGACTAAAAGGGTCAAGGAAGGGGAAGATCCTCGCTCCTTGACTGACAGAGGAAGTTGTCATTCCTGGGACATAAAACATCAGCGGCACTCGGGTAGCAACATCAAAATTGCTGTATTTTGCCCATTCCCCGTGTTCTCCCAGGGACCACCCTAGGTGACAAAGAACACAATTCAGAGCAGATACTGGGTTGTAATGTAGTAGTCATTTCTTTTTCATTGTAAATTGACCCTGCCTGTTGAGGCCACTAGTCTATTATAAAGGTTATATTAAAAGGTAAATAACAACCTGTATTTAGATGTAACAAGACTTTTCTCTAATATGAAAGCTATTTCAACAGCCAACTAAATCTTGCAACTTGATACTCTTTTATTAAGGAAATAATTACACCTTTCCTTATTTCCCCTACTCTAGTTAGAATTGGGAAATTAGCATTAAAACAGCAGAAAAGAGGCTGGGGTGTGTTACAGTGCCTTCAAGGGTCTCCAGATCGATTCCACAAAGCTCTCATTTAAGTTCTGGGCAGCTGCCAGCTCTCCAATACTCCTCTTAACACTGCAACTGAACATCCCTTGAAGCCAAGACTGCTCTCTGTGCCAGACTGCCATATCAGGACATTACCCCTGAGGAAGCGATAGAGAGAAAACTTTTTAGCTCTCCTCTTCCCCTTGAAAGAGATGCCAACGTGACTTCCTCGCAGGCAGATATACTGCCAGCATCACTTTGGGGAAAGACAAAGGAACTCTATGACAGCTATGTTTACACACAATGTTTTTGGATCACTCTGCCAGCCATGGTACAGGAAACACCAACGGTTTACAGTTATACACAGCAAAGAAAAGAAAAATTCAGTTTACAATGGAAAGTCAAATCAAAGTGGCAAGTCAGAAGGAACATCTAGAGTCACATTAGTACCAAAAGCATTAATCCCATTGCTCTACAAATTATAAGGGCTTGTTTATACACACACGCTCACAGAAGTCAATCCAAATTAACTAAGTA
Organism: Atrichornis clamosus; assembly: GCA_013400975.1. NCBI lineage: Eukaryota > Metazoa > Chordata > Aves > Passeriformes > Menuridae > Atrichornis > Atrichornis clamosus. The sequence goes on from WBMZ01000753.1 coordinate 428,196, forward strand.
TGTGTCTTTAAATTGATTTAGTTAAGTCACATCCTAACTCGTTTAAGTCAGCTAAGCCATATCCCAATAAAAGGGATCATGAGAGGGTTATTTTAATGAATATTAGAGTATTGAAACAAGCATTAAATGCTTCAGATATTTGTTCCACAGTTAATATTCAGTTTCTAACCACAGAGTGTGCAAGACCTCAGTTATGAGGGGGAACCATACCACTATCAGTTTAGATGCTCTGCAAGCAGCAATGACAAGTGTAAGAAAACACACTTGAGCAGTTAATGAGAAAGCCTGTCACCCACTGTACCAGATGGCTCTCTACAAATGCTAAGGAGGGAGGAGTGGTCATTATCCTTTCAGAGCACTGTTCCCAGCAAGAGTCACTCCTTGGATAGAGGGTGGGAATGTAGCAAGCTCAGCCCCATGTCCTGGCAGACAGCCTCATCCCTCACCAGCAAACCCTCAACCTGATTAAAGTGATGCCTGTGGGGGGACAGAACTGTGCAGCCACAGCAGCCAGTGCCAGACACTTTAATCTGTCTCAGAGTAGCCAGAAATACAAGGTATGGTAGCTCTGCTGGACATTATAGATACATACACTGGATTAATATGCCAGCACTGAGTTGCACAATGAAGTTATTAACAGTGAGCTGGAGAAAGATTTAAATGCTTACCATGATCAGCAGTAAAAACTACTATTGTATTATTTGAGAGTCCTACATTATCCAAAGCATTCAGGAGCAGGCCAACTTGCACATCCAGGTAAGAAACTGCTGCATAATAACTCTGACGAATCTGCCGCTGCAAGAAAACAGGAGAGAAAAAATGAGTTTTTCCCCAGACACATACAGGAGAACCAGTGCGTGGCTGTGTAAAAGAACTAGAAGATTCTACTTGTAAAGTTTTACATTTTAATTGTCTGTAGGCCAATTAATGTCCCACAAAAGGTAAATTAGGAGGGGGCAGTTAGAAAATTCCATCTCCCAGAAGTGCTTTCAAGCAAAACACAGCAAATCAATCCATTCTGCTTCTCTTGGTCTAGCCAGTGCACCTAATTTTGGCATGAGCACTGAAAAGTCAGGGAAAATCTTGCAAAAGAAGGTACACTGGGTGCTGGCTTGAAACAGATAAACAGACTCAGATAATGAACAGCATTGGTAGCTGCTACACACATTCCCTCATATATAAACCCAATTGCAGTGACAGTGAAGTTTGCCTACAGTGCTGGAGGTGACAGTATGCAAGGCAGGGAGTTCATAATATTTGCAAACCACCAGTTGCTGAAAAATCAGGAATATCCAAGGGCAGCTGACTCCTCCCTTGCATTTGAACAAGTGAAGGCAGTTTGACTTCAGTGCACTGTATTTATTGACAGCTTACCTGGAAGTCATCTGGAAGTGGTCCATAAGGGAAACTAACATTTAATGCTTCCACATCATCCCTCTGTCTGATATCCGTCCAGGGGTTGTAGGCCACAGGAGGCAGTTTCTCAGGCACCCAGGGATCTGGGGCTAATGTGATATTTTCCAAGGGGTACAACTTGAGAAACTCCTTTACAACACAAAACACATATAAAGACTGTCCTCACCTCTAAGATATACTGCAAATTTTGTCTTTAAACAGCAAACACCTTCCCTTGCATGATCCTTTAACATTACAGTTTACAAGACTTCACTCCCCTTCCCCCGGAGTGTAAAATGTAGCAACAGTAGACATCCTCAACCCTTTCCTGAAAAATACTGAGTTAGCAAGTACCTAAACCCAGCCTCCTCTATCTCAAAACAGCATTGCAATAAGGAGTCCAACACCACTTTCACTGAAATCAATAAGTTTGCCACCAACTCAGAGAATGGAATACAAGATCTTGTAAGGCCTCATTATGTCTTACTCCATCAAGCTGAACCCTATCTCCACACAGTAGCAGTCACCATTTTGGTGGTAGAAGCCTGGCTTTTGGCTGAGGAGTCACAGCTCATTCTCTTTAAACATTCTGGAATGCATCACAGGTGACTCCTGAAGTTACACCAAATCAATGCTGGTTTCCAGCTTGCTTTCAAGAAACAACAGCAATCAGGCATTTGTGGGAACAGCTTTGAAAAGCAAAGGCAACACTTGTCTAAGTTCCTTTCCCTTTCCTATAGGCTTATTTCCTCACCTCTGGGTACCTCAGTGGGATATGTGGCTTGTGGTAACCAACAGCCAGGAAGAACTTCTGCCTGTTGGTTTTCATGATGTTCAGCAAGTGTATGGCCTCTTCAGTGCTCTGAATATCAGGCAGAGTCCCCCCAGGCATTTCTCTCACATCCACTGGGCACACCAAGTTCGCATAAAGTTTTCCATCTTTTCCCCTACACGTCTACATTAAAAAAAAAAAAGGTAATTTCTGTTAAAAGCAAAGACAAAATCCTCTGTTCCTCAATTTGCTTCTCAGTCCTTCTTCCAATAAAAGAATGCAACTTCCATGTCTATGAATATGCAGAAGTCCTCTCTAAAGCTGAGTAGAAGATTAAATTTAGTCATATGGGGGAAAAGCTCACTGCTTCTATGATGAATAGAATCTCTGATCTATTGGAGATGCAGCAGTATTTGATTACACTATATATATGCATTTTAATTCCTTCTGATCCCAAGAGTTCACAGAAAGCTGCCTGGAAGCTACTGACTTAGTTTCTGAGCAAATGCCAGCAGTGGCTGATGTGTAATCAGTGAGGAGAGATAAATTAGACTAAACACTTGCTAAGGAAAGGTGGCCTCAGCAGGGTGTTTGGGAGAGTTGCTAAATGAACACACTTTTCTTTATGTCATGGATGCAAACATTGCTGTTGCTAAAACCAGTCTTTTCCAGCAGTAAACACAAGACCAAAGCACTGCCAAGGCTGTCTGTACCATCATGGCTGCAGCTCCTGCTGGGCAGTGTACAGCCTCCAGCACCTGATACTAATGTAATGTTTGCACGCTTATAAACTAGATATTTTGTCACACATAAAAGTAACAGACATTGCAGAAAACTGGATCAGATTTTAAAGTTTCAGATTATTTAAAATTATTTTAATTAGGGCCCCCACTCACTCAGCCCTGAGCTCTTTATTACATTATATTCACCAAGATTATTGACAATGTTCTGTCACTTACTAAGCAAAGCCAGACTACTGTGCAAGTTGACAACTGCACTTTTCAGATAAGGGAATTCATGACCTAGACACAAATTAAGATCATTCCTGCTAACATCTCAGTAACTAAAGTTTCCAAATACCAGTTTAGAAATACTTAAAACATCTGCAGGATAGGCACATGGATTAACAAATCTGACAACCTAGGCCTTCTTTTAAAAAACAAAGAAACAATGTATTGAAGTGGTTAGTTGTCTTCCTGCACAAGGGTACAGCCTCAAAACCCACAGAGCACAGCCTGTACTTGATACAAAGAACTTGGTTATATCCTGTAAACTGATCTCTGTTAGAGTCCCACAAATCACCCTTACCTTATAATTTTCATACTTTTCAGTTGAAGGATGAAAAGGTGGAATGGACCAACTGTAAGGATAGTCGTCACTGTAATTGGATGAAACCCCTGAAAACAATGAAGATATTAGAAATGCTCTAATACTTCACTGAACCAGGAAGAGATCAAACACAAGTTTAACTTGTCTTCAGTTGTGCTTTTTCAAATATGCTAAATGAAGAAGCATTTCAAATGATCTTTGACAACTCAGAAAAAAACCCCAAACCTGAAAAATAAAAGTCAAAATATTTAAGAGAGACTTTTTTCCTCAAAATACACCTTTTACTGGAGAGGGAGACTCAAGCCTGTTGAAAAGCCTTACTTCAGGAAGCAGTAACCAAAACACATCCCCAAAAGACCCACGAATAATAAGTCTTCATTTGTATCCTTGATTAGCTTTACTATCAACTGAAAGTTTATGCAGCCACACAAGTTTAGTTCTAGGACAAAGAACTACCAAAAAGAGGGTCAGTATTACAGTAGTTTTCAACTCAGTGGTGTTACTGCTTTTTAACTAGCAAACTTATTCCCTACTGAACTTGTAGCATTAGTCATACATTCTATATGTCCTGATCCAGACTCACAGCCTGTTAGGAAACCTGAAGCATGTACAGGCAGAACTAAGCCAATGAGGCTGTTCAGTAATTTCATCTTCAGCAGATACCTAACTTCCAGACGTATTTTTAGAATGTTAGACATTTATTCCCACAATTCATAGACAAGAAGTGAAAATATCCATTAAGAGTCATCTAATACATTCATCTCTAATGCCTTAAGATTTAAGGACAACCATTGTAAAATCTGGCTCATGACTGTGATTTAGGTTCTCAATAGAGACGGGAACCACGCATCAATACATTTATAAGTTTCTGAGGCTATACACGTTAAGCTAATGACAATTCAAACCATACCAGGATGAAAAACTTTCCCCACAGAGAGGGTCACATAGCCATTTTCCTTGAAGTACTGGGGCATGGTGGAATAGTTTCCTGCATGCACTCTCCAGTAGGAGTAGAAGTCGTACAGCCGGGTGGTGTCAGGTCTGCGGCCCGTGAGAAACGACACTCTGCTGGGAGCACACACAGCTTGCTGAGGAGAGAGCCAGCCAAAAGAGAGGAAATTTGGAACAAAAAGCAAAACACACATGCAAACTGACTTAGGCCCAGCTGGGCCCTAAACACCTGAAAGGTCAGGAACCACAGGGAAAGAGTTTCACATCACTTCAAGCTGGAATGCACAGCATCCTTATTAAGCATATCAATTTCCAATTGCAATCTTTTAGCAAAACAGACATTTACCTATCTATAATTTCTCATCAAATAGCCAATTCCTAAGCACTGAAAACTTTGGTTATGGAGCTAATAACACAATAGGGAAAAAAAAAAAAGTTAGGTTCCATAAAGGCAGTGCTTTTGAAATCTGGTAGCTCACATCACACAGAATTAAGCAGCAGTGGCAGGTGAACTGTGCTGATAAAAGCCCAAAGTCTGGTTGATCTGGACTGCCTTAAGAATAATGAAAGGATAAACAGAGAATGTCTGGGTTATGGTCCAAAGACCTCACCAATTCTGCTTTAGACTGACAAAATCCAAGAGTTCTTGCTTTGAAGTCCTATTCCCTAGACGGAATTAGACTCAAACTTCTAATTTCTCAGCAGAGACAAACTTGGGAATGTAGACATCCTATGCAGAGTATTCAAGTGAAGAGCAATTAGTAAGATTTTGGGTCCTTTATTTTGAGTGACACTTCCCCTTCACAGCAGTCTACAGAATCAAGTTCCTCAAAAGGTTAAAAAGTAAAACATAATCTTTTATAAACAGTAGAAAAAAGTTATTTCAATTTAGTAAAACAGCATTTTTAAGCAGCACTTGGCTGCTAACAGTGAAAATGCTTGAGTGGCATTCCACTCCTCCTAGGGCTACACAAATACCATAATTTAAATACCCTGTTTTCATTTTTCTCACCTTAGTAAAGATAGGCTCACATACTACAGTTCAGCTCAATCGTTTATTTTCTACTGAAATACTTAAAGTTAATAAATACTTGTTTTTTCCACTGGCCTGCCTAACACCTACTGTGATAAAACCAGTCATTATTTTGCATAGAGAATACATGTTAAAGTCATTTATCTCACCTGGGCATATGCATTGCTGAACACAATACTTTGAGAAGCAAGTTGATCAATGTTGGGGGATTTCACAAGCTTATCTCCGTAACAGCCCAAAACAGGACGCAGATCATCCACAACTATGAACAGGACATTCATGCCATCTATGAAGAAACATAAATAGAAATAAATTAACCTGAGCTCCAGTAAGCAAAGGCTTCTTTATGCCAATTTATCAGTTTTTAACCCTGAAATACACTTTAAAAATACAATTAATAAAATGAGCAAGAATATATTTGTAAGGGAATGTAAACAATGGGATTAATTCTTCAAAGATATAAATTCTTATTTGGCCTAGACAGAAATACAGAGGCTTTCATTTCCCTTCCTATTTCACTGTTTGCTCCCATGGTATTTTCTCCAGGTGCTACAGCAGGCACTTTCTTCAGCTGGCTACAGATAGGTGATGCAAAATAAACAGGTATTTTATAGGTCTACCTACTACCGAATTCTACAGCCTGCATGCTTTGAGAGGGGTGTTAAGCCACAGGCAAACAACGCTGTTGTGTTGCATAATCCTGCTCCGAACAGATAAAACAATTTTTCTTCAATTAATTACACATGAAACGCCCTCTCGAGGTCCCGGACTGTACTGGGGGCTCGACCGGCGCCCGAACCGCTGCCGGCGTGTGAAGCCGCAGGCTCCCGAGGGACACACGGAGCCCGCCGGCCGCTCCCCCCAGCCCGGGCCCCGCCGCCACAACGAGCCCCCGGGGCCGCGCCCACCTCCGGGCCCCGCCGCCGCCGGGGCGGCCGCGAAGGCGTCGCGGGGCAGCCGCAGCAGGAACAGGAACAGGAACAGGAACAACCACGAACCAAGCCGAGCTGCTCCTGCCGCCATGTCCCCGCGAGGTGCCGGGGCGGAGCGAGGGCGGCCCGAGGGCGGTGCCCTGAACCATGGCCGGAGCCTTAACCCCGCCCGGAGCGATCTTTTCCCGCGCGGGGGCGCCGCGGGGCCGCGATCGAGCTCCTCGGCCCGGCCGGAGTAGGGGCGCAGGCGGCGATCGAGCCCCTCGGCCCGGCCGGAGCAGCGGTCCCGCGATCGAGCTCCTAGGCCCGGCCGGAGCAGGGGCGCAGGCCGTCCGGAGAAGCGGCCCAGCGATCGAGGGGCTCAGCGTGTCCAATACATAAATAGCACAAAGCGCACACAAAGCCCGATGGATTCTCGAGATGTTGGGCATACTGTGCACGTGCACATCAAATGGAGAACACACCGATAAGCCAAACTCTTCTTGAGTAGGGTGACTGTCCTGCACGCTTGCTGTGTTGGTGGCTCACACAGTGCCTGAGCAGGGCACAGCACCCACAATACATTTGTGCAAATCCCCTACACATGTACATGTGATACAACCCAGATATGTCAACTGTATGGCACAGGTGTTAAACCACGTGTGCAATGGAAAATACGAAGCAGAAATACAGGAAACTGTCTGTGTCTGGAGAATGTGAAGCTGAAATATAGTAACTTGACCCTAACACCAAGAAATTCCTATCAGTATTCCCTAAATTGGTGGATTCTTTTGCTGGAGTGGGTACCAGTGCTAAAATAGAAACACCCCAGAGCCAGAAGGACCTTTTTCCCATCTCTAAAAAGGTTGACAGAACAATGAAACCAATTTCAATCTAATTTTTTTTTTCTTTTTTTGGTAATCCAAGATAGCTATTTTGTTTAAAAACCTGTAGGAACACTTCACAAGAGAGAAGATTTACTGGAAAAAAATATAAAACTGAGGAAGCGTAAGCCAATTAAACACACACAGCTCATCAGAGTTAAGCATTTTCATATGTTTGCAAACAGTACAGAATGCTTTAGTTTCCTTTGAGTGGTTTTCTTTGCTAAGGTTTTAAGAGAATGGGATAGCAAATAATCTGCTTTTCTGCTCTCTAAAGATTCTTACCTGAGGTCTCAAATACACTGTGCATGCACTCACCATAAGATTACCAAGAACATTGCCTAAAAGGGTCTGTCACAATGCTATTGATCAGTGGGATGGGTGACTCAGAAGACCAGTACGTTGTGTATTACACAGTGTGTGCATACATATTCAAGCACATGTACTTCCTCTAAACTACTACAGTGAAGTTTATTTTTATGCAGATCTTACACTTCCTTCCTGCATACGCTGGAAAAGCTTGAATCAAATCAAGAACACTGTTACTAAAAGTTCAGCTACTACAGAGCACATGACATGCAATCAATTCCTGAATATTAGTCACTATATTTGATGTTTGCATATTTTGGAATGAATGTTGTTATAAGCAGAGTATCTCACAGGTATCAGCAACTCTTCTAGCATGGATCAGCTGCTGGAAATGTATTGAACATTGCATCCCCAAATGACACTTCTCTTCATTTGGAGACTTTTTATGCAAAAAGCCAAGGAAGTATTTTGCTATTGCACATGCATTTAATTACAATAAGGCTTGCCTCTTTCAAATGCAAATACACTAAGTGGTACTTGATATGAATTTCCTGGTTTGCCTAACATGAGTATATAGCAATCTTAAATTCAATCCACCAGAAGAACAAATTACAGAGGAAAAATTATTTTTCAAACACCACACAAGTTCTGATGCAAAAGAGCAAGTTGGGATGATGCCAGTGAATAATTGCAGACACTGAAATCGCAGCCCTAATAGTGTGTCTAGGAAAACCTTGTCCCACAGATCAGATGCCCACTTCACCCCAGATACAGGGCCTTTGAGCAGCCTGTCATTCAGCTCCTGAACTAAACCACTGCTGGATTAACTACGAGTCGTGAGTGTCACAGGAAAGGTCACCTCAGCCCCAGCCACAGGATGCCATTAGAGTCAGTGTAGAGAGAGGAAACCTTCCTAAAGCTCCAGGGATTCTGGAAAAGCATGTTAAGGCCATCCCAGCAGGGCCCTAACATTGTTGCTCCTACATCTTTCTAATCTGGATCAGCCATGCTGATGGGGACCTCAGCCCCACGCACAGGATACCATTAGAGACAGTGTTTAGCGTCAAAGAGCCTGGAGATCCAGGGACACTGGGGCTGGAAAAGAGCCTGGCAAGGGGATGATGGCAGGGCCTTAACGTTGCTGATACTCCACTGTGTTAAACTGGGCACCTCTGGAGATGGGGATCTCAGCAGTAGCTCAGGATGCCATTAGGGTTATGGGTAGAGATAGGGTTCTGAAACTAAAAGAGCCTACAGCTCTTGAGGCACTGGGGCTAGAAAAGGCATTGCAAGGCCATCACAGCAGGGTGGCAACATTGCCAGCTCCACTCTTTTTAATCTGTGCTATCTATGGCCAAAGTGGCAAGCTTCCATTTGGGCTAGGGTTTAGGGTTAAGGTTAGGGTTCAGACAGTGAAAGAGCCTACAGCTCCAGGAACAGTGGGGCTGGAAAGGGCATGCTAAGGCAATTCCGGCAAGTCCTTAACATTGCTGCTCCTACATCTTTCTAATCGGGACCACACAGGGTCATGGGGACCTCAGCCCCAGCCACAAGATGCCATTAGGGTTAGAGTCAGTATTGAGAAAGGAAAAGAGCCTAGAGCTCCAGGGATACCGGGGCTGGAAAAGGACTTGCCAGGGAATCCTGGCAGGGCCCCAACATTCCTGCTTTGACATCTTTCTAATCTGGATAAACCTTGGATGAACTGGGAATACCTTCTTACAACTCCTTCTTAGTCACTCTGTTAGAAGCTCCAGAGTGAATGTCAGCCTCATCCACTTAACACCACCACCACTGAATACCAAATCTGTCCACTTGAAACTTAACAATATGTTGAGATGTATACCAATGTTTTGGGGGTCTACAGCAGTGCTTGCACAAGTGTTAGTATTGTAGGTGATGCCACCAACATAACAGCTGAATGTTATAATCAACTGTTTTCTATGACAGACTTACATTAAGACATGGTAAAAATTCACCACAGCTATATTTTAAGTGAGAAAAATCCTATTCATAGGACTCTGCAAGAAATGGCTGTACTATCAAACCCATAGCAGACCTTATAAAATATCATTTCCATGCCTGGGTATGCTCTCCAAGAAAGTTTCCTCTGATAAAGAAGATAAAGTGTGTTTTTAAGACTAAATGAATATGGTCAGGCAATATAAATGACCCCAGGTGCTGAGCTCTGCTGGGAAGATGCCTTGACCCTTCCCATGTTTAACCTGCCCTTGCACATGTCCCCCAGTGATTTCAGCAGAAGAGTCATTTGGCACAAGTGCAAGTCTAAGGAATTTTTCTGCATCACTCAGTAACTCTAAGAAACCAGGTTTTCACAAATGGTTGGACATTGTGATCAGTTTACTTGAACTCCAATAGAGCAAAGCAGTTTCCAATGAATCAATACAACTAATCACAAACTGATTATTATTTAATTCTCGTGCATTATAGAAATGGACTAATCACTACAGGAAGCTTCTGATTGGCAACTTTATTCATTCCTAAACTGATTCTTATAAAAAACCCACTGTTTTCCTTTTCATTTTATGGACTGATGACATTTATTTCTGTATAAGCTTCTATGAAGAAAATGAGAGAGAGCCCGATTAAAAATATTAACATCTGTATTGATATCTGTATCCTCCTCCGGCACATACGGCGAGGAAGTTAAATACTGATAGCAAACATGAACCCCTGCGACATAATACTGATATATCTCTAAACAGCATTTTTATTCCTGAAGTGTTCCATAGCTGTACTTCGAGAATCAAACCAATCATTCTTTTTAAGTCATCTGTGACCATTAGCACTCAAGGGTAAGCTAAAAACATTGTATCAGAGGCATCTGCATAGACTTTTAGTTTGTTAACATTCTTACAATAAGAGGATATCATTGTAGTCCATCTTTGCAGTCTGAATTGCAGAGCTATGCACTAGAAGACACATCGTACACCTTAGTTAGTAACATTCCTAATCCAAAAATAGTCATTATGAGCCTTCATTTCATATACAGTCGTTTATGGCTGAAGTGATTCATGCAGATCTGCTTACCTGCAGCATGCTCCCTCTCTCCCCAAGGCCCAGGTCAGTGATCTCACACCATGAGTTTTCCCAAGGACGTCAGAACTGTTTCTAAGATACAATTTAGACTTCTCAGTACCGGACAGTAGGTAAGGCAGGTGCTGTTATCACCACCAAAAGCAATGAATCAAAGGCACACCTCAGTCCTGGTTTCTCACATTTCCTGTTTGGCTTATAAACATGGCAAATTAGACACTAGCAGCTCCAGCTCTGATGTGCTGGCCGGAGAAGAGATGGGTGGATTGAGGAACTGAAATTCTTCCTGACCCTCCCTGCACCCATTTCAGGAAATGTGCCTACAACTGAAGTACTGCTCAAAGAAATCATGCTGTCCCAAGTGTTTAGTGAGGGCAGGCAAGCAGAGAGCAGTGTAGCCCCTAAGAAATTGCTTTCATGCACATGAGCATGGACACAAGCAATTTCTCAATTTACATAGTGAATACAATAAAGAGATAAGGCCTCCAAACAGGAAAGCCTGCATAAACAAGGCTACTGAATTCTTTAAAGTGGATAGCTGGCAAGAGTTGGTCTATTATTTAAACATCTACAAATTCTGGTTTGTTTGTTATTCAGGATTAATAGTTGCTGCAGATTTTAGAGGGCATTTGGAATGGCATCCTCAGTGTAGTTGCAACATACAGTTGTTAAAAACCCCCAAGTAATCTGGCCTCCATATATTTTTAATAGTGAAATCTATCTAACCCTCTCTTCCCCTTTTCACAGCTGCCTTAGAGGGGAAGTGAATAAGCTCATCAGTATTCAAGTATTGCTAACAGGGAGGTCACCTTCTGTTAAGCAACTCTCCATTTCAAACATTAAAACCTTGCAATTAGTAATTTGACAAGGACACCAAAGTATATGACTACTTTGCTTTGACTAAGGGGATGTTTTCTGAGTGTAATTCTACTTACAAAGCATGAGAGGAGTGATTCCTGTGAAGGGGCAAGTCCTGCCTCTCATGTATGTGCAAACTGTGTGATGCAAAGCAAGTGTCATGAAGGTGGAAGCACAGGGGAGGATAAACAGGGATCTGTAATTAGACAGAGCAAAGTAAAAATAAAAATTTCTCCAGGTTAGGATAAAGCTTTTTAGAAATTAGTGAGGACTTGCTAGCAAGGATTCTTTTAATGACACATAGTATCATGCTTGATTAAAACAACAGTAGTAAGACCAAGAGACATAGAACTAACAATTGTAATAGTGTGTAACGGTGTCTTTTGATAAGGTCAAATTCTTCCTTTCTATACTGTCTTCTTTCTTCACCGTTCACCTTAGGGAACAGAACTGTGAGGTAAACAGCAACTTGCTGAACTACTACAACTCTAAAAATAGATTTCAGGCTGGAGGACAGTAATTTAGAGGAAGAATATCTGATAGACAGAAGGAAATAGAATGATTTAAAGCCTTTGTCCTTGAACTAACTTCCCAAATAGTACACAAAACAATATTATTGCAGAAATTATTGACATTTTCATTGAAACTGAAGGCCCTCATTTCAAAACCAAACAACTGTGTGTAATGCCAATGACAATAACATCTATGTAGATATTAGGTCATTACTGTTTTTAACTGTGCAAAGTTACTTGCTGGTCTAAAGATATTATAATAGATTGAGCAATCTCTTCTTAGTCAATTACTGGTCAATCTCTGTTTATTTTGTGAATAAATGTTCACAGTAAGGCCTACAGTAAAATCAACTGAAATTCAAACAGGGATTTTTCAAACCTGAAGGTTTGTTTTTGTAAACAATTTGATCTTCTGTCATAGACCATGAAAGATGATCCTAGAAACAGTTCATGACTGCTGTCAGCCACATCAGTCAGTTATTGCTGAACTGCTGTCCTCCCTTTAAGTGTTACAGTATTCCAGTCATCTGACAGTGACACTTTGAGAAGTCTATAAAACAAATAGAATTATGTGGTGTGTAGGAAAGGAGTCAAGGCTGACTGTCAACAGAAAAGCAAGCTTCACAAATTAGAAAGCTGATTCAGGCTTTGTTTCCTGCATTTAACTTTGGCCTGTCAAGGATAGGGATGTTCCTAGTTTATATTTTTAAAGCAGAATAAGGTGGATGGCTTATGAAAGCAGTAATGCCAGTGACTATAAAAGATACACTATATATGACTTTTGGAACTAATTTGAGGAAATAGATGAATGGAGTAAACAAACTAAAATGTGTGTTTGGTCTCCAACATAAACTATCTCAGGGGATTCAGTTCAAGTCTCCATCAGCAGTAGACACAAAGTCTTAAGAGAAAGAAGATGACTGGCTGCTTCTTTTATCTACTGACAGTATTCCTGCTCCTCCCCCTAAATCACTATAAAATGTAAACTCAAGATAATTTTTTTAAGTATTTAAGTTTAGACAACAGCTTGGGTTTTCTTTGCTGTCCAACTCTCCTCAATATCACCCTCACATAGCCATAGCAATCAAGAAATCTGAGACCACTAAAAGATCTAAGAAAACTCCTAAAATTCCCAGTTACTTGACTTCAAGACAAAAAAATTTAGCTCTAGCTCTCCTGAGGTAGTAGTGCAAAAGTACTGAGCTTTCACTTTTGTAACCAGGGATTTCTTTCCTCATTCTTTACCCCTTGCAGGAACTATTTTGCTGCCTGGGCAGTCAGCCAAACATTGTAACTGCAGAACAAATCTTTCTTGATTTACTTCTGTAGACCTTCATGAATATTCTTAGAAATGTCAAGCTGCTTTATTAGCCGTCTGAATTATTAAAAGTTCTCAAGCTAATTCCTTGTTATTAATATTTTGACTTTGTTTTATGATTGCATCTGGCTGTGGATTATGTTTACAGGTACTGTCTTGTCTAGTAGCTGCTTTATGTGTTGCAGTAGGTGTATTTTATCTGGGATAAATACATTATGCATAATTATTCTCTTTTCCAAACGGATGAGGCTCAACTTTTTCAAAAGCAGAATGAAAACCAAGGTTCTAGTTTCCATTTTTTTAAGCCTGTTAATTCTTTAGTTTCTTACAAGCTTTTGTACTGCCCTGCCACAGATCCTATCATACAGGCACTTTAACATTTTAACAAACAACACTGCATGTAAGTCTGGCTTCTTAGCATGTGTAAATCACCAGTCCTGTTAGCACTGGTGAAAGACAGACCATTTACTTCATTTCATCTTTCTGCAAAAGCTGAAATCTAAGATATGATTGATTTTTTTAAAATTAGCATTTCACTTGCAATATAACCCTCAGTGAGTAGCTCTGGGGATTTTTAGTTCAAAAAACTGTCACCAGATAATCTATCCTGATGTAGAGTCATCATGTAAACTATTCTGATCTGCTATATAATTTCATAGCCCTTGTTACAGTCAAACTCATTGACTTAAGTCAGATTAACATCTATCTCCCAGAGAACCATAAGGACTTTATTTTTGAAAATGAAATACCTCCCGTTTCTCAGGGTCACTTGTTCCAATAACTAATTACTTTCACTTAAAACAAACAAACAAACAAATAAACAAAAAAACCCAAAAAGAAACGCCAGTTCTCTCCTCTCTGACCACAATTTATTTAACTGAAGTCCACCTTGATTCTTTTTATGCCTTTTCTAATTTGGCTGAAGTTTCCTGGTACCCAATATTTCATCTCCAGGAGCGTATATGCATACTTTATTTGGGTTTTTTAAAATTTGTATTTGAAACCTTTCTCCGTATTTGATTGCGACACCTTTTCGTAGAGCTGTCCCTAAATGCCCAAAGATTTAATTGACCCAGAGATTTTGAAAGAGTCATCCAAATTCTGTTCAGCCTGGAGACAGCTCCAGGGAGACCTTAGAGCACCTTCCAGTACATAAAGGGCTGCGGGAGAGCTGGAGAGGGACTTTTTACAAGGTCATGTAGCGCCAGAACCCGTGGGACTGGCTCCACACTGCCGGAAGGCTGGTTTGGGTCAGAAATAAGGAAAAAAATTCTTCGTGCCGCGAGAGCGCCGGGGCGGGGCCTCCCGGCCCTTCCGGCCCCGCCCCCAGCCCCCGCCCTTACAGCCCCCGCCCCTCTGCTGGCAGAGCCCCCGCCCTGGCCGTTGCGCATGCGCAGCGCCTTCCCCCGAAGCCCGGCTGTGCGCGGCCCGCCCGCTTCCCGGCAGACAGCTGCGCGCATGCGCGGGGGGGTGGCGAGGCCCGGGCAGGCCAAGCCCTGGAGCGGTGGCGGGGCCGCGCCATGAGCGCCTGGTAGAGGGGCCGCGATGAACCTGCGCGGCTTCTTCCAGGACTTCAACCCCAGGTGAGGCGGCACGGACAGTGCCGGCCCGGTAGGCTTAGCCCGGGGGCCTGGCCGGGAGCAGCGCTGGGTGCGGGGCCCGTCAGCTTTCGAGCGTAGCACGGCCTCGGGTGGCCCTTCCGCGCCGCGGGCTCGGGCGGCGTTTGGAACACACCGTTCCCGGCCGGTTTCCTTCCCAGAATTACTGAATCAACCAGGTTGGAAAAGACCTCTGAGACATCGAATCCTACCTCCCCAGCGCCCCGTGTGTCGGTGCGTGCTCCCCTCGGCTGGTCCGCGCTCAGGGCGGCTGGGAACGCGGGCGCTTCTCGTCTGGTTTCCAGCCCGACTTCCAGTCATCCGGTTTGTTATTGTGTAACTTTCTCAGATTGCTCCAAGGCTCTTTCTGGTGTTTGAATGTTTCACCGCGGGGCTTTGGGGTGCGGAGCCGCCGCACGGCCCCGCGCAGGCACTGGCCGTGCGTCGGAGGCTCCGTTCGCTGCTCTGAACAATCCTGGGCTACACAGGGAGCGCTGGGGGAGGCGGCGCTTCCTTCTGCCTCCCTTAGAAGTAACAATGTGACAGTCACTGCAACACGGGTTCTACTGCCTTTCAGAGCAAGTGGGGACACATGTAACTTTGAAAGAACCGGAGAGAATGAGTTAAATTTTACGGGGTTTTACCAGATATTTTAAGACCACAGAATAAGGACCTGCAAATAGCTTGTGCAAGGTGGCCTGAGATGCTGAGAGGCCTGGAAAACCCTTGCCTGTGAAATTACTTGATGGCAATTACAACAAGCTGTGTTCAATCAGTTGTTTAGACAAACAAAAGGATAACTAAAGCTCCAGGAAAGGCGTTGTTGCAGAGGCTGAAATAAACAATTGAAATATGTGTGGTTGGAAGTAAAGGAAAAGTAAGAGCAGAAGTTCCAGGAGCTTATAAAGTTTTGTTGCTGCAGAGTGATGCTTGCAGCTTATTTGGATGCTGAATGATGAAGGAGCAAGCTGAATATTGCACTTTTGCAGATACATACCTTCATGTTTTGATGCTATTGGAACACTCAGGGAGCAGTGGTATTTTACCACATGGCATTTTTATTTACTGCTGCCATATTTATTGAGGAGCCAGGGAAAGTACACACTGCACAAATACTGAATGTTAAAAAAGGATGACTAGCCGAGGAAGCTGAGACATCTCTTCGTTGCTGTGAAGAGTGATTGGTTTATATCATCATATCCCAAGGTAGTTTCATCAAGCATGTGAGGAGATGCTGACACAATAAATTGCTTTTCCTTATTAAGGAGCAGATGAGACTCTTGTTCTGAGTAGAGACAAAACAGCTTGATATCTAAACATAGCAATGCTGTACTGATGAATGCTTTGTTGTTTGATGTGTGTGAAAGTGGGTAGTTTGAGTTGTGCTCTCGGAGAAGTGGTAATATGCCTGACTGTTGCTGCTTTGTTCTGTTCCTTAGGTTATCCATGTTTTAAAATACATACAATTACTTCACTAAAATGGTGTTGAAGCCTAATTACGTGTTTAACAAAGCAGTCTATGAGCTTCTGGTGAATGGGTGGATGACTTTTCCCTTCCTATCCTGTCAGGAAATCGCCTACTATGTAATTACTTTGCCTGATTTTTGGTGGTACAGGCAATTGGTATGCCACTGCTCAAGTATGCAGGATACATTTATTCATTTTTTAAATGACTACATTATAAACTGTATCTATTTTGTAAATGTATCTATTTTGTAAACTTATAAGCACCATCCTCAGTATTCCAGTTAGAAACATGAGTCTATAATAAGTAAGTTTGCTAAAAGTTTAACCCCTTGGGTTTTTTCTATAATGTTGCTTCTTTAACTAAATGTAAATACCTAGAAAAAATTCCTCTGGAATCTGTCCTATTACAATTTGTAATAGCTTTTAACCTTTAGTTAAAAGTGGTGTGGATAAAATTTCATAAATGATGTAACTCAATTTTTGAACAGTAAAAACTACATGATTTGTATGACAGAACATATTTTTTAAAAACATGTACAGCTGGTATATTTCTGAGCCTCTAATAATACAGCCCCTGATTGGATCCTTGTGGAAGGGAACTATTTATAGCTGTCCATTCACTGAGATTGCCATGCAAAAATGCTTTTGATGTATTTCCTTGAAGCAGTGGTTTTATAAGTGAAAAAGATGGCATATGCTGTATCAGTGATGAAATAAAATACTTGATTCTTTGCAAAGAAGTTTGACACATGATTTCCATTAGGAAGTATCCCAATGAAATTTGAGCTATGATTGATTTTGTTTTTCTCTACAAAGTTCATGTGAAGTTGCCTGCCTTGATTCCTGACTGGGGTTTGTTTGTTTGTTTCTTTGTTTAATAGCAAATTCCTTATTTATGCCTGCCTGCTGCTCTTCTCTGTGTTGCTCTCTCTACGTCTGGATGACAAAATTCAGTGGAGTTACTGGGCTGTGTTTGCTCCCATATGGCTGTGGAAGTTGATGGTGATTGTTGGTGCCTCGGTGGGAACAGGAGTATGGGCCCGCAACCCACAGTATCGGTAAGCTGAGGGTGTTTGTTTGGCAAAACAGAGGGAACAGCATGTGTGTTCCATGCTGAATCCAATTAATAAGTGTTTCTCTTAACAGCATAAGATACAGCCTCCAGAAGGTTTGTTTCCAACACTTTAAAAATAAATACTGTCATTTATAGTGTATGCACAGCTTTACACAGCTGTGGATGTTTTAATCCTAGTTGCAACAATTTATCACAAGCTTCAGCAATATTCTTTGGGAAGCTGCAGCTTCTCATGGAGTGACTTCTTGCACCCTTTTGTTAGAACACTAGGAATTCTTTGCTTTAGTATAAGGCATATGGAAATAGGTATCTTCATATGCACTAGGAATATGCTGATTTAATTGAATGATTTTCTAAACCAGTTTCCTGAAACATACAGACCAGCGTGGAAAACACTGATTTTTTTTTTCCCCCCCGGTGTGCATATAACCTTAGTGAATATGTGGATGAATATTCAGCAATTCTTGAATATGCCATGAACATAGACAATTTTTTTCAGACTTCAGTTGTAGTTTTGTAAGAAATATTCAAGGAGTTTAATACACTAATATAGGCAAATATGTAACATTTGCAAAGTAAGATGTATGTGGGAACAAATTCCTCTTCATTTTTTTTGAAGTTGTTGAACATTGATATTGTCAGTCTAGGGTGAAATAACTTTCACATCTTTAAGTACAACAGTGTTGAGTTTTTTGGTAATCCAAGTAGAATGTGAAGATCCCAGAGCAAAAGAAAAATTACCTCAAATGAAGTCCAATAAATTTAATAATCTTTTCTGTCTATGATGAATATTAAATGAAAAATTTTGGTGCACAGATCTCCTGATACACCCACATTGTGTGGTTCAAGTCTCGTTTGCCCCCTCTAGTAATGGTTCTACTGATGTAGGGAAAAACTCTGTGTGTGCTGTTATTTTACAGGCATTTTACTTTTAGAAACAGAAAATACTCTGTTGCAATATTCTGACTTTGGTAAATAAAGAAATTCTGGGGAAAGATGTTCATTCAGTGAAAGCTGGTGCAGAAACCAAATAGATAATTTTAAATTTAGCTTATTTCCTAACAGCCTGCATGATATCTAAGTGTTGATATAGTAGCAAAGAAATCCTGGTTTATCTGCCCAGCTATGGAATCCTTAGAAAATTTTCAAGTTGTAAAAATCCCACTCCACCCTTTGAGTAAAACACTTCCAATGTGCAGCTTTATGGGCAAGAGATCCTGTTAGGTCATCAGGAGTGGAGTGCAATAGTGACTATCTGGGTGTAATGTGTATGTTTATTAAAAGCAAGTGTTACTATCTGAAACTTAAGCAAGTGTCCTGGGATGTTTGCAGGGTAGTGTCCTTTCTTACTGGCAAGTAAATGCTTCCTTATCCTCTTTTCAGAGCAGAAGGAGAAACCTGTGTGGAGTTCAAAGCAATGTTAATTGCAGTAGGCATCCACCTGCTGCTGCTGATGTTTGAAGTCCTGGTGTGTGACAGGATTGAAAGAGGAACCCATTTCTGGCTTCTGGTCTTCATGCCACTGTTCTTTGTGTCTCCAGTCTCAGTTGCAGCTTGTGTGTGGGGATTCCGACACGACAGGTCTCTGGAGGTGAGGCTTCATTTGTGAGGTGTAAAACTCGTGGCAGTGCGGGACTTGAGATCAATTCTGAAACAGTTTTTCCCTCAGGAAAGCACAACAGAGAGGACTACACCAGTCCAATTAATTGTTTGCGCTCTCCTGTAAATGGGAGTAAAATCAGGAATAATGTAATTTTTTCTTGTGTCTTCTAGTTTTTTCAATTACTAAATTGCAGCATGTTTTGAACCTGCCTTTTTATTATTCTATGTGAAAAGAACTCACCAGGAGCTCTGCAATATGGACCTATACTAGACACTTACATGGAAACAGAAAAAATTCCACTGATTGCAAACACTGTCTCTAGGCAGAATTGAATTTCCAGAGCCCTATGTAATTAGGGCTAAAATTGTCTTAATACTACAACCTGTGTGTGTAATCTTTAATTTGGGAATGTGGATGGTAGGCATAAAATAGTAGGGTTTTATTTTCTGCCTCTGTCTTCTTTCTAACTCCTTTTGGTTTTGGAAGAACCTTGGAAAGATGTGCAAGCTGCTCCCACAATTGTGGCATTTTGCAATAAATTTAGAATTCATATTGAATTTTTTTAAGGAGTTTTTTGTTTTGCTGTGTCCTCAAACTACCCTGTGACAATTAAAAATCTGATTTTTTAGATGAGGTTCAGCTTTTTGAGGTATTTTAATTTCATGGAACTCTTTCTTTAGCATTAGCATAAGATGAGTTTATTGCTAGAGAGAAACATTTTTGGTAAGTGATTGTTAGGATGGCTGGTAAACTGATACCCTAAGTTGTTCATTTTGAAACATTTGCCAATAGAATTTTATTTTGCATGATTCTGTTCACAGTTAACCATTCCTAAGAGTAAAATTTGTGTAGAAGTGCTTGTGTTCTACTGGATGATGCTTGATTGCCCATTGATTTACAGATGACTGCACAGCTGCTAAGTACTGGCAGAAGAAAGTGGAATCCATAAAAGGCAACAGCTGTCTCAACTAATTTTTATTGGTTTTTTTTACTCTTAGTCATCTTCACTTAGTGCTATTCTAATTTCTCTTCTTTTTTTACTCTGTGAAGATTTCATTATTTCCCTTTCGTTTGCTAGAAAAATAAGAGGGGTCTGACTTTAATCCAGGACATTAATTTTTGACTTGAATAATCAAAGTAGCTGTTAATCTATTATTATTTTGTTAAGTATTTAATCTGAAATACATTGCCTGCTCATTCCTGTTTTGCAGCTGATTAGGTGATCAGTACTTGGTGGGGTTTTGTCTCTGTGTCATGGTGGGCTCAGAAAATGCTTTCTTTTATGTGTTACACTTTTTTTATAGTCAGGAAAGCACCATTTATTTAAAGCATATTTGATTCATTAAGTTGTGAGCCTAGCCACTGCAAATATACATGCACTTGCCATATAGATCTCATATGTTAACTTGATTGTAAAAATTATTTATAGCAGTAATTGATACTCTGATTTTTATATATTTTTCTCTCTTTGCTCTTGCAGCTTTCAGGTTGCTTGGTCTTATGCCTGAATGTGGGGTTTTTTGGTGGTTTATTGTTTTGAGAAAACCAGTGGTACAAAATTATTTTAAATGGATTTTTCCAGGTTTTTTTTAAGTAACTTGTAGTTCAACAGTGGAGACCTCAGTGTGGCCCCTGAAGCTGGCAAGTGCCTGCTGCCTGTTGGATTTTGGACTCCCTGAACTGTGACTTTCAAAGGCATTTATCCAGATCACAGTGCTACAAAATCATGTGTGTTAGTGAAAAGTAGCAGGCAGTGTCTGCTTTCTGAGAAATATTACATTTAAAAGAGGCCTTACATAACTACATATCTTGTTTTATTAAAATGGATAATGTTTCTAACTTACATTCAAGAAATTGTTAGACTTTTCAGATAATTCTGTGATCTTTGAAATACCCATATAGAGTTGCCCATAAACTCTACAGAATCTTGCCAAGTCTGCTGTTCCATTGTTTCACTTTAAGCTAGACACAGGCTTTTTTTTTTTTTTTTTTTAATTTTAATGAAGGGC